>CAWYQG010000347.1:490425-1044260 GCA_963966155.1 Clivina fossor
TGTATATTTCAGCTGGAGTAGTTTACTGGATATCTCCATGTTTTTTATTTTAGTTATGAAAAACTCCATTTTATATTGGAAAGTTTATAGATGTAGGTAAATAAGTAGAATAACCAATATATTTGTTTTTTTTATTTATATTTTGATATATAATTTTATTTTATATCTGGCTGATTAATTTCGGCGCTTATTGCCATTATCAAAGCCTCCTGAAATAACACAATATATTAATTTTATATAAAACTCTAGTTACATAAACGTTATTTTATAAAAATATTCTTTTAAAATTATTACTTATAATATTATTTTATAAAACTATGGTTATATTTAGGTTATGTTAAGCAAGCACATGTCATGACGATGTAGAAAATATGTATTAAAAAATTATTTAATTTATGTACTGACCTTAAATGATTAAGTTTATTAATGTTTCAAAAAACTCCATAAAAAACTCAACAGAACTAATTTCACATATTACAAACATTAACAAAAACAAATAAAAACAACTTCATCATTTGTTCATTTGACATAGTCAATTTATACACTAAATATACCAATAGCTCAAACCATCCCACTCTTAAAAAACACTTTTTTGAAAATAACATCGACAAATTAAATATAACAAAACTAGAAATAGATAATTTAATAGAATTATTCCATATAATAACACAACAAAATTTCTTCTCTTTCAACAATAACATATATAAAATGACAGACGGATTACCAATGGGATCACCCCTTAGTGGTATATTAGCTAATATATTTATTGACTATATCGAAACAATAATTTTTTCAATACCAGAAGCAAAAAACATAATATTATGGAAAAGATATGTAGACGATATTTGTTGTTTATGGACAGGTACAATAGAAGAAATACACATTTTTCTACAAAAAATCAATAATATTAACACCAATATCAATTTTACTCTAGAACTAGAAGATAACAAAAAACTTAATTTCTTAGACCTAACATTAATTAATACATCTACACAAATACAATTTGATATATACAGAAAACCTACCTCAACAGACATAATAATACCATACTACTCAGCCCATGCAATTAATATCAAAAAATCATCTTTCCGATATTTATTCACCAGACTCATAAATACACCATTATCTGAAGAAAATTATTATAAAGAATACAATACAATTCTCCAAATAGGTCACAATAATCAATATCCACCCGAATACATACACAATATTTACAAACATATAAAATCAAAACAAATCATACAAGAAATTTACCCTCATAAAAAACCACAGAGAAAATACATTTCAATACCACACTATAAAATATTACACAAAACCATCAGGCCCATTCTAGAAGACTCTAACATAACATTAACTTCCAAATCACATAACACAATTGAAAAAATCCTTATAAACACTAAACCAAAAACAAATCAATTAGAAAAAAGTGGTGTGTATAAAATAAACTGTTCAGATTGTCATAAAGCATACATTGGTATGACATCTAGAAAAATCATTACCAGATTTAAAGAACACAAATCCAATAATCCACCGTCAGCTTTAAGCACACACCTTGTTACTGAATCACATAATATAAATCCAAACAATATCACAGTATTACACACAGAATCAAACATATCAAAACTATTATTGCTAGAAAAGTATGAAATTTTAAAACATAAATATAATAATGAAGAACTTTTAAATGACAATTACATTTTTACTGAAAATCATATTTTTAAACATTTACCGCCATTTCAATAGGCGACACAATATTAAAACAACAAATATTTTTCAATTGACCTTCAAAAATAAATATACAAATTCAGACTCGACAATGACATTGACTAAGACGCAACAAAATACTATGACGTGATTTACTGTTTCTTCAATTTATTCTCAATTCTAAATTTTATTCATCTACAAAACAATATTTACAATTGAAACATTAATAAACTTAATCATTTAAGGTCAGTACATAAATTAAATAATTTTTAATACATATTTTCTACATCGTCATGACATGTGCTTGCTTAACATAACCTAAATATAACCATAGTTTTATAAAATAATATTATAAGTAATAATTTTAAAAGAATATTTTTATAAAATAACGTTTATGTAACTAGAGTTTTATATAAAATTAATATATTGTGTTATTTCAGGAGGCTTTGATAATGGCAATAAGCGCCGAAATTAATCAGCCAGATATAAAATAAAATTATATATCAAATATAAATAAAAAAACAAATATATTGGTTATTCTACTTATTTACCTACATCTATAAACTTTCCAATATAAAATGGAGTTTTTCATAACTAAAATAAAAAACATGGAGATATCCAGTAAACTACTCCAGCTGAAATATACAATTCAAAAACGACATAGAAACAAGCAACATTTAACCTTTTTACATACATGCAAATATAACCAAGTCATTCCAAATTTTTTACAAATAAAACTACCACGTAAATATGATGATAAATTTAAATTTGAAATACAGCTCAGAATGTTAAAAAAAGAATTAAAATTTCAACATCAAAATTCAGGCTTCATTGACATGAAATTAAAGTTTTTACATAAACATCTTTTACAATATTTACATACAATTGAATATGAAATACTCATCGAACAACTAGAAGAAACAGTAAAATTAGATAACAAAAAAGACGATCAAAAAAGAAAATACAAATTACAAAAACTTTTAACAGAAAATAAAATCAAAAAGGAACAAGACATATATAAATACATCAATCCGAACAGACATGAAGAAAAACAAAACAAAAAAAAAAAACAGAACAAAAAGGACAACGACACAACAACACACAACTTCCCACCAAGATACCACAACTTCACCACGACAACACTCACACAACAAGAACAGGACCTTCTACAATACGGACATAAATACGCACCAGTACCGAAGAAACCAAATTTAGCAAAAATAGCAATCAACATAGAAACACAAACAAATAATCATCCCGATAAATACTATCTACACCAAGAAATAGGAAACAAACTTAAAGAATACAGCACACAGGTAAGCATATGTCATGATGATGTAGAGAACCATAATATTCACAAAAACCAGAATAAAATTATCAAAGACAGTATTACCACCATAAAACAAACAATTACAGACAATAACATAACTATTACAAAAGCAGACAAAAACGGAGGACTAATTTTAATTGACACAGACACATACATCAAAAAAACAGAAACCTTCTTAAACGACAACAACATAATAAAACAGAAAACTAATCCTTTACTCACATACAATAAAAAACTTCAAAATAGCATAAAAACTAATAACGATACACTCAAAAAATTCAACATAAACCCATATTACAATAAAGAACGCAATCCAAAAACTCCTACATTACATAGTTTAATAAAAACACACAAACCAGATCACCCTATACGACCAATAACATCGTCAATATCCTCTCCTTCACACAGCATCGCCCAACAATTAAACAAATTTCTCTTACACACTCTAGAATACAAATCACCTTACTCCATAAAAAACTCAACAGAACTAATTTCACATATTACAAACATTAACAAAACAAATAAAAACAACTTCATCATTTGTTCATTTGACATAGTCAATTTATACACTAATATACCAATAGCTCAAACCATCCCACTCTTAAAAACACTTTTTGAAAATAACATCGACAAATTAAATATAACAAAACTAGAAATAGATAATTTAATAGAATTATTCCATATAATAACACAACAAAATTTCTTCTCTTTCAACAATAACATATATAAAATGACAGACGGATTACCAATGGGATCACCCCTTAGTGGTATATTAGCTAATATATTTATTGACTATATCGAAACAATAATTTTTTCAATACCAGAAGCAAAAAACATAATATTATGGAAAAGATATGTAGACGATATTTGTTGTTTATGGACAGGTACAATAGAAGAAATACACATTTTTCTACAAAAAATCAATAATATTAACACCAATATCAATTTTACTCTAGAACTAGAAGATAACAAAAAACTTAATTTCTTAGACCTAACATTAATTAATACATCTACACAAATACAATTTGATATATACAGAAAACCTACCTCAACAGACATAATAATACCATACTACTCAGCCCATGCAATTAATATCAAAAAATCATCTTTCCGATATTTATTCACCAGACTCATAAATACACCATTATCTGAAGAAAATTATTATAAAGAATACAATACAATTCTCCAAATAGGTCACAATAATCAATATCCACCCGAATACATACACAATATTTACAAACATATAAAATCAAAACAAATCATACAAGAAATTTACCCTCATAAAAAACCACAGAGAAAATACATTTCAATACCACACTATAAAATATTACACAAAACCATCAGGCCCATTCTAGAAGACTCTAACATAACATTAACTTCCAAATCACATAACACAATTGAAAAAATCCTTATAAACACTAAACCAAAAACAAATCAATTAGAAAAAAGTGGTGTGTATAAAATAAACTGTTCAGATTGTCATAAAGCATACATTGGTATGACATCTAGAAAAATCATTACCAGATTTAAAGAACACAAATCCAATAATCCACCGTCAGCTTTAAGCACACACCTTGTTACTGAATCACATAATATAAATCCAAACAATATCACAGTATTACACACAGAATCAAACATATCAAAACTATTATTGCTAGAAAAGTATGAAATTTTAAAACATAAATATAATAATGAAGAACTTTTAAATGACAATTACATTTTTACTGAAAATCATATTTTTAAACATTTACCGCCATTTCAATAGGCGACACAATATTAAAACAACAAATATTTTTCAATTGACCTTCAAAAATAAATATACAAATTCAGACTCGACAATGACATTGACTAAGACGCAACAAAATACTATGACGTGATTTACTGTTTCTTCAATTTATTCTCAATTCTAAATTTTATTCATCTACAAAACAATATTTACAATTGAAACATTAATAAACTTAATCATTTAAGGTCAGTACATAAATTAAATAATTTTTAATACATATTTTCTACATCGTCATGACATGTGCTTGCTTAACATAACCTAAATATAACCATAGTTTTATAAAATAATATTATAAGTAATAATTTTAAAAGAATATTTTTATAAAATAACGTTTATGTAACTAGAGTTTTATATAAAATTAATATATTGTGTTATTTCAGGAGGCTTTGATAATGGCAATAAGCGCCGAAATTAATCAGCCAGATATAAAATAAAATTATATATCAAATATAAATAAAAAAACAAATATATTGGTTATTCTACTTATTTACCTACATCTATTATTTTCATAATTTTGAATTTACTAAATAAAATACATACCATATTATATCTGATAATAATATTAAAATAATATAGACATATGTAAATTGCTTATTAAGTTTTATTTCTGTTTAATTTGGTACATTAATTGCCCATAATTATCAACGAAATCCATTCAAACTCCAAATACATGGTAGTTCGATAATTTTACCTGGAAGTGTATATTTACAAATATTTAAATTAATTTTGATTTTAAGCAAATATAAGTAAATTTGCTTTATTGACAATATAAATATTGCAAAGATAAATGTAGCTTATTATTTTAAATATTCTCTAATTGTTTAAAAATTACAAATTAAAACAAAAAAGTTTTATTTAATCTGGAGTAGATTAATAGTATTTCAAAATAATGAAGTTGTTAAATCTAAAATCAGTTTCAAAAATAGATAACTATTTTAATGAATTTACTAACAAGAGTATTATATTTTTTTATTTTGTAGAACTCGGGCTAGTTCGTGTGGAACAAGAAAAGTTTTTCAAAATTTCCGAACGTTTAAACAACTTCTTAATTGCCAACATTCAACTTCGTAACAGTAATTATTATTTTTTTTTAAGTTTATTATATGCAACTTTTAATTTGCCCGCAACTTTTACAAGTAATTTTAATCGGAAAATGGATTAAAATTTCCACAGCGACTATTCAATTTTGCTTCACGATTTTAATTTGCTTTTAATATACTTTTATACTTACTTAAGTAAAACTTTTACGCTATAAATATTGCTTTAATACAGTTATTGTTAAACATTTACTACGGCTTAGAATCTAAATAATTGGTTAATTAAAAACGTGTATTATGAAATAAAAGTTATATTTATAATCCGTACATTTAAGAATTTTTTATTTCTACAAAATACGAGACATATTTCATTACATTCAATTCGTTTGTGTATCACTAAAAATGTGTTTTTTTAAATTTTGATAACAACATAACATAACATAACATAACATAACATAACATAACATAACATAACATAACATAACATAACATAACATAACATAACATAATTCTGGAATATTATAATTAAATAATATAATTTTATTATGTATTTTTACAACATTTGATTTCTGTTGAATCTTCAAGCATTGGCGAACGAGATCTTAAAAAATTGAAACATTTAGAGACAAATTTGCCTCCCCTGCTCTTCTGAATTTTTCCAATATCATCATAACTGTCACAAATAATATAAAATTATTTTTATTGGTATTTGACATATGTACTTATATATTTTATATACCCACGAAACATGTAGCAAAGATAAGATGAAAATATAAATATTTCACAAACCACATTCATAAGGACACACATATTTATATTATGAAATTAATTTTGAACTAATTATTAAAAATTAGCTTAAAAAAAATACAGCCGTACAATTTCTGTCGGTTTACATATTTACCTATTATTTTATATTGACAAGTATTTTTTTGTTTTCGTCATAGAAACATTATATTAATTTGTTTTTGTTTTTTAATATAAAAAGTTAAGCAATCTCCGATAATTTATATTTAGTTTAAAATTGTTGCCTAAGTTCTTGTTCAAATTATTCTTTATTTAATGTAATTAAATATGACAATAACGTCAAAATTATTAACAAAGACTATTTATATAAACTTATTTGTCATAAATATATAAATAATATCCTAATATGTAGGAAAAAGGCTTAATCTAGATAGCAAATATAATTAACAACTTCAATTCAGTTTCCGTTTATTCTCGTATAACAGCGAATCATTTGGCAAAGTCGTCGTTGTACGTTGAGCGTAAATTAAGTTGTCCGCGCTATTTGTTAAGTCGTAATTTGTTTCGGCAGCGCGAATGCTGACTAGACTGAAATTATCAACGTTTTGCAGTTTCTAACCTCTATGTTGTTGTCGTGTTACCCGGAGAAACGAACGGTGCGGTACTAGGCGAGAGAAGTCGAATAAGCATGTAACCAAGTGTGGAAAAGTTTCACATACAAGCAGGCGTCTAATACATATAAAGCTCACGGGCCGCATTGAAAACTAGCCTAAGTTACCGAAACGAAGTTTGGCGGCTCCTGCCCCTGGCTTATATGATCGCATGCTTGTAAACTGGTTGGTGGTTGGCGGTTGAAAATCTCTGGAGTTTTTACCTTACTCCCGTTGAGTTGTGTGTAGTTACATCAAGTTCGTTCGATTCCAATGATTTCTTTTTTTACCTTTTACTGTTACTTGGTACGCAACTTTTGCTGTTTTGTTTCTCAGACTTTCCTGAATTTTACATTTGTAAATATTATATTACGATGAGATGAATTATTATATTCAGATAGTAATCGTAAAATTATGTATATTAGCTATATATTTTATAATGTATATATTCTGCAGTTTTTATTTTGTCTTTTATTCTAAAATTTTACATCTAATTTTCATTTTTACACGCTTGTAAAAACATTCATATAACATTATATAAATCAAATTATTGTAAAATTACAAATTTAAGGGTCAATATTTTGTAAATAGTTAGAAATAGGTAATATTTGCTATGGCATTGAATTCAGTGCATAAAAAATTATTATTTTAATATAAATTTTACATTAACAATTTTTTTATTATTAAAAATTTTGAACTAGCAGTTTATAGTTCATAAACTGACCATAATTTAAAATATTGTCATTTAACATTTAAGAATTATAATTACAGATTGAATATATATTATGAAGAAATATAATAATTAAAACATTTATCTACTTATACTTTTCGTCAATTCTTTAGCTAATTGTATATATAACACATCATTAAGTTACAGCTCAATTCATAATAAACACTTTCACTAAAATCGATTTTAAGCTTTCAAAAAGGCTTTATTTTATTGACGAGAGCAAATAATTTTGCTATTAAAAATGCAGAAAGTTGACAAAAGAGAATCGTTTTATTGACAGCAATACTTATTATTGTAATAGAATTTAAAATAGATACTTTTTGGTCAATTTAAATTTGACTTTAGTTAAAGTAATTTATTACAAAACTGGGCATTACTCCTAATATTTTTCTGCTAACAATAAGTATTAATTCAAATATAAAGCTGCAACTGCTGAGCGAAAGTGGCATGATAAACTTAATACTAGCATTATCGTGAATGAAAAACACTTTGCTACTCATCAAACCTGGCCGTTTATTTTTGATTGCTTTTCGTAAACGATCCAAAACACCACAGTAGTACTCCGCGTTGACAGTCTTGCCTTTGTCGAGGTAATCAATCAAAAGAATACCCCGATAATCCCAAAACACAGTCGCTAACACCTTGCATGCGGAGAAAGTTGTTTTGCATTTTTTCGGCGGTCGGCCACCTTTTGGTACCCATTGTATTGACTGCTTTTTCGACTCTGGTGTGTAATGATACACCCATGTTTCGTATCCGGTGACTACACGATGCAACAATGACTACCCGTCCTCCTCGCGGCATTCAACCGCTGTGTTTTGTGTTGCTCCGTCAGCAGACGAGGTACCCAACGAGCGCTGCGCTCACTTTACGCATCTGTAACTCGTCGTGCAAGATTTTTTGTATGGATGTTCGGCTGCAGTCGGTCTTACATCGTACCTTTTCAGTCAATTCGTCGAGTGTGTATCTGGAATCCTCTTCGATCAGTTGTTTAACAAGCGCAACGTTCCCCTCGTTCACTGCGCTCTTTGATCTGCCTTGGCGCGCTTCGTCGTGAAGTTCTTTTCTTCCGTTTAGGTACGCTATGCGCCAACGTGTAACCATTTGAAGGCTCATACACTGCTCACCGTATACAGACGATAATTCCCTATAAATTTCACTAGCTGATAATTTTTTTGCGGTCAAAAAACGTATCACACTTTGCAGTTCACATTTGGACGCTACTTCTATCGGCGTCTCCATTTTAAATCGTCGTAAAACACACAAAAATAGACTTATCGGGCTCGGCGATGCGTCAAACTGGTTAGAATAGATGAGCGAACAACCTCCTACAATTTCGTTAGTTTATCTTTTCACCACGCGGAGCGCTGCCACCCTTAAACTTACTTTCTGACCGACCCTCGTAATTTGCCCAAAAAAAGCAAAAAATGTGTTTTTTTCTGAAAAATATTTTTTTTTTCTCTATTTTCCAAAATATGAAAAAATTCAAAAAAAAAATATATTATTCTACATAGGATATTATATCTCAGGTATTTTTTCGGTACCTTTAAGATCGGCTCGATAGAAAATAGAACCAGTTAAAAAATATACTATTTTTATTTTATATAAATCAATGAATAATATTAAATTAATTATTGAATTATTAATTCAACATTAATTATGTAATTTTCAGAACAGTCAGTTACAATAAATAAGACTTAACACTTAAATTAAAATAAAGCTAAATACGTATTTCGGAAGCTAAGCTTCTATCTTCAGTAGCTAAATAAAATCTACAAAAATCTTACCTGTGATCCGAAGTACATAAACACTTAAGCACTTGTTGAAGATCACAGGTAAGATTTTTGTAGATTTTATTTAGCTACTGAAGATGGAAACTTAGCTTCCGAAATACGTATTTAGCTTTATTTTAATTTAAGTGTGGTTTTGGGATTTTTTATAATATTATTTTTATTTAAATTTCGCCAGAGTAGATCATTTTCTAATCTTTTATCGGATATAATAAAAAATACAATTTGAATTATACGTTAAATAGTGTTTTTAATTGTAAATGTTTCTAAAAGTGGCTATGGACAACACAAGTTACAATTTTATCATTTATAATGTTACCTAGAATTTAAAAATCTATTTCATGTTTCAAATCAAAATTTACGGAAAGGACATCGAAACTGAAGCGATATTATTACAAATATTATTTTAATGATATAAAAATTTGTTTGTAAAATGTGTGTTTATTATACAGTTAATTTTTATCATTAGTTTTTTAATAATATGTTTATTTACAATCTGTCAATTTGTATAAAGACAATATGCGATTTTTTAACTGTTTCAGTTGACATGAAAGAACTCTATGTGTTAACTTAATTAATTTATAAAAGAACAATTTAATGATACACTTAATTTGACATTGATTTTGTAAAATTTTAGGAGCGGCCGGTTGTGTGGCTACTCTACTACATGATGGCATTATGAATCCCGCAGAAGGTAATTTTTTCTTCAAACTGTTTTATAATACATAGAATTTAATCGTTTTAATATTTCGTAATATACCTTGTATTTACGTATATGTATAAAATGTCGTAATTATGTCGCAAAAAATAACAGATAATGCTTTGTCATAGTTATTATCTTCTAATGCAAATAATTACCTGTTTGAAAGATAAAAAAAATAATTTAAAAACTTGTTTAAAACTCTTATTATTTTTCTTCGTTATATCAAACAGATATTTTTGTTATTTATTTTTTTATAATAACGCGATAATTTCTAAGTACTTTACAATAATTTATGAATTACTTATCGTGTTCATATTTTTTTCCAATACTTTTATTTTATTTATAAGTATAAAAAGTAAATATTAGTATTATAGTAAATATTACTGTTGATATTTGTTAATAATAAAAATTTCAAATATGTATATTATTTTTATTTTATATTGAAGCGATAAATATAAAACAAAACTAGACAGATATTTAATATTTGCCTTCAAATGGCGTCATATATTTAAATATTGAAAATTTATGTAAATGATTGCGGTTCATTTAATTTTTATATTATTATATAATGGAATTCTTTCTAGTAATATTTTGTGGGAAACATTCCAGTAACGAATATGACATATATGTAGCGACTAAATTAGACAAAATACTCCAAATTAGTTTCTAACAAATAATTTTTTGAAGATGCGTAAAAACAAAGGGAAAGCAGTGCTTCAAAGCCTACCTTACATGGTCAATATTATTGAAGCAATATCGATATTGATCAATATATTGAATGTGTAAGGAGTATATTGAAGCAATAATATTGATGGAAATAATATTGAAGAAAATAAAATCAGCCCAATTTTTATTGAAGGCCCGGAAATATATTGAGGCGGCACCAGTATTATTGACACGTGTGAGGGTTATATTGCCATATGGTGCAATAAAACGTCAGTGATTCTCAAGACGCAGTAGAGGTTGTTTCTGTTTCTTGAACTATTACGAGTGCATCACAGGTTTCTTCAACTATTTTACTTATGGTTGTTGCAGCCATGTAAGATGAAAATTTCAAATATTCAAAGCTGTTGCCTGTTGCTAGAAATCTTAATGTGACTGCAGGTCGATCTGCCGGTGAAATAGCCTTCCTCATAATCGTATCCTGCTTTATTATAAATGGTGAAACCAATGCAACTAGGTGTTAAAACTGTTGTTCATCCATTCTTAAAAAAATGTTTGTAGTCATCTGGCTCAGTGTTGAGTCCTCGAAGCAATTCCCCATATCCAACCATGACTCGCACGTCTATTTAACCAGCTTTTTGTCCACACTATTCTTTGCCACTCCTTCTTTTCCTCTTCTTGATGCAGACGCGATTAGAACCGGTAGATCCATCCTCCCTGACTGCACAATCAATGTTATTGAGTAGTGTGAGGGCTACCGTTTTTTTCCATATATTGCGTCAATAATATTGTTTCAATAATATTGACCGTGTTTTTGAACTTAAGCTTTTATTTATAAAAGAACTTTTACATTTACACAAAAAGATAAGCGTGGTTTTAATTTGACAACATATTTATTTGACATACGATACAAGAGAAGTTAGTAACACTTTTACAGTATAATTACATGTGGTATGTTGGCTATATTTTAGCGCTTAATTTGAATACAATTAACACCCGCCCTCAAGTTAAATTTCCTTTAAAGTATAGACAATAATTATATAAATTACATTACATTCATATTATATCTAAATGTTATAAATTTGACTTGACATAAGGCCTTTGTGAAAATGTCGGCAATATTTTCATTTGAACTTACATATTGTATATTCATTAATTGTTTCGATACAATGTCTTTGATGAAGTGTATTTTTATGTCGATATGGCGCGAACGCTTGCTGTTTTCGTAACTTTCTACCATATTTATAGTACTCTGATTGTCTACGTACATAATTGGAATTTCTTGACAATTGTTGTTTAAATCTGTTAGAACTCGTTGTAAATAAATGAGATCGGTTGTTGTTATGTTGATATCCTTTCGCTACTAGTCGAGCTTTCTTGGTGCCATCTTGTTTTATCTTGAATACCCATCTTGTATCAATGGCTTTTTCTCCTTTTGGTAGTTCGGCTGGTGTCCATGTTTCATGGACTTCGTGTGCTTTTATCTCGTTTTGTATGGCTTTTTCCCAATCGTTTTTCATTTCCATGGCTTCTTCGTATGATTGCGGTTCGCCTGTACAAAAGCAGTATGCTGAGTATAATTCGTAGTCATTTAGTCTCTCTGGTACTTTTATTTCTCGTCTTGGCCTTTCTTCCGTTTCTTCGTTTTCCTCATTGTTGTTATCTTCTTCTTCTATTTCATTCATTTCTGGATTCACACTCTCTTCTTTTTCTGTGTCTTCTGTATGATAATATTTTATTAAATTTGACTCATCAAATCTTACGTCTCGAGCGTTTATTATCTTTCCGCTTTTTGGTTCCCATAGTCTATATCCGTTCCGGCAGTAACCTACCATTCTTGTTTCTGTGGCCCTTTCCTCTAACTTATTTCTTTTTGGTATTGTGTTTGCCCATGATCTACAACCAAAAACTCTTAATTTTGTCAAATCATTTTTACCATACCATCTTCTTGAAGGAATATCTCCGAATAAAGCTTCTGTAGGAGATCTATTCACTTGATAAGCCGCTGTACGAATAGCTTCTCCCCATAATTCTTTTGGTAGATTCGTTTCTGAAAACATTGTTCTAGCTTTGTCTAAGAGGGTCCTATTCATCCTCTCAGCGACACCGTTTTGTTGTGGTGTATTGGTCATGGTATATTCTAACTCTATTCCATTTCTCGCGCAATGATTTTTGAATTTATTTGAGGTAAATTCTCCTCCTCCATCACATCTTATTCGACTGACATATACGTTGAACTCTACTTTCATTCTCTTGTCGTATTCTATTAGATTATTTTCAGCTTCATCTTTTGTATTTAATAGGTAAACTTTTGTAAAATGTGTGTAATCGTCTATTATGGTTTGAAAATATTTCTTGCCATCATTAGTTGCTGGCTGCAAAGGTCCACATAAATCAGTATGTATCATTTCTCCTATTCTTCTTGTTCGAGGTAATTGCATTTTTTTAAAAGGTAATCTTGTTGCTTTGCCTTTTACGCATGCCTCACAGATATCTTTGTTTACTGGTAAGTTTAGTTTCTTAAGACTAAATCTATTCAAGTGTCCTAATCTTCTGTGCCACAACATGTCAGAGTTTTCAGTTATCATGCATTTTTTTTCGTTTCTTACATTGAAATCAATTGTGTAAAGCTTATCTTTCTTTTCACACTTCATATTTATCCCTTTGCCGATTATGCTCACGCTGTTGTCGGAAAATATGACTTTCTTCCCTTTAGATATTATTTTATTTACCGACAATAAATTATATTTTAGTGTTGATACAATGAGTGCTTCTAATGTGATATTTGTTCCTCCATGTTCCAGCTTTAACGTACCCATTTTCTTTGCAGTAATTGTTTTTCCATTTGCTATTTGAATGAGTATTTCTTTCTGTAATGTTTGTATATTGAGCATGGATGATTCCAAAGATTCTTGTACTAAATGTTCAGTGGCACCGGAATCTACAATAAATGTTGTTAATATTTCATTTGTTTCTATACTTGCGTTTAATGCTATGAATGTGATTTCATTTCCTGAATTCGCTTGTTCTCTCTGACTTTGATTTCTTCCTCTGAAGTTGGTAGAATATCCTCTTCCTCGATAATTGTTGCCTCTTGCTCTTCCACGATACGTATTATTTCTTCGATTCATACTGTTTGGTTTTTTTGGACATTCATACCTTTTGTGCCCCTTTTGCCCACAATTATAACATTCGAATTGAGAATTAGCAGTAAATGTACTTTCGTTTACTGTTGTATTCGCTTTTGAATTTTCAAATTTCATCTCTGAGTCCAACAAACGACTTTTAACGAACTCTAACGTTACACCAACTGTCATCGTTTCTATGGCTGTTATCACCGTTTCATATTTGTCTGGTAATGTTAAAAGTAGATGGCATACCTTGTCACTTTCTTCAAGTTTCGTCTCAGTAGCTTCTATGTCCCTGATTAGTGTATCGAATTTGACGAAATGCTCTTCCATACTTTCATTAGGCAATAGTTTCATAGTTAATAACTTTCTTTTTAGATACAACTTCGTAAATATACTTTTTCTTTCGAACATTTTCTCTAAATTTTCCATCATTTCTTTTGCTTTCTTGGCATCTTTAATATATTCTAGATATTTGTCACCGATACCCTGAATTATCAATGATCTAGCTCTTGCATCTTGTTTTCTTAGTTCATCACTGTTCAAATCAATTTCACTATCTACGAATTTCTTAACTCCTTTTTCTTCAAGAATAGCAGATATTCTGAATTTCCAGTTTGAAAAATTTTCACCGTTAAATTGTGGAATTTGTACTGTCGCCATTTTCCCTTTATTTCTGTATTTTTATACCTTTTTCACTATTGCGTATATCCCTGGGCTCATAACCTTTTGAACTTAAGCTTTTATTTATAAAAGAACTTTTACATTTACACAAAAAGATAAGCGTGGTTTTAATTTGACAACATATTTATTTGACATACGATACAAGAGAAGTTAGTAACACTTTTACAGTATAATTACATGTGGTATGTTGGCTATATTTTAGCGCTTAATTTGAATACATTTAACACGTGTAAGGTAGGCTTTATGAACGCTTTGTCACTGAGCTAAATAATTTATTCTGTAATAATATTCATTTTAACAAATGTGCGGTAATTTTTACTTGTCACATTATTTAATAAAAAATTGTTTGAACTCGAGAAGGTCAATTCTGATAAATAATTATACAGGATTACATATATTAATTAATTATAGTATGTAATTAGAAAATTATCGAAGAAAGATATTGCAGATATAAATATATCAAAGGCTTATGTCTGATGATTTTTCTTCAAAATAATATAATAATTAATATAAAAATTAAATTATATATATTTAATAAAATATATACGTTTTTTTTTCTATATTCTACCTTTGACATTTATAATAAAAAATTAAAAATAAACATTAGAAAATGACAAATCTGTTTTCAAAAAAGAGTAGATTTATATTTAGAATGAATATAAATATTGGACAAGATTTTATATTTTTTTTATAGTCAAACGAATGAAAAAGTATGGAGTTTTGTTTAATTTATAGGAATGTATTAAATTAAAAAATAAATAAATATATATATGGATAACTTTGTATAGTTAGATTTTTAAATGAAGGTACTTAAGAAGCATTTGCAAAATATATTAAAATATTTTAGTTTTTATGTCTGAAGAATTGGGTTATATCTATAATTTAATAATTGACACAACTTTTGAACGACAAAATAAGCGCAAAAAAGGACCAACATTAATGTTACTATTATTTTGTGCTAATGCTTGTCAAGCATCGTCTTTAAACAAAATTAGATGCTTTTGAAGAATTGAGTAATAATTGTTTATCTTTGTGTTTCAGTAATAAAACAGCGATTACAAATGTACAATACACCATACAAATCCGTATTAGACTGTCTCCGTAAAGTATACAAAACTGAAGGCGCAAAAGCATTCTATCGCTCATATACAACTCAATTAACAATGAATATTCCATATCAAAGTATACATTTTATGACGTACGAATTCATGCAGAAAGTCACGAATCGGGAGCGAGAATACAATCCGGCCGCACATATGCTCAGTGGTGGCATTGCTGGTGCAGTGGCCGCAGCTGCAACCACACCGCTAGATGTCTGTAAAACATTGTTAAACACACAACAAAATGCCCAAACACGAGGCTTATCCGAAGCATTTGTCACCGTTTATCGACTAGGCGGTCCCACAGCCTATTTCAGAGGACTACAGGCGCGCGTCATGTATCAAATGCCCGCGACAGCGATCTGTTGGTCAACGTATGAATTCTTCAAATTCATGTTGATCACGTCGAGAGGAGTGGACGATGTATTAGCAGCAAAGACAACGACGACAACGACGCAAGATACAACACCCAGTGAGCCATCGATATCAGGTAAACAGGAAACGACGGACGTCTATTGTACATCCAGCCGAAACGATAGCATTAAAAACGCGCGAATTACCAGCGGTATCTGGTGCAGGTCTCTATGGCGCCATTTCATTCAATACGATACATCATACGGCTGATACAAATATCAATTGCACTAGGCGAATTAACGATAATTCGATTTTAGATATTACGCACACCTAGTTGATGCTATATTTATTCGTTTTTTCAAATTAAATTCTATGTATATTTGTTTTTTTTTTAAATTAGTTGTTGAATTGTCTGTTGGTTAAAAGTGTCATAACCTTATTTCTTTTTTTCTTCTTTTGTACAGTATGACGTTTGTAATTTATAAACAAATCAAAAATAAAAAAAAACACAAACGTATTTTTAACAATACAACCTCGTTGACGAATATTTTTTATTAAAACATAATTGTCTAACAATAGATTTTCAATTCAAAGTATTTAGTTATTTTTTAAATTCTAAGAATGGTTTACACTGTAAATATAGATATACAAATTTTTAAAATATTTAACATCATATCGTTGAACGATTAGCGACAATAATGCAATGTCACCGAATTTAAGAATAACTAAATAATTTTCCATATTTATTTTCAAATTTTCACAATTTCAAATCAGAATTGTAAAGCATCACAAAACACATATATGTATATATATATATATATATATATATATATATATATATATATATATATATATATATTTGTTGTTGATAAAGTTAAAATAAAAAGAAAGAAAAAAAAATTGTTCGATTTTTTCGATCAACTTTATTTTTGTTGTTGCTTTAATTGTTTGTATGAAATATGAAATTTTTGATGAGATGAACAAAAACCCCAAAGAGTTTCTTAAATGGAAGACATACTCAAAATGAAATGTACTAGTTGTACAAATTTCCTAGTTAGTCCTAGTTAATAATTTCTTTGAATAGAGAAAAGCAAGCCAACAGATTAGAGACAGTAGGTGATTGGCGTACATTTGAATTAAGAATTTTGAAAAATATGAAAAAAGATTATATTAATATTCACAATGAAATATATGATAGTTTTAAAACTTCCACTGATTATTTTAACTAAGCGTTGTATTCAAATTAAACAAAGAAAAACAATTGCCGAAAATTTTTTTTAAGGTGTGCCAGATAGTGTTTTGTCTCTGAGAGATTTTCTCAATTATTTCGAGAGCGAAAATCGCTTTAAATTAGAATGGATATCTGCTTGTGTTTAACTAGTTAAAGAATTTAAAGAATTGCATATCTTCATTTCCTTTATATAGATAATAAATAATTCATCTAATAATTTTTACTATATATCATTGTATTTTTTTTTCACTTGATATGCGGATAATTTTCTGAAAATCGCTTTTTACTATCTATATTTTGTTTTTGTTTTGATATGCATTTCTTGAAAATATAAAGATTAAAGTACTCGCATAAGAATAGTTAGTAGTAATAAGTGAACAACAATAAATATGTATATAATATAAATATTAATGTTTAAGGAACCCATTTTCCTAAAAGTTGGCTGTGTATAGGTAAATCAAAAGCAAAGAGTTAACACTCACACTTCACTTGTTTCCTGGTTGTCATGGCGACAAGATCACGTGTGATAATGGGTGAAGAAACAACAAAAGTAAGCGACGTAAATATTTCTTAGTTCTTATTTTTGTACATTTCATTAAAACAAAACATTTGCGAAGTACTTTAATGTTATTGTATGCGTATTAAAAAGGCAATGCTAAAATAATAATTGTTTACTTTATTGTTTATATAATTAAATAAAGAGAAACGCTGTATTTGGCTGTGATAGAGTGCTTATCAACAAATTCTATTGTGATATAGACTTTGTTCAGATGGAACTACTATCATGATTAAAAGCATATATTTTGTTACAAAAGCTGATAACCGAGAAAAAAAATAGTCTAAAACTACTACAGTCAAGTCGTTGACCTCAGTCCGTCTTTTTTGAAAAAATTTATTTTTCTTACATTTCTATGTTTTTTTAATATACATATATATGTAAAGTAATTACGATGTACAATAAATTCATTTATGATATATCATTATTTGTTACACATAATTATATTTGTAAACCGTTTCAGTTACAAATGCACATCGAAATTATGTTTTACATTAAAACATTTTTATTGTGTAATTCAGTTTATCTGTGAATTAAAATTTTTTTTAAAAATGCAACGGCAATTATCGATATTTTGGTAAAAATTAAAATAGACTGACTGCTATTTAAATATAAGTATTTTAGTATAAATCAATTTTTACAAAATTTAATGTTTTAAAACAAATGTTAGCTTTCTAAGCAAAGATCATGTGATAAGACACCTTGTCACCACAGAAGTATTTTTCGTTTGTGTAAAAATAAATAAAAAAAAAATTGTACATGTTTAAACGTACTATGTGCTCGCACGTGTTTATCTGCTACAATAAATGTTGAAAAAATAAACCATCAAAATGGCTGTATTTGTGGATTTGAGGGATGAAAAAAGTAAGCAGATGTCCTATAAACGTATATGTACGTACGAGATTTGTGGTTTTACATGCAACCGCCCGTATTAATACGCGCGATATAAGTTAAATGTCCTTTAGACGTATATACATGTTTCATGGCTTTCTTAACTTAGCACACGCAGTTATTCGCAGCGTCCCTAACTCCGCAGTGAAATGGTTAATAATGGTACAGGTTAATTATTAATTTGGAAATAAACATAGTAAGTTATTCTATCAATAATTATTATAATATCATTCCTAGAATAACTTAATTTGAGAATATAATTTTTTAATTTCATTGTAAATTATAAATATAACTTAAATTACCATTTTTGATAAATAAAGGGATAAGTAATAAATAATTACACATAATTGTCTTTAACATTATTTTCATATTTTTCCACAATAATATAACAACAATTATGAATTTTAATATAATTTCAGATCTCTTTAAACAAATAACAGTAGACTGCAACAAAAACATATTTTTCGATTATACTTACAATTATTCTAAACATAATAGTAGATATCAATAAAGAAAAATAATTTTTATAACATTTCGTAAATTTTCTTTGGGCAGTGTTACACAGATATGTTGTGATAAATGCAATAATTTATCAACATTTTTGACGCAACAATTTACATTAATTAACATATACAAATTACTTTTCGTATATCGTAAAACATTTTAATATGAAATAATTTATAAAAAAAAGGAATGTTATTGTCACTTGGAAATTGTTTAGATTATCTGTTTGATACGTTACTTTTTATTTACAAGCCTTTGTTGTAATAAACAATTTTTGGCGGATTTTTCATGCAGTTAATTTTTTTCTGTAACAAAAATTAAATCACTTTTTTTAAAGGAAACAATAATGTGGATGCGCGAAAACCTACTTGTAATTCGGGTTCTAGTTGAGAGACGTAAACTTCGGATTTTTGCTTGAAGAATGCGCAACACATTGGCGTAGCAAACGTCAGACATACTGCTAAAAGACCACACTGTATCGGCAAAGCTGCCCATGGATATCTGCATAGTGTGCCACGCCGTTCAAAATAATTCATAACGAAAGGAGTCATTACTGAAAATTATTTTAAGGTTAGTATCGATTTCAAAATTTATAATAAATTATTTTTAATTTGTTATTTTGAGTTAAGGACATTTTTTTGAAACTATAAGTTACCATCAATTAGAGAAAGAATCAGCTAAGTGTAGTGGTTCAAACACGAAACTGAAACTTCAGTTCCGAAATATTTTACATTAAGTTTTTAAATTTTGTAGCTTGTTTTCTCAAAACTTAAAAATATCACTTGGCCTAGTTTTCAATTATTATATTTTTTTATAAAATAATATAATTATTTTTATTATGTAATTATTTTCCTACAAGTTTATTATTTTTTATGTAAAAATTCAAAATATAAAATTTACGTTTGCATTATTGAAATTGTATGTTTTTGAAATAGTTCTGTATTCATAGCCCCTTTTAGAAACATTTCGATAAAAGCATTATTTCATGTATATTTCGAATTATTTATTGTTATTTTCAAGAGTTCTATTTTGCTTTCAGAGATGTCAAATATAATGCAAATATCAAATATAAAAAAATATAATTATATTTGTTTATAGAAAATAGAAAAAAACATATTTTGTGAAATATTCGATTAAAAAGGACTATAAATGCGGACCAATGTAATCCTCTCCATAGGTACTAGAAAAAAATTACTTAAAATTGTTTTTTTTTTTTTTAATATCGTTCCCATATACAAGGGTGTCTTCATACTTCGAGCAAATAATTAAAAGGGGTATATACTATAGTATATACCAGGGGTGGGCACACATGAGGCCTAAGGGAGCCGCAATGTGGTTTTTAATACTCTATAAAGAGCCATACACAAATTAAATTTTTTTATTTAATATAATTGCATATTTCCAAAAGTCACAATATAAAATAATAGAAAAAATATCATTATAACATATAAACATAAAAATATAACAATGAAAAAGAAAATAATTATTTCAAAATTTTAGTAATAAAATTCAAATATAATAAAAATGAAATATAACAGAAATCTATATCATAAAAATATATTTACTAATGTGTAAATATGTCACCCATCTTCTAAAACTTTAATGGGAGCCGCACTTGACTCAGTGAAAAGCCGCATGCGGCTCTCGGAGCCGCATTTGCCCACCGTTGGTATATATTAATCATGGAACAAAAATAATTTTTTGAAAATTCGCAAAAAAATTTGCATCGTATTTAAAGTAAACATTGTTTTATCACTGGTTGATAGTCAATTTAACTCTACTACACTACAAATAATTGTTTAAACAACGCCTAATAAATGTCTGATGTTGTGTAATTCCTTATCAACAATTTAATTTAATTTACTTAGTTCGATGCAGCATAATACTGTGGTGGAGATTATTGCTGCTAGTCTTGCTAGTGGAGAGTGGTGTTGTGCTGTGTTTGTGAAAATAAATGCATACAGTGATATTGAGTTAGGGGATATGCTGTTAATTTATGGAGAATCAAGACAAAATTCATTGTTGGCACGACGTTTGTATGCAGAACGGTTTCCCCAACGGCGACATCCCGCTTCTCGTTTATTTGTGACGATCACTCAACGGCTTCGAGACACTAGTTCTTTGAGACCTAATCGTGGGAGAGACGGTGGCCGCCAAAGACAACGCAATTGCGTTATCTCTAATTTTAATAAGCAATAGGTGATGTAATATTGATAATTAATTTTGATTATGTAGCCTTCAATAAAGAACGCAACTTCACCAGCCTTAATTTTGCGAATTTTAAAAAAGTTATTTTTGTACCTTTTAATTCTTTGCTCGAAGTATGAATATGAATATGCGTGAGCATTTTACTCGTAGTACGAGTTCTGCTAAATTAATATCCGCATAAAAAACACTATTTAAATTTAACTATGCAGTATTATCAATAGTAAAACTAGCGACTATAATAAAAGTAAGGTAGGTAATCACGAAATTTTATAATGAAAAATGTAAATAAATTAATACTAACCCATGCCAGGTAAAGCCATGAAAATTCTACTAAATGTAACAGCTGAAATAGCTTTTTGAGCTACAATTTTCGAGTGTCCTATAGGCATATTTTTGTCATCTACTACTACGATTCCATCTTTAAGTTCTCTATAAAATATCATTAAGTAAATTATATACTTAATAAGATGATAAATTTCAAATATACATACTGTGCTCGCATAAATGGAATATTAATCATATTGGCAGCTGCGACTGCAGCAAATGGTACCAATCTGCCTACGATGCCTGGAGCTTTCTGGAGTTAATTCAAATTTCATTATTATGAGCAAACTGTATAATATTTAAATGCAGAGATTAAATGAATGTTTCTTTCAAAAATAAAAAAACATATGATATCGAAAGGTTTATTTTTTCAACATAGTGTGACCAATTTTCTTATTTGATATTTTATTCTTTGTACAATTTGATTATATTTGACACATCAATAACTAGTATTGATGCTAAAAATTAAATCTGCAAATTTGTAATTAATAAATTTATTTTATTTTGATAACAGCTATATAGATATATATTTTATATGACAGAAGGCTCTGCTTGTTAAATCTATAAAGATAAATTGTTGAATTTAAGATATATATCTGAACTAAAAATGATTTCGAAAATTTGGCTGAGTTGTATATGAATATGCAATTTTTACGTACTTTTGCCAAATGATTCAATCCCAGAGCAGTTCCTACAGCACCAGTTGTCGCACATACGTATGACGTGATTAGCTGCCTAAAACATGAAGCAAAGCAAAGTATTAGATTAGACAGTAGATGATCTTTGTCTGTCGATGACACACTTATCGCTAACCGGTCCAGCGCCACTTCGATTGGTATAGTTAACGAGCGCATTAAACGACTGATTGATCCATTGCCAGAATAGGGGACCCATAAAGCCTTTGTACCAGAGCATCATTCCTCCGATGATAAGTGTGTTCATTGGCACCTGAGCCGACATACGACCGACTAAGATCATTTTCTCACCCGTGTCCGGATGATAAGCCGAATCGTACAATTGCTTGGCACGCCATAGTTCGTCTTCTGTTATGCAACCTGGCAAATTCTCTTGATTGCTGCAACACAGTCAAAAGCGATTCAAATTCAATTCGAAATATTAGAACATTTATCAAATCAGTATATTTCATAGAATACTAAAATTAGCTATCTAAGCAATAAGTTGTATTGACCGAATTGACCGGTCACTTGCTGGTTGCTTGACAAAATCAGTTTTTCATTTAACGATTACTTAAAAATAAGAAATACATCTAAAAATTAATTTTTCGAGTCAATAAGAGTGATTAGATTCCCTTTTTTTAACAGTTTTACTTTATTAACGTTCGCATTTTATTTTTCTTAAGAAAATTGATAAAAATATGAGATTTTCTCCGATTCTTTACATCTTTTACATTTTCAAAAATCAGTATAGCAATTGAATTGAATGCTTATGTATTTTAAATATTTTAAAAAATTTTGACTTATAAATAAATAAATATCATTTTTGTTAGTTGAATATAATAAAGTTTGTTATATTTTGTTTGATTATTATGAAATTTCATTATTTACTCTTAATATAAGTAAGTTATAAATATGTACACCTTCTTTGTGAAACTAATTAATAATTTATAATTATAGTTGGTATATTTCTTGTATTTTTTGTAAGTTAATTTTGGGTAAGTGGTACTTATACATTATTTTTGGTTGTATCTCTTTTAAGGCAAAACAATAAACAGTGCAGTATTTCACTTTTTCTTACAACCAAATATTCAGTATTGAAATCAAATATTCGGCCCAATAGGCCAAATAACGAATATTAAAAATATGGCCGAATTCCGTAATTATTCGACTTCGATTCCATTACCAATATAATATTACCTAATTTTTGGAAAACTTAGTTATAGTAAATATATACAGAACTACAACCTAAAGCCGTTTTATTTTAAATATATTAATATGTATTAAATGAATGCTACTTGTCTGAATGTAGCAATTCATTAAACTTTTGGCAACAATGTGAAAATAGTAGCACATAAAATCATTACTTTTTCAATTTTTCTATGAAATAAACTGACTTGATAAATACCCAATACAGCTTGTCACACATAAAAAAATAATTGCTAGGCATATATTCGTCAAAAATTATGAAATATTAATTTCATAATATCTAATAATGTTTCATGTTTTATGCAGTTCTATAATAAAACCAGGTGCATATATATATATATATATATATATACCGGGTGTCCAAAAAGAATGGAAACTATTAAATATCTCGAGAACGGCACATAGGTTTACAAAGTTACAAAACACGTTTTTCTTTATTTTTGAAAATCTATTTAGGGGTGATATGCGAAAACCACCTACACCTCCCCTGGCGGGGGGAGCGGAAACAAGTTTTAAAATTTAAATAGGAACACCCATTTTTTATTGCACAGTTACATTCTCCATGAAAAAACTGTTTCTGGATTTGCAAATTGAGCTTCCCAGCTTCACCCCCCTCGGAGCAGGGAAGGGGAAAAAATTTGAAAATTTTTGCAGAAACTTTCACTTTTTATTGCAGTTTTGGATTCTCCTTCTAAAACTGGATATAAAAATATCGCATTTAAAAAAAAACTAAAATGGTAGATAGCTTTGACCTAAATCCAGCACAATTTACCATCAGATATTATTTGAGATGAAAAGTTGGTACCCATCCGCATGTGTGGGAGTAAGAATGGAGGTGCGTTTTTCAATTTTATATCCAGTTTTAGAAGGAGAATCCAAAACTGCAATAAAAAGTGAAAGTTTCTGCAAAAATTTTCAAATTTTCTCCCCTTCCCTGCTCCGAGGGGGTGGAGCTGGGGGGCTCAATTTGCAAATCCAGAAACAGTTTTTTATGGAGAATGCAACTGTGCAATAAAAAATGGGTGTTCCTATTTAAATTTTAAAACTTGCCCCCGCTCCCCCCGCCAGGAGAGGTGTGGGTGGTTTTCGCATATCACCACTAAATAGATTTTTAAAAATAAAGAAAAACGTATTTTGTAACTTTGTAATCCGATGTGCCGTTCTTGAGATATTTAATAGTTTCCATTCTTTTTGGACTCCCGGTATATATATATATATATATTATATTTGATTGTAATATAATTTTAAAACGCCTATTTCATTTTTCTATATTACATTCGATTTTATCATATTGATAAATTTAAGGACATTTAAAAATATACATAATAACGTAAAAATGAGAAAAGAAAATAAAAATATTTAACCATTTCAGTAAATATTTGTATAGTAAAAAATACAGAAACGTTTTAAATAATCTTTGAAATATAATTATCTATGTTTATATATCAATTAGTAACTTTAATTAGTCGAATACAAAATTTGTATTGTTCGAAACATATTAAAAAGTTAGTTATTAATTTTTCTACACGGTATATTATTTTACACGGAACTTTTAGTTATTCTGCGAAAATATTTTATAAATTTTATTTTAATAATTCATTATTTTTAACTTACTATAAATAATTTTTAAGGAATATTATCTTGTTAATATATTATAAAAGTTCTTATATATTTAAACATAAAATTTCTCTTACACAAAACAGATAAGATAAAAATGTTTATTAATTAATGTCACAGTATATTACTTACTTACTTATCGTTTTTATTATTTTATTGAAGCATTTTAAATGATGCTTTATATTTTTATTATAAAAATTAAAAATAACTCAAATAATTTTACAAATACATATAATATGTTCGATTAGAAAATGTCAAATTAATTAGCAACAAAAATGATGAATCAATTATTGCTGTAATTTTTCTATAATAAATATTTAGAAGAAAAACTTACCGATATTTCTTAACAATACAAGCGACTCTTTCTAACTCTTTATTCGATGCGAGTAAATTTAACGGATTTGTAATTGAAAAGAAATGCAAAGCTCGACCCGTGTAAGTATTCTGATCATATTTGGGTTCTTCAATGTTTATTTGGCCTGCCTCTATACATTTTGCTTGCTCTAAAACATGATTCATTCATTCAATCATAAAGAAAACATCATTCATTCTCCTGTTTCAAATCAAATATAGAACTTATAATATTTTAGATAAAATATTCGTTAATAATTGCTTATCAAATTATTATTACAAGTATTGATATTATAATTTGTAATTTATGCAACTCTAAATATAAATATTCATATTAAAAATTAATAAGTAATGGAAAATAAAATATAACTTACAGTTTAAAATATTTTAATGTAAAAATATTGTACATATACTTAGTAAATTTTCCAAATTTTCTAACAAAAAGTAAGAAAAATATTTATTCAAAAATATATTATACCTGTTAATAAAAACTACAAGGCCGTATTACTTGAATGTCATTATATTATAAAAATGAAGGAAATAATAAATGTTTTGTTAAAAATATAATGTAATTACCTGTCATATTGTAAGTTCTCTAAAATTTTTGTCAGTCTTCGGGAAGTGTCAAAACAACACTAACTACTTAGAAACAGTATCGATTTTAAACAGTTGAATATACCTACTACAATTTTACGCATACAATTTTATAAATATAAATAAAAGATTATCAAACATCTGTAATAATAGTTGACAATGCTCTATGTTAGTTCAAAATATACATTTATTTCTTCAAACTAAAATATTCTTATTTTATGTATGTAAGTTCGTTAAGTTCGTATGGGGGTTTAACATGTAATTTCGATAAATTGCGATATACTACTTTCTCGAGTAAAATTCGAAGAAATACTTAGAATACTTTTCGATAGGACAAAAAAGGTTCTATTATTTGGTTTTAGTTTTAATTTGCTAGCATGTACCGTTTGGGCGCTAGAATTTTTTTTTTGATTTTTTGATTTTTATTTTTTTTCTCAAAAACTATGAGGTGTAGGAAAATAAGCTTGACAAGAGAAAATTCGGAATAATGAGTACGATAATTGCGTGAAGAAAT
This sequence comes from Clivina fossor, assembly GCA_963966155.1. Classification (NCBI taxonomy): domain Eukaryota; kingdom Metazoa; phylum Arthropoda; class Insecta; order Coleoptera; family Carabidae; genus Clivina; species Clivina fossor. The sequence goes on from CAWYQG010000347.1 coordinate 517,502, forward strand.
CATTATTCTACAATGCATCGTTTAGTAGAAAAAAATTGGGATTTTTCAAAATAAGACTTTTTTCAAAAGTTGCTCAAAAAAATCTGAAAAAATTTAGTAAAATAGAGAAAAAAAAAATAGCTACATAATAGGTAAGTAACTTTTTTCTCTACCTCATTCTGGTTTGGCAGGAAAAATTATTGAAAATTTTAAAATGTCTTTTAGAATTTTCAATAATTTTTCCTACAAAATCAGTATGAATTAGAGAAAAATGTTACTTAGCTATTATATAGCTAAATTTTTTCTATATTTTACTGAATTTTTTCAGATTTCTTTGAGCAAATTTTGAAAAAAGTCTGATTTTGAAAAAATCCCCCTTGTCAAATTTTTAAAAATTCAGTTTTTAATTTTTTTTACTAAACGATGCATTGTAGAATAATGGTTTTTTCACTCAATTATTGTACTCATTATTCCGCATTTTTCCGTATCATGCTTATTTTCCTAGACATCATAGTTTTTGAGAAAAAAAATAAAAACCAAAAAATTAACAAAAAATTCTAGCGCCAAAACGGCACATGCTAGCAAATTAAAATTAAAACCAAATAATAGAACCTTTTATGCCCTATCGAAAAGTATTCTAAGTATTTCTTCGAATTTTACTCGAGAAAGTAGTATATCGCAATTTATCGAAATTACATGTTAAACGCCCATACGAACTTGACGAACGAACACCCGATATATATATATATATATATATCACAAAAAGAACTGAGCTAAGGACTAACCAACTTCAAAACAAATAGTTACAATACTCCAAAATGTATGTACAGTAAAACTATTTCACTATTATTTACATTTTATTTTATATGAGTATATATTCCATTCTATAAAACACAATTTTCAAACAGTTTTGTTTGAAAACGAGAAAGATTTAATTATAAAACCAACAAAGTTGTAATTATAAGAATAAATGAGAATGATATTATAACATTACTTACATATCTCCGCTTCACGACTCTTTTTGTTCCTTTAAGGATACTTTATTCTTCTACGTGTTGATACTCCGATTACCTCTAGTTTTTTTCTGCGAAAACGTTTTAGCTTGGAGCATTGTTCACGCAGCGAACTTTTTACTTGGCTAGTGAAAAAAGTTTACCCAAAAAAAGTAACACGTTGACTTTTTTGAATAATGACAAGGCTTAGATTAAAGAGTCGTTTATTTCGAATTGACACTTATCGTTAAAGTTTATAGTTTAATTTATACAATGTCAGAACAGACTTTGTAACAAAATTTTGATTATTTGTCAATAAAATTAGTGGTGTCATGTAAAAAATAAAAGTATTAGAACGCAATAATTGTTGATATTGACTTACCCAATTAAATATTAAATATTATTAATATTGCATGTGTTTTTTTTTTTTAGTTTTTAGAGGTGTAAGTAAAAATTCATATTTTTATATTTTGAAAAAAAAAAAATAAACAAACAAAATAATTATAAAATGTTAAACACAAAGTATAACTATAAATTTATACATAGGTACATTATTAAGAAATAAAAATAACAGTAAGGTTATTATTTATTAAAACACACTTGGTTAGTTTAACAAAAATGGTGTCGTGCCAGTTGCGTACAATCATTATTTAATGCCATTTGCGTACAAATAAGGGTCTGGTCGAACCCCCACGAATCAAATTTAAACCAATAAATATAAACTTGGTCAATTTTAAAATTAAATACTGACTTGATTATTTGTAAAAATTATGTGCGATGATATTATAGCGTATTATAAATATTATATTTTGGTGTCGTGCCAGTTGCGTACAAGCCAGATGCGTACGTGCCAGTTAAATAGTGCCATTTGCGTACAAATAAGGTAGTAAAGCTAGTTAGGCCGAGTGCCAGATGCGTACAGCGATTATATAATATTTATAATACGCTATAATATCATCGCACATAATTTTTACAAATAATCAAGTCAGTATTTAATTTTAAAATTGACCAAGTTTATATTCGTTGGTTTAAATTTGATTTATGTAGATTAATATTTAATAAATTCATATCGTTTACCAACTTCGTTACTTTTTACTATATTATGATAAATTATGCTTAAATTCGTGATGTTAAATTTGTAATAATAATTACATAAACTTTTCCTCACACTTTTCCGTAATCATTTTGGAAATATGTAAATTAAAACACTCGGTTAAATTTTTACAATAACAATAAAAAATCTTTTATTGGCCAATTTCGGCTGTTAAAACTAGAAATACCGGCTTTTGCGTATTCCTAAAACTACCGAATACGTCAACTTGACGTATCTTATATTTTCAAGTTATACAATACACTTTGTGTAATATTTTCATAATAATGATTATATACGAGTAATTAATGATTAATTAGTATTTTAAAGTTAATTTATTGAAATAAATGTAATAATAAATTTTATTAAATAATCAGAAATAACATTTATTTTTATAATGTCTTATATCATATATTGGTTAAGAACATTTTTGTAATGAAACAACTCAAGTTGGTAAACGATATGAATTTATTAAATATTAATCTACACAAATCAAATTTAAACCAATAAATATAAACTTGGTCAGTTTGAAAATGAAATACTGACTTGATTATTTGTCAAAATTATGTGCGATGAAATTATAGCGTATTATAAATATTATATACTCGGCCTAACTAGCTTCACTTATTTTTACGCAAATGGCACTATTTAATGACTGTACGCAACTGGCACTATTTCTATATTTTGACCATAAGCACAACTCGACCTTTCCCAAACCGCTGTACGCAACTGGCACGTACACAACTGGCACTATTTCAACAAATATATTGAATCACTAAACGATCGTTTCAATTATTTCGATTATAAAATTGTATCGATTCAAGAGAAAAGTCATAAACTTAATTTGTTGGATTCGTTAGCTATTAACAAAGCATTTGCATTGCAGAAAGACATGGTAAACTTTGTTTTACCTCCATAACATACTGTTAACAGTAAAAACTATTTTTAAAATTTGTAAATTTATTCCTCCCCTCCGCATTTTGTAAAAGTATTTATACTAGAATAATTGTAAGATTTTTTTGTATCTGGCCGAAAGGTTGAAATGATCGTTGAGTGATTAAATATTTTTGTGAAACTAACCAAGTGTGTTTTAATAAATAATAACTTTACCGTTATTTTTATTTATTTCACGAAAAAGACCACATTGAAATTATATTGAGGAAATTTTCGTAGCCGACATATTTTATATGACATCAAGTATTTATACTGACTGCTATCTTCTTCTTTTTCTTTCAACTCTATATTTATATTTACATAGGTATCTTTTTACATTCAAATATCTAGAATACTTTGATTCAAATAAATTTTCTATATAAAATAGAAAAGTTAACAACCTCAAAATCTACACTAAAACATATTCTAATTATTTACTGTTAGAATTTCTAGTTAAAAAATGATGGAACATCAATGGGGTACTTACACAGTTTTGGTATTATTTTTTTTTTTATGAAAGATTAAGTAAATTAACTCAGTTTTTGTTTTATATATTAAATTTCTGTACGATGCAGACGATTAATGAAAAATGCACATATCCATTTGTTGGCAACACTGTATAAATTATATAAAATTAAAATGATTAAAAATAAAATAAAATAAAATTAGTCTTCAGTTTTCTTGGAATACTGAATCATTTATTTAAAAATCAATGAATTTTATTGTATTTTTCATTTCTCTTATTTTTCATTACATATTTTTCTTAAAATTTTGTTTATAAAAATCATAAAAGCCGTATTTTAGATAAAATTTACAAATATAATAATAATAATAATAATAATAATAATAATAATAAATAAATAATAAATCAGTAATATTAGATACATGTAACATTGTGAGAAAGGTCCTGAATATAAAAGATTAATTAATTAATAACTTATCGAAACTCCGCATTACTATTTACGTGTTAACTATATATATGTATGTATGTATGTATATATGTATATATATATATTGATATTTATTGTATTCTTACTAACACTGTAAACTACTACCATATATTATATGTTCTTGCCCTAAACAGGCCGACTTGTAATAAAATACCCCTATATTTACCTTTCCCTTCTTCTTTTTACTGTTGGGAAGGGTGGGTGGTAGGGTGGTTCCTTCCCAATAATAATAATAATAATAATCTTTATTTATTTAGCAAAGCTATTACAATTTGCATAAGAATAACATATTTTTACATAGAAAAAATATATATACATACATATACATATTAAGTGGTATAATTATACTTACAAAATACTTCACAAATTTAGAAAATAATTTTTTAATTTTATTTTGAAAACTCTAATGCTTTCAGATGTTGTAATATCTTTCGGCAAATTATTGTAAGCATTGGCACCATTCCGAAATATGGAATTACTTGTTGATTTCTTATTGTATTTGCTTATATATAGATCACCTGTTTGCCGTGTATTGTATTGATGGATGTCTTTGTTATATATTATTCTGCTTGCAAGATACCCAGGTAAATTACCATTTATAATTTTATACATAAATATCATTGCATTGAATTCATAGAATTGTTTAATATTTAACCAGTTCAATGTTAGTAACATATCTTTAATTCTAGTATACTTGTTTACCCGTAAAACTGTTCTCATTCCCCTATTCTGCAACACCTGTAACCTATTCTTGTCCCTATTGTTACATAAATATATCACAGTACTACAATAAGAAAAATGAGGCAATATTATCGTGTTATATATTACAATCCGAGACCATAATGACAAATCCTTACCTATTCTATTTAGGAAATTAATTTTTTTTGCTATTATTTTACATATGAATGATATATACACATCAAACTTCAGTTTTCTGTCTATAATAATACCTAAATATTTCATCTCCTTAACTATTTCAATGTCATCATTACCTATGCGTATTTTCAAGCTATTGTCATTAATTATTGAATTATATACAGAATCAGTTGAAAATATCATACATTTTGTTTTTGTTACATTAAGTTTTAGTTTATTGACATCCATCCATAACTTTATTTTACTTAATTCTTCATTTAAAATGTGAAATAAAAAATTTATATTTTTATTTACAAAATATATCAAAGTGTCATCAGCAAACATGTGAATTTTACAATTTTGTAGTACTTCTTTTAAATCATTTATATAAATAATGAATAACAAAGGTCCTAGTGTACTACCCTGCGGTTAATTAAAGTTTCTGAAGCACAATCAGCAATTTTTACTCTTTGGTATCTTTCCGATAGATAATTTTTAAACCATTTAGCTACAACATTAGAAATACCATATTTTTTTAATTTACTTAACAAAATATTTCTATCCAACGTCTCAAAGGCTCTTTTAAGATCCAAAAATACAGCACATATGCTATAGGTATTATCTAAGCTAGTTTTCCAATTTTCAATCAGCTAGTTTATTGCTGTTTCATATGAATGCTGACTTCTGAATCCAGATTGTTCATCTACAATAATATTATTATCATTTAAAAATTCACTTACTTGTTCATACACAATCAACTCTATAATTTTTTCACATGCTGGTAACATATTTAGTGGTCTGAATTCTTCTATGAGTTTAGTATTTTTAATTTTTGGAACTGGACATATTTGTGAAATTTTTAATTCATTTGGCAGTGTGCCAGTTTCTAGTGACTTGTTGACAATATTTAATAATGGGTAACCAATTAAATAAAAATAATCTTTTAAAAATTTCATTGTAATGCCGTCAATACTACCTTTATTTTTTTGCGAAAAAATTTTATTTTTTAATTCCGTAATGGACACCAATTTAAAATTACTTAATTTATTATTATTTTCCTTGACATAGCTCAAGTAACTATCATTAATTTCCAAACCAACATCAATGCTATCAATAATATCTGTTACACTGTCAATAAAGTATTCATTAAAAGTATTACAAATTACTTGCGAATCTTTGACCGGATTCCCATTATAATAAATTTCTTTAATAGTATTACTAATATTCGGATTGATAATAGATTTTATTGTGCGCCACATTAGTTTGGAATTGTATTTACAGTCATCAATTTTTTTATAATAATACTGATATTTTGTTTCTTTGTTTATTTTAACAGCTAAATTACGCTTTATCTTATAACATTGCCAATCAATTTTCCTGCCAGTAAACAACCAACGGCGGCATGCAAAATCACGTTCATTAATATATTTTGCTATGGTATTATTAAACCATTCCGTTTTCTTAGTTATTCTTTTAGAGACTGTTACAATTGAATTATTTATACATTCATTAACATTATACCGGAAAGTTTCATACATACTATCAATGTCACATAGATTATATTGCCAATTACACATAATTAAGGAATTTTCAAGTTTAATATTGTCAGTTTTTTTTTCAAATCTATATGTGGGTGGGACTGAGATACTTTTGTTTATTGTATAAATTGATTATTATGAAACTATGGTCTGTTATTTTAGAAGTGTGATGCACATGGCTTGCAATATTAAAATTATTGCTGATAACTAAATCATTAATAGTTTTAGAACTGTCTGTAATACGTGTATACTCCGAGATCATTTGTTTATACCCAAAAAATTGCAATGTTCGTTTAAATTTGTTGGAATAGAATGTATTTTCACACCAATCTATGTTAAAGTCCCCTAATAATATTATAGTATAATTTGAATTACAGTTAAGTTCAAACCAGTCATTAATATACCTTATAAATTGTGCTTGGCTACTACTGGGTGATCTATATACAGTTGTTACTAGATATACAGTACCTTGCAGTTGAAATTTTACTGATAGCATCCAATAAACAGGATCAACTACATCGCACTCACATTCATTAAGATGTACACTGTCGTGAACATATATTATCACACCACCTGTATATCTACTTGCAGAATTGCATCGCAAAAAACATATAGTTTTTAATAAATATTTCTTTATCTTCTATATCTTCAGTAATTCTTGCTTCACTGATACACACTATTAAAGGTTGTTCACTTAATATTAAGTCAGTTATTTCATCCTTATGGGCCAATAAACTTTGCGCGTTTAAATATAATATTTTGTCAAGTTGATTAACATTCTGTAATTGCTATATGTAAGATGTTTTTTCTTTTTTTATTTCAATTTTTCTTTGAAGCACTGAACAAGTTTTATCAAATACTGTATGATTTTCATCTAATTTTAAATTAAATTTATTATTCATGGATACACAATTAATACATTTTGTAACATTAGAGTTACAATTAGCAGATTTATGGTTTTCACTACATTTACTGCACGTTTCTTTATTTTTACAGTTCTCAGCTTTGTGTCCAAAACCGCAGCATTTATAACATCTTAGTATATAGAATTCTTCGAAAACTTTGCACCTTTGCCAATCAATATTTATTTCACCTCTATGTATAATTTCCTTAAACGTTTTGTTGTCAACTTGGATAACTACGGAATAACTTTTATTTCTATTATTTTTCCACATATGTTTAATTTTAATATCAGCTTTTTCTGTAATAAAATAATCATTCTGTAATTTTAATTAATTTATCAAATCATTTTCCGACATTTCCCGTCTAATTCCAATAATTTTTATAGATGGTTTTTGTAATTCATTAATTTTTATGTTGTATTTATCACCCATTTTTTCACACATTTCTCTTTCGAGAATTTGTGTGTCAGTTTCTTTTTGACATTTAACAATTACGGTCCCATTTTTCGAATTTTTAACAGATGAGATACCTACAGCAAGATCTGCTGGTTTTATATTGTCTTGAAGCTCTTTACGTGTTTCATTACACTGTTGATCCTTCTTGGGTTGAATGATGATTGCTGAATTATTAACAACTTGTGCATACGATCGTTTATTTTTTTCTTCTTCTTCCACAACTTGTTCAGTTTTAGTTACAAGGGTGTCAATACTGTCCTTAAGCGACTTTATTTCGTTCGAATATTGTTTGACAGCATCATCTACAATGTTTCTTACTTGGCTGATACTCACTACAGTATCATCAATACATTTATTACAAAACCATTTAATATTTTTACATGAATCAATTACGTCAAAAACTTTGTCTTTCATCCCTACACATTTTGTGTGGAACCATTTATGGCATCTACCATCACATCCGACAATCTTACCAACATCACAAAGTTTTTTACAAACAAAACATTGTTTATCTTCAAAACTTTCTTCCATTTTTAATTATTATTTACATACGTATGTAAACAAACAAAAATTAATTGATAAGTAGGTAGTTGAACTGTAGCATGTACCGGTCAATAACCGATGTCAACCATTATTTATAATACAAAATCCTAGCGTAACTTGTTTATTTCTGCACTGAATTGTTTAAATGTGTCGGTAAACGAGAAAAATAAATATCTAGTAAATGTTTCAATAAACTGACTATAATTAATCAATATTACATCAATCCCTAACACCGAAATCTTACTCCAGTATCAAATTAAAGTTTTCTTCAAGATACACATTTTGATATCAAACTCACTGATTTTCACTAAAAATAACCACCAAATTTATTATTCTAAAGTACCAGCATGTAGCACATGCGTCTACATACAAATACATACAAATACATACAAAAATAAATAATTAATAAATATTGCTCGATAAATTTTGTCTAATTATAAGCTACTTTAGTTTGCTCATTTTTATAACGCAAAATATTTTATATTTACTATTACAAAATAAAGTTATATAGCTATAGTAACAGTAAAAGCTATAATAATTGTAGGCGTTGCCGTCGTTCAATTAAAAATAACAAAATTCCATATTTTTCGTAATTTTTTCAATAATATTTATATATAAATTTACTTCATTTTTACATTTTCCTAAAAAAAATTAAATTTCATACTTGACTTTTCCATTTTGATTCCACAACTAGAAAAATAATAAAAAAATTTGTAACTACATAGAAAAACTTTCTGAAACAAGTTTTGTTTTAAATTTTAAAGAATACAAATTTTTGTTTTACAGTATTTTAAATTACGGAATTTGCCCGAATATAACGCGACACCGAAATTTTTCAGAAAGATATTTAGAAAAAAAAAAAATGATTCGAATTTATTTTTCATAAAAGAATTAAAAATAAAATTCAAAATCAAAGTTGGTTATGTTAAAACAAAAACCAAACATTATCAGTTTAGAAAACTGCATTATTAGCTTGCGCTAAACGACTTTCTATCGTTCTTTAACTGTATTTCATCATTTTCCACATTCAAAATGGTAAGTTTATTGATATGATAATAATCGATTATTAGTAAATTAAGAAAAATAATAAAGTAATAGGCCCGTATTCTCACCTCATTTATAAAAGTGATTTTTGCCAAAAGTGCTTTTGACGTTTACTTAAAATTATTTATTAAACATTTTATAATATAGTTTATTTCAATTTTATAATACCAAATATAATAAAAATGATTAAAAATAGAAAAACTATTTATATATGATCAAAAACAGAAGCAAAAAATTATTTTGAAATTAATGATAAAAGCACTTTTTCAGGAAAGGGTGAGATATTGATATTTAATATTTGATGACAAACCGTTAGAAAGCTGCATTTTTTGGAATATATACAAATGTTTGATAGTCACGTGATGTTCTAAATCGCAACCAATCAGGAGTTGTTTCTTTCAAATCAAAAATTAAATATCCGTGTGGTTCTGAAGTTGCGTCTTTGTAGGCTTCTAATATAAATTTAATATTTTCGGGAAATACTTGCCTTGCTAAATGCGATATTTGTGCCTTATCGCGAGGATTTTTAAAATAAATAATATAACTTGCATTTAATGATATATAAAATATAATATATATATATATATATATATATATATATATATACAGGGGCGTAGCAAGACCTTTGTGGGCCGGTGTGCCACTGGGATTAAGGGGCCCCCTTTACTCCTTGTATTGTTTAAAATTTTAATGTTCTTTTGGCTCATTTTAAGTACTAAATGTCATTTTTAATTTATGTCAGTTTGTGCCTTATTCGAAAAAAATTTTCAAATAAAAGTTGTTTTATTTTTATGTTAATCAAAATTAATTAAAATTACTTTTTTTAAATGCAATCTGTATTTTCAAAATTAATAAATTAAAGTGAAATTCTTAAAGAAACAACTTGCCAAGAAATATATATGTATGTACCTAATAAAGTTGGCTTAACCATAAACAAGAAAGATGTGAAGATTTTCGATTTAACAGTTCAGAAGATAATTTTAGGATAAACGTTTTTAACGCAACGTTAGATATTATAATTGCACAATTAAAAGATAGATTTTCAAGTTTTACGGAAATAAATAAATTATTTGGAATAATTTTCCCAAAAAATTTAAAACAATTATCTGATGACAAATATACTAACGAATTAACCGCAGATTTTGAGGCACAGATATTATCTTTTAGGAAAACCTTTAAAAAACAGTTAGAAAATATTAATTCGGTATTTGAATTAGGAGAATTAATATTTATTCTATTCTTAGTTCGGCATTTCCGGAACTTTGTACCGCTCTTATTTTGTTTTTAACATTCCCCGTATCAACTTCTAGCGCTGAAAGAACATTTTCAAAATTAAAACTTATTAAAACATATTTAAGAAACTCTATGTGGGAGAATCGTTTATCAAATTTGGCGATTTTGAGCATTGAAAATAAAAGAGCACGTAAATTAAATTTAAATGAAATAATTCGCATCTTTGCTTCAATGAAAGCGAGAACAGTTAAGTTTAGTTAAAGTTAATGAACTATGTTTGTAAACATAAACTTTAAATTTGGTTTGTACTGTATGTTTTTGTGTTTGTAAACTTAAAAGAATCTATGAAAATATATTTAACTTACTTTAATAAACTAATTTATATAATAAATATATTTAATCCTATGAATGGTATTTTATTCCTCTTCTTTGTTTTTTATTTATTACAAAAAAATTAAAATAAACAAAAAAAATGGTAAGTATTAATGAAAATAAGGCCCTATTAGGCACTTTGGCTCGTGGGCCCCTCTCGCTCATGGGCCCGTGTGCACCGCACTCCTTGCACCCCCGGTTGCTACGCCTCTGTATATATATATATATAATATAAAATTATAATTAAAATAATACTGACTGTCAAATAACAATAATTTAATATCGACGAAAAATTTTACAATTAATTTATCATTTATATTCATTAATATAGGTACATGTAAAATACCTCACATAAAACATACTATTGATATTAAATATAAATAGTTTTCAAATTATTTCATATCAATATACCGGGTGTCCAAAAAGAATGGAAACTATTAAATATCTCGAGAACGGAACATCGGATTACAAAGTTACAAAACACGTATTTCTTTATTTTTGAAAATCTATTTAGGGGTGATATGCAAAAACCTCCCACACCTTTCCTGGCGGAGGGGGCGGGGGCAAGTTTTAAAATTTAAATAGAAACACCCATTTTTTATTGCACAGTTGCATTCTACATAAAAAACTGTTTCTGGATTTGAAAATTGAGTCCCCCAGCTCCACCCCCCTCGGAGCAGAAAAGGGGAGAAAATTTGAAAATTTTTGCAGAAACTTTCACTTTTTATTGCAGTTTTGGATTCTCCTTCTAAAATTGGATATAAAAATATCGCATTAAAAAAAAAAAAATGGTAGATAGCTTTGACCTAAATCCAGCACAATGTACCACCAGGTATTATTTGAGATGAAAAGTTGGTACCCATCCGCATGTGTGGGAGTGAGAGTGGAGTTGCGTTTTTCAATTTTATACCCAGTTTTAGAAGGAGAATCCAAAACTGCAGTAAAAAGTGAAAGTTTCTGCAATAATTTTCAAATTTTTTCCCTTTCCCTGCTCTGAGGGGGGAGGAGCTGGGGGGCTCAATTTGCAAATCCGGAAACAGTTTTTTATGGAGAATGCAACTGTGCAATAAAAAATGAATGTTCCTATTAAAATTTTAAAACTTGCCCCCGCCCCCTCCGCTAGGGGAAGTGTGGGTAGTTTTCGCATATCACCCCTAAATAGATTTTCAAAAATAAAGAAACACGTGTTTTGTAACTTTATAATCCGATGTGCCGTTCTCGAGATATTTAATAGTTTCCATTCTTTTTGGACACCCGGTATATATATATATATATATATATATATATATATATATATATATATATATATATATATAATCGATTTTTAGAAAAGTAGTCAGAAAAACGGGTAGGTGTAAATCAGAAACTCATTTCTGATTAATTGTCAAGCTTTCGATGGCAGTATCCCATCTTTTTCAGGACATTACCAACTAAAGTTTTGTCAAAACGCACGTATGAAGTGATAGTTAGCAAAATTTATATTCTAACATACGTTATTTGTATAATTGGCAAGTTTTATACACAGAGATAAACATGAAGCACATGTAATAGTCAAAATTAAATAAAATAAAAATATATAATTTTAACAGCTCGTCAATAATTAAAATAATTGGGGTCGTTGCGCTCATTTTTTTAATTTTTTTAATGAAAAATATATATTTAGACAATTACATATATAGATATATATATATATATATATATATATATATATATATATATATATACGACCCCGATACCAATAATAATAATAATAATTATATATATATATATATATATATATATATATATATAATGAGCACTATTTTGTTATTCATATCAAGTGCACTTGAATGAAAATAAAATTCAAAATCAAAGTTGTTTATGTTAAAACAAAAAACTAAAATTTTCACTTTAGAAAAAAAATGCATTACTAGCTTTGGAAAATGATGAAATACAATTAATGAACGATAAAAAGTCGTTACTTTTTATCGTTCATTGTATTTCATCATTTTGCACATTCAAAATGGTAAGTTTATTGATATGATATGATAATAATAATGTAAATTAAAAAAAATAATAAAATTAATCGTTTTTTTCTTGATATTTAATATTTGATGACTAACGGTTTGTCATCAAATATTAAATATCAAGAAAAAAACGATTAATTTTATTATTTTTCTTAATTTACATTATTATTATCATCATATTCGTAATGTAAATTAAGAAAAATAATAAAATTAATCGTTTTTTTTTCTTGATATTTAATATTTGATGACAAACCGTTAGTCATACGTGGCAAGGTATGCGGCGTCAGTCCGCCATCTTATAACTTTACCGGCTTTCTTTCATATTAATCAATTTTATTTATTTATTTATTATAGCGTGAGTGTATCTCCATCCATGTTGGTCAAGCTGGTGTCCAGATTGGTAATGCCTGCTGGGAACTTTACTGTTTGGAGCATGGCATCCAGCCTGATGGTCAAATGCCATCTGACAAAACTGTCGGTGGAGGAGATGACAGTTTTAACACCTTCTTCAGCGAAACTGGAGCAGGCAAACACGTTCCCAGAGCTGTTTTCGTTGATTTGGAACCCACAGTAATCGATGAAGTTCGTACTGGAACATACAGACAACTGTTCCACCCTGAACAGCTCATTACTGGTAAAGAAGACGCTGCCAACAATTATGCTCGTGGTCACTACACAATTGGCAAGGAAATCGTTGACTTGGTATTGGACCGTATCCGTAAATTGGCTGATCAATGTACTGGACTTCAAGGTTTCTTGATCTTCCACTCGTTCGGCGGTAGTACCGGCTCCGGTTTCACTTCCCTCTTGATGGAACGTTTTTCTGTTGACTATGGCAAGAAATCTAAACTCGAATTCGCTATCTACCCAGCCCCTCAAGTTTCCACCGCTGTAGTAGAACCCTACAATTCAATCTTGACCACCCACACAACTTTGGAACACTCTGACTGCGCCTTCATGGTCGATAACGAAGCTATTTACGATATTTGCCGTCGTAACTTGGACATTGAACGCCCAACCTACACCAACTTGAACAGACTTATCGCCCAAATTGTCTCCTCGATCACGGCTTCTCTTCGTTTCGACGGCGCTTTGAACGTTGATTTGACTGAATTCCAGACCAACTTGGTGCCTTACCCCCGTATCCATTTCCCTCTGGTCACTTATGCCCCGGTTATCTCGGCTGAAAAGGCTTACCATGAACAGCTCTCTGTTACCGAAATTACAAATGCATGCTTCGAACCCGCCAACCAGATGGTGAAATGCGATCCACGTCACGGCAAATACATGGCTTGCTGCATGTTGTATCGTGGCGACGTCGTACCGAAGGATGTAAATGCTGCCATTGCCACTATTAAGACCAAGCGTACCATTCAGTTCGTAGATTGGTGTCCAACTGGTTTCAAGGTCGGCATCAACTACCAACCACCCACTGTTGTACCCGGTGGTGATTTGGCTAAAGTACAACGTGCCGTCTGCATGTTGGCCAACACAACTGCAATCGCAGAGGCTTGGGCTCGTCTGGACCATAAATTTGACTTGATGTATGCCAAGCGTGCTTTCGTCCACTGGTACGTCGGTGAAGGTATGGAAGAAGGTGAATTCTCAGAGGCCCGTGAAGATTTGGCTGCCCTCGAAAAGGATTACGAAGAAGTTGGCATGGATTCCGGAGAGGGAGAAGGCGAAGGCGCCGATGAATATTAAATTTCATTCTCATCAAAGCTATTATCTTATCTTTTTATATTGTTCAGTTCGATTTTTTTTTATTTATTTGAATATGTCTGAATTTTGAAATAAATTTTTTACACTGATTTTTATATTCATTTATTGTATAAAATATAAAATTACATTAAAAGTACTACTTTTTATTCATATCCTTTTCTTATACATTGTTAAAAGTTTTTCGTAAATAATCTAGAATAAAGAAACTAAACATTTGTTAAATTTACTGCAATAATGATTTTTAGTAATCAATACTGATTATTTATATTTGAATACATTATAGAAAGTATCACTTTTTTGTTTGGTTGTTCTTAAGATTGGGTAAACTAGTAAATTTAATAAAAGCAAATCGTATTTATTAACAGCAACAACAAATCTATGTTTATAGGAAATAAATGTCAGATTTGATTTGTTTCACTGCTAGTTAATTTGTTATTTTGGTAAATGATACAACGTGTTTATTTGACAACGTATTTATTTGACATACGATAATAGAAGAGAAGTTAGTAACATTTTACAGTTTATAATTACATGTGTACGTTGGCTATACTTTAGCGCTTAATTTGAATACATTTGACACCCGTCCTCAAGTTAAATTTCCTTTAAAGTATAAACAATAATTATATAAATTACATTACATTCATATTATATCTAAATGTTATAAATTTGACTTGACATAAGGCCTTTGTGAATATGTCGGCAATATTTTTATTTGAACTTACATATTGTATATTCATTAATTGTTTCGATACAATGTCTTTGATGAAGTGTATTTTTATGTCGATATGCCGCGAACACTTGCTGTTTTCGTAACTTTCTACCATATTTATTTGAAAATTCGGCTCCATTGGTGTACTTGTACCCTTACAGTTTTCCATGTTGACTTTGATTAAAACTTGTTCTATAAAGTGTTTTTGTGATATTTTTATTTTATTATTTTTCCTGGTTATATTAGTTCCAAGGAAATAATTTAAATCACCCATATCTTTCGCTTTGAATTCTTGCTTCAATAATTCGATGAGTTTGTTTCTTTCTTCTTTAAATCCTGTTATGAGTATATCATCTACCCATATTAGTAATGCAACTTTGTCACCGATGTACAAACAAAAATCACTTGTTGATCTTTTCAATCCGATTGCTTCTACAAAATTGTGAAATCGTTCATTCCATTTTCGGGGTGCTGATCGTAAACCGTACAGACTTCTTTTTAGTTTTAATACTTTGCCTGTATCATTTGTAACGTCTTCTGGTGTTTTGATGTACACATTCGTGTCTAGGTTTCCATTGAGAAAAGCAAGTGGAATGTCTAGTTGCTTTATTTTCCAGTTCTGATGCAGTGCATATGATATCATCATGCGGATTGTTGGCATTCTTGCAACTGGTGCGTAAACATTGTATGGTGTGTCTTCTTGATATCCTTTCGCTACTAGTCGAGCTTTCTTGGTGCCATCTTGTTTTATCTTAAATACCCATCTTGTATCAATGGCGTTTTCTCCTTTTGGTAGTTCGGCTGGTGTCCATGTTTCATGGACTTCGTGTGCTTTTATCTCGTTTTGTATGGCTTTTTTTCAATCGTTTTTCATTTCCATGGCTTCTTCGTATGATTGCGGTTCGCCTGTACAAAAGCAGTATGCTGAGTAAATTTCGTAATCGTTGAGTTTACTTGATAGTTTTATGTTTCTTGTTCTTGTCTTGTTTTTATTCAGTTCATTCTTTGAAACTGTTCTTTCTTCTTCCGTTTCTTCCTCTTCGTCCTCGGATTCACTTGTGGTGTCTTCTTCATCTCTTTGTTTTTCTACGTTTTCTTGTGCGTTTTCTTGTGTATTTTCTTCTGTGAATGGTTCACTATATATGTAGTTAGTTTCTTCGAAAATAACGTCTCGAGATACGATTATTTTATCCGTGACTGGATCCCACAATCTGTATCCATTTTTTCCATATCCTACCATTCTACATTCTACCGCTCTAGTTTCCAGTTTATCTCTAGGTACTGGTAACTTATACGCCCATGCTCTCGAACCAAAAACTTTCAATTTTGTAAAGTCTACTTTACCGTAGTATGCTTCTGCTGGTATTCTTCCTTGTAGAGCTGTTGTAGGAGATCGATTTAACTGGTAAGCCGCGCATCTAACAGCCTCTTCCCATAAATATTTTGGTAGTTTTGTTTCTGCGAATAACGTTCTTGTTCTACTCAACAGCGTGAAATTTGCTCTTTCACTTACACCATTTTGTTGCTGTGTATATGGTAATGTATACTCTAGACTAATACCCTTCTGCGTGCAGAAGTTTTTGAAAAAGTGTGAGGTAAATTCTCCACCACAATCGGTTCTAATTCTTGAGCATTTGTACCCATTTGCATTTAGTTGTCGCACATAATTCATCAAGTTGGTTTCTCCTTCAATTTTTGATTTTAGTATGTGAACTACCATGAAATGAGTGAAGTCATCCGTTATAGTCTGAAAATACCGTTCTCCTTCTTTCGTTGGAGTTTTTACTGGTCCACTGAGATCACTATGTAGAAATTCTCCTTTTCTCGTTGATCTCGGTGATTCTGTTTCTTTGAAAGGTAAGCGTTTCGCTTTTCCTTGTTTACAAGGGCTGCAAATCTCTTTACTATGTGGAAGATTCATCTTTTTTAAACTGTCGTAGTTTAAATGGCCTAACCTTTGGTGCCAAAGATTACTATTCTTTGAAACATTACAAGCTTCATTTTCTTGTGGCAGTTTGAACTTTGCAACATACAAGTTACCCTGTGCTGCACACTCCATAATAACTTTTTCTTCTTTTGCAATTGTTGCTTTTTTCTTCTCGAATATAACAACATTACCTTCATCGTTAATTCGTCTTACTGATAGTAGATTATACGAAAGTTCTGGAACTATCAGCGCATTCAAATTTATTATCTTCTGACCTGTTGTGAGACGTATTTTACCCTTCTTGCTTGCTTTCATTTTGTCTCCATTTGCTATTTTTATGACAACTTCCTTGTCCAGTTCTTCTACCCCAGACATTAGTTCCCCGACTTTTTCAGTAACTAAGTGATCGGTTGCTCCGCTGTCTAAAATGAATTTCAGATCGTTGCTGAGGGAAAAGTTAGTTGCCAAAGCTTTGTTTTCTATTATTTCTTCTTTAGTCGCGATAAAACTGAGTTCTTCCTCTTCTGCAACGTTGGCTTTTTCATACTTTCCTCTTGCCCTTCCACGTCCTCGAAATCTGCTTCCTCTTGGTCTTCTATAGCTATTGTAGCGATTTTGAGACGGTTTCGTATTTAACTTCGGACACTCTCTCTTAAAATGTGTAGTATCGCCGCATTCGTAGCATCCATTGTTATTTTTGTAGGCAGTAAATGAAGAGTTCTTGGGATTTTCGTTATTTGATGTCTCGTTGATTTTCAATTCTGCATCTAAAAGTCTGCTTTTGACAAATTCGTACGTTATACCTGTGGACATAGTTTCTAGTGCAGTTATTACATTTTCATACTTGTCAGGCATGGTTAATAACAGAAAACATGCTTTATCGTTGTTATCTAGTTTGGATCCTAACGATTCGATTTCTCTTAACAGCGTTTCCACCTCTACAAAATGATCTTGTAGGTCTCCGGTATGAAATTTTAGTTTCAATAACCTTTTCATTACAAAAAGCTTGGACAATGGGCTTTTTCGTTCAAAAATTGTTTCTAAGGTTCTCATCATTGCTGATGCACTTTTGGCATCCTTGATACACTCGATATGTTTATCTGAAATACACTGTACTATTACGCACCTTGCTTTTGCATCGTTGTGTTGAAACGTGGTTTTATCTGGTCCGGTCAATGCTTGAATTTGGTCTGATGTTTTATCCAAAACATTACTCACTCCTTCTTTTTCCAGGATTACTTTAACTCTAAATTTCCAATTTGAGAAATTTGTTCCACTTAATTGTGGCAACGGTAGCATGGTTGATGACGCCATGTTTTCTTTGTTCTTTTGAGTAGCAACAAACCCACAAAACAAATCTTCGTAAAAGTTTTATTTTTTACCTTTCTCTATACTTTTACTTAATTCCCAAGTCAACTGCGACTTCTGGGCCCATAACTTGTCAGATTTGATTTGTTTCACTGCTAATTAATTTGTTATTTTGGTAAATGATACAACGTGTTTATTTGACAACGTATTTATTTGACATACGATAATAGAAGATAAGTTAGTAACATTTTACAGTTTATAATTACATGTGTATGTTGGCTATACTTTAGCGCTTAATTTGAATACATTTGACATAAATAACGTAGCCAATATGAATTTTTAAAAACTTTAATAATTTTTTTCTCGAAAAGTTGGCATTACTGGAAAAAATAAAACCACTTGACTATCTTGGGTACCAAACAAATTTATCCTGAAAATTTCATTAAAATCGGTTGAACCGTCTAGGAGGAGTTGCCGCCACAAAATTTTGACTTACGACCGAGCCAGCGAGTGAGCGAGCGAGCTGACGACGCACACACGTACACCCACATAAACTAAGTTTAGATTCGTCATCTAGGGACTATATGAAGGATTTCTATACATAATTTTTTTTTTTGAAAATGTTACAGACACCGTACCGAACGCTATACTACTTTTTCCTTGCAGTCAAAGTGGTAAAAATATAAGAATTCACCTATCACACAGTGATGAACAATAAAAAACTTTTTGATCGTTTTTTTTTTTGCATATTTCTACATAAATGTATGTTTCCACCAAAGAAACATTGAGAAACTTTCTGATTTCTGTTACTGCTATTCCAGTAGGTTTCAGTAACTTGCTTATTGTTGTATATACATTTGTTACCACTAGAACTAGAAAGTCTCGCAATGTTTCTTTATTGGATTCGTAAGTTTACACAGTAATATATGTAATCAATTACGATAGAGAAATTTTGCCAAATATTGTATCATAATTCAATTTATTTAGAATTTTGAATTTAGACTAGTCTCTTAAACACCTAACAGCAACAAAAAATTCTCTCTTCTTAGAAAAAAGGTTTTAGTTCTGTAATAATTTATTAATAAATCAACGTTTCGACGAAATGAAGGTGCGTTTTCATCAAAAAAAAAGATAGAATATGACATTTATAGTAAATAAACAGAAGAGAAACAAGTTACTAGGTAACAAATAAGTAACTAAATCATAAAATTTATAAATTTTTGATTAAAAGTAGCCAAATTTGATTTAAATTAGTGCCTTCACACTGATTAATGTTAACTTTTTCTTTCTAAATTTCTATTGCATTTTTTATCAATCTGCTGTTAATATTGATTTGTCTTGCAATTATTAGAGTATCTTCAAAGGGTACCCCGGATAAGATGGTAAAAAGTGCCTTAAAACCAAATGACATATGAGTAGTAAAACTATGATTCTCACATAAAAATGTTATTTTTGATAGGTTTTTTAGTGCCCCACTCTCAACCGTACCCCTCGCAAGTCAAAAAAGTTTTCTTTTTATTTGATTTTTTTTGTCGACATCCATTAATTTATCTGAATGGAAATAATTATTTAACATAACAGAATGATTTTTTCGATAAGACTACAGTTTTTTCATAATTTTTTGACGCCAAATTCAAACAAAAAAAAAGTTTTACAAAAAAAATTTGAGAAATTTTTTTTTAAGTGGGCGGTTTTTTCCCATCAAATTTTTTAGATCACTGGGCTAGAAGTTATAAAATGTTTTAAACAATATTTTAACCATTTTTTGAAAAATTTTTGAAAAAATTTTGAAAAATTTTGAAAAATTTTGAAAAATTTTAAAAAATTTTGAAAATTATAAAAAAATTTGAAAATTTTGAACAATTTGCAAAATATTGAAAATTTTGAAATTTTTTATTTAAGTTTATTTATTATTATGCGAGGAATATGTAGATTGAAATGAATTTAAAAATACTAGAGTATGTTTTACATTAATTCCAAATCTTTAAGTAACTAACATTGTATAGAAACCTAGTTACTATTAGTGCAATATTACAAAAATGAAAAAGATTGTAATGAAAATGAAGGACGCTTGTTTGTTTAATGTAATACATTTACTTTTATGTTTATTTCAAAGATAATATATATTTTATACTCTATATACTTTTAAATCATTTTCATAAAAGTTTAACACAAAATTTGAGTGTGTATGTTAGTTACTGTAACAATTCAAAGACAAAAAGTCAATTTTCAATTCCAAACTTTCATTGATAATACAGGTTTTACTTATTTACAAAAAAAAGGTCTATATTGGTGTACACATAAATTATTACGTCAACTCAGAAATGAAAAGTCAAACAAAAAAATGAGTTTAATATTATCACCCAGTAAATTGATTGATTAGATTTTGATAAAAAAAAAAAAACGCTTAATTGAATGTCGTATTTGTAACTTTTTTAAACCCAATTTTTATGAAAAACATTTGCTTTGTTTTGTTTTCAAAAAATTATTTGTAAAAAATTAAATCTATAATCGTAATAGTCGATAACTTTTATTTGTTAAATTTTTCGATGTTGTCAATATATTCACAATTGAAATAAACGAGTGTAACGGTTTTCATAAATTTATGTCCAAAGAAAAATTAATCAAAACTGAAGTATGAACACAAGCGATAATTTTAGTTTCTCATGCATATTTAGCTTTTAACGAAACTTGACAATCTTTGGACAGAGATCTTTGAATATTGAACATGAAAAACGCTCTCATCTACGCGTACAAATATAGAAATACATGAGTTTTTATGTAAATAAATTAAATATAGGTATATATTCCTTAAATTAATTGACTTCATTTTATATTATGCATTTTAAATTAGCTAGATTTTTTGTACTAGTATATTAATAATTTAATTTCTGAAAAGTATTTTAAATTTGTAATGAAAAAAATATTTTTTTTAATATAGTGAAAAATCGTTCAGAACTCATTATATTGAAATAAAAAAGCTTTAAGATTCAGTTCTATACTGCACTGATTAAGTTAAGCACTGATTTAAATACAATTTGGTTTCCCTTAATTAATAATTTATAAATTATTATTATTTTTTTTATAATTTGTAAACTTTTTAATCTAGATACCTTATCATCTAGTAATTTGTTTTTATGTATTGTTTATTTATTATTTATGTTATTTATATTATTTTTTCCTGATGAAGATATACGTACAGTATATCGAAACGGCGATATTTAAATAAAATATATACAGAACTTAATCCTAAAGCTTTTTAATTTTATTTATAGTTTGTATTATAAGTCTTACAGATGTGAACAGACTCGATCCATATACAATATTTCAACTACATACTGTGTGTGGGGTGTGTGTGTGTGTGTGTGTGTGTGTGTGGGGTGTGTGTGTGTGTGTGTGTGTGTGTGTGTGTGTGTGTGTGTGTGCATGAGTGTGACATGTAAATATGTGTGTGTTTTGATACTGCAACAAGCTTTCAAATTTTAAACAATATCTGAAACTAAACTGTCATTAATAAAACACGTTATATTAATATTATAATACGCTTGAAGAAAAATATATAGTAGATGTAAAATTTATTTGGCTGATTTTCAATATCCACTAATAATAAAAAGGTCAATAGAAATTGTTGTTATTTTTTATTCAAATTTGAACAAAAATTACAACTTGTAGTTACTAGAAACAGAAATAATGCAACAAATTACTTAATTAATACAGCAAGATCGACTTTAACAAATATTAGTTTTAACTCAATGAAGAAACTGTTATAAGAATATGACTAAATAATTCACTCGAAAACTTGAGCTCGTGAATTTAAAATAGACATTTTAACGCCTACTACTTTTTTTTCTTGATAGCTTTTTACTTCATCACTTGCGATAGAACGATAATCGTGTGTCTCATTAAATTTTTCTTGAACTTGTTTAGATATATTTTCCGATTTCATTAACATTCGCTCTACATTATCAAACAGATGAGGCTTTTCCAAAATACTTTCAATTTTTTTATTAATTTCTTTTATTTTCTTCTCGACTACAACTTCTTCCGAACAAATTGCCTTCACTATATCCTTATAGCTTGAGCCTCTATTTTGTAGATTTGCCAATTCACTTTCCCGTAATTCTAATTCATCCAGCAATTTCTGCTGAATTGCATCGTGTTCTTGTTCCTCCTGATATTTGAGTCGATCAATGACACCTTTCCAAGTATAATGCGTTTTATTTGAGTGTAGCTAAAAATTTGACACAATTCAGATATTTTGCAATTTATAAAACAAACCTATATGTACAAAAATTCTGTATTTTCCCTGCCATTTCCATTACAATACCATTATATGTACACCGTACAATGTATCAACTTTAGAATGTATTAAAAAAGTAGACAATATTTTAAAAGTTTTGACAAAATATGTGAATTGTAATTTTAAATAAAACGAAAATTTCTTTAATGTCTTGGAAAATATATAACTATACTCACATGCATATCTTTTTTATGCTCGTCATATCTATTTCTCAAATCATTAATTTGGTTGATTAATATTTTGAAAGAGTTGCAAGCTGATTGACATTTTTCCGTTACTTGTTCGTGCGAGTCGTGAATATATTTATTTTCTAATTTTATGACATTTTTCATTTCATGCAATTTAGCGAACATGATTTCCATTGTATTATCGAATACATTCAACTGTCCTAGCTTCTCACTGAATATTTCATTAAAATCTTCATCATCGTCCAAGTTCAACTGGTCAAATTCGAATTCATCAGATTTGACTGGTGCTATTATTTCTTTATATATAGTTATTGCACTAAAATATTAAAATTTTTATTAATAAAATAATATATAATACGCCGATATTTTTATTTTTACATTTTTTATGTAAAACATATTATACAGCTTATACTACGGTTATGCAAAATAAAATATAAGATTTTTATTAAGAAAGTGGCTATTTATACATACAGTATTTTTACGTAATTGGCTATTTAGGGTAGGTTAGGTTAGTAGATTGGTTTAGGTTTTTTTTAGTATGTATAAATAGCCAATTGCGTATACATACCGTATGTATAAATAGCCTCATCCTTTTATTAATAGTAATTTTAGCATAGAAAAATGAGTAGGTTAACTGTTAATAATAGAATCTTGGAAATTGAAAAGCTTTATTTGTCTCGCTTTTTCAAAACTTTCCTAGATTTTGCTTCGTCATATTAGAGTAATAAGTAATATATCCTTTTGGAAAACTAAGTGTATGATTTTGTTAGACATACGTATAGCGATTATCTTCTTCTTCTTCTCACTACTGATATGACAGATTAATTTGTATTATGATGTAGAACTTAGCTTAGTTTGAAAAATTTGTATGGCGTATACATAATTATGTAGAACTATAATTATAATATTACTTTAATTGTTATTCAAATATTTCTATAACAAATATGTAGGTAGTTATAAAAAATATTTATTTATTGTGTTAATTTTGATGCGTGTCTTAAAAAAATGTTATAAATAAAATTGTTTCTTTGAGATTTACTATTATGTAAAACAAATGAAAAAATTGATAAATCAAAAGTAATTTCAGTATTCTAATAATGTATATTTTTTAATGGGGTCGTTGCGCTCATTTTTTTTATTTTTTTAATGAAAAATATATATTTAGACAATTACATATATATAGATATTAATGTTAAATTATTTATATTTAATTAGAAAAAAATTATTGAAGTCGAAGGTCAAATTCAAATTTTGAAATTTGTGACGTCATCCATTCTATAGTACCATCTTGTGGCTAAATCAAAAACTAGTCGATTCTATTAGCAATGTCAAAAACATATACGTAGGCTAACGCCTCCGATACCAATAATAATAATATATATAATAATAAAAAATATGTAATTATAATAATAATAATAAAATGTATAATAATAATAAAATATATAATAATAATAATAAAATATATATAATGTATTATTAATATCAAGTGCACTTTTAACAAAAGCAACACTCTACCAGTAGCTGTCATTTGACATTTCTAATAAGTTGTGTGCAATAGAAAGAGATAAATACAGATATCTGACAATAGGTTATCCTTGTCTAATTTAGAAAAGATTGACGTCATAAGCATTGTGGAGATTCTGTGGCGCGTAAAAAACGCTATTGTACAGTTTTCATATATTCGCGCCAGATATGTGCGCCATGTTAGGTTAGCATGTATATAGTCAGTTAGTCAGCAAGCAGTCAGTTAGTCTACAGACAGCGAACCATTCGCATCGCATTCAGCCAGCACAGGCATACACGTGGCCTTGCTGTGCAAGCATTTGTAACACAACGCATTTCTTTGTATTATCATCGCATATTTTTTGTAAGGTAACCATATTTTGTGTAAATACATATATACAGTCCACTCAGAACTATCGTTATTATTTAAATCAACACATTGTTCATTCGACACAACATACAACTGTCGAATCAACACAAAGTGCATCGCATCGATCAAGCGTATTTGATACACAATTCAATCATACATTCGTCCTTCGAGTCACATTCACACACGACATTTTTGATCATTCAAGTTCGGATCATACACATTTTGGGCTCCTTCAAACCGGAACATATTTCGGTTCACAACACATCACGATACATTTTGGTCTGATTCGAACAAGATTTGGACCAATACACAACATTTGGCCTATCGAGCCAGGTTGGACTAGCAAGAGGCAGTTTTGGTAGTAGCGAGACGCAGTTCAGGTATTCAGCAGAATATCAAATCGCATAAGGTTGAAATTCGCACAGCCCGGCAGCATACAACGCGGCGTACGAGTCATCGGCAGCAACACAGGCGGCGTACGGCAGCATACAACGGCGGCGCAGATCACATAGGTACGAGTCATCGGCGACACACAGGCGGCGGCGGTGTCGGCAACTTACACAGAGGTACACATTCCTTTATTTATAGTCACATTCTTTAGTAATTGAGCGGTTTCGAGTTTGAATTCGGGTTTTTATTTCTCATATGTGCAATTATGGCGGCAAAAAAGCAAACAAAGGAAGAATTACAGCATAAGCGTGACGTAATACAATCAAAGTTTGAACGGTTTCGTGACGTCATAAACTCAGTAGATAATGCAGATGATGTAACGTCAATCGAATGTCGGTTACAAAATATAAAAAGTGAGTATGAAAAATTCGACGAAATTCAAACAAGGTTAGAGTATCTTAACATTGATATTGACAAACGAGATGAGATTGAAAATTTATATTTTGAAATTATAACAAAAGCAAAACAATTTTTGAATAAACACGCAAATAATGTAGTCAAATCGGTTAATGATATGATAAACGTGCAGCAGAGTACAATTGCAAATTTACCAATTATAGGATTACCAAATTTCTTTGGAACAATTGAAACATGGACAAGTTTTTACGATATATTTAATTCAGTTGTACACAATCGCGCAGACTTAACAGACATTCAAAAATTTTTGTATTTGAAAACGTGTTGTAAACAAACAGCATCACGAATAATCGAATCACTTGAAGTTACAGCGGATAATTACAATGTTGCTATTGATTTGTTGAAAAATCGTTTTGAAAATAAACGCGCGTTAGTTAACTTTCACACAAATGGTTTATTGTCTAAATTACCGGAAGTAAAAAAAGATTCTTCTATATCAATACGTAATCTTTTAGATACAGTGTTTCAACATACAAGTTCATTAAAAAAATTGGGTTTACCGGTTGATACTTGGGACGCATTACTTGTTCCACTGATAGTAAAAAAATTAGATTATAGTACACAAAGAGAATGGGAAAACAAATTAGATGATGTATCAGTTCCAACACTAGAACAATTAAACAAATTTTTATCCAAAAAGTGTTATACGTTAGAAGCTTTATCATTAGACAAAAACATTGAGTCATTCAAATCACATGCTCACAAATCTCATACACACGTACACGATGCAAAACAAACGCGAAATTTTAGTTCATCGACAGATAAGTTAATACAACAAACATATACAGCAATAGCAAATATCACATGTCCTTATTGTAAAAATGCACATTATATTTTTAAATGTGAACAATTTTTAAAACTAACATTAGACGACAAATATAAGGAAATTAGAAATTTAAGGTTATGTTCTAATTGCCTACGTTCAGGTCATTTTAAACGAGATTGCAATTCTAGAAATTGTAAAAAGTGTTCAGGTAAACATAATACAATATTGCATAACGAATTGAAAAAATCTGATAACGATTCAAAAACCTCAAATTTTAGCGCACAAGCTATTAAGTCAAATAACACGTTTGAAACTAATTGTCATAGTTTGAATTCTTCTCATTTACCATTAAGCTATTCCACATTATTATCTAATAAAAACACACATGAAACAAATCAAGTATTGTTATCAACAGCGACGGTGTTAGTTCTAGATAAGTTAGGAAATAAACATAAATGTACAGCATTGCTAGATTCGGGTAGTCAATCAAATTTTATTACTCAAAATCTATGTGACAAATTGAAACTTTCTTGTGAAAATGTACAAGTACAAATAGCGGGCATCAATAAAGCACTTTTCAATATCAAACAAAAAACAAATGTAACAGTATATTCGCGACAAAATGACTATTCTGTTGACTTATCATTTTTGATATTACCAGTTATCACATGTCAGTTACCGTTGGTAGGTTTCAATAAATCAGAGTTGAATATACCAAAAGAAATTATTTTGGCAGATGAAAATTTTAATATTCCGAAACAAATTGATATGCTCTTAGGCGCAACCATATTCTTTGAGCTAATAAAGGATGGAAAATTAAGATTAGAACAAAACATGCCTTTGTTGCAAGAAACATATTTTGGCTGGATTCTCACGGGTTCTTTAAATTTGAATATTAATACTGAAAAACAAGTTTGCAATTTATCTTCGATAGTTACAAACGAGCAATTAAATCAATCATTAATTAAGTTTTGGCAAACAGAAGAGTTACCTCACACTAAAACTCTTTCGGAAGCAGATCAGTATTGCGAATTACATTTCAAAGAAACGACAAGTAGGGACGCTAGTGGCAGGTTCGTAGTTCGTTTGCCTTTTGTTCAGGATACTAACAAATCTCTTGGCGAATCGCAAATAAACTGTATAAAACGTTTTAATTATTTAGAAAATCGATTAGATAAAGATATCACACTAAAAAACGATTATTTAGAGTTTATGCGTGAATACGAATTACTAAATCACATGACAAACATTTCTGTATTGGATGAATATATGCCAAGCAATAACGCGTATTTTCTTCCTCATCACGCGGTTATCAAACAAGCAAGTAGCACAACAAAATGTCGAGTAGTTTTTGACGCATCGGCAAAAACAAGTAACGGATATTCATTAAATGATTTATTACATAGTGGTCCAGTTATACAAGACGATCTATTCTCAATCGTTACTAGATTCAGGTTACGCAAGTACGTTTTAAATGGAGATATAAAAATGATGTTTAGGCAAATTTCAGTTCATGCTAGTGATCAAACGTATCAGAAAATTCTTTGGCGTCAAAATCGTACACAACCAATCAAAATATTTGAACTAAATCGTTTAACATACGGTATGGCTAGCTCTCCATATTTAGCCACGCGATGTTTAAAAGAATTAGCTATTGAAAACGAACATAAATTTCCGCAGACTAGTAAGTTAATTAAAAATTCATTTTATATGGACGACTTTTTAGCTAGTTTTGATACAAAAACTGAAGTAATTCAAGTTTTTCACGAATTAACAGAAATATTACAAACAGCGGGATTTGAACTGAGAAAATGGTGTTCAAATGATTCATTTATTTTGAATTATATTACTAAACAAAATCCTCATGATAATAAATATGTTTTGATACAAGAAGATAAAGAGTTAAAAACGTTAGGGTTGATTTGGAATTCACATTCAGATCAATTGCAGTACAATGTTTCAATCACGACAAATCCAACGGAGGTTACGAAACGCAATGTATTATCAATAATAGCGCAAATATTCGATCCGTTAGGTTTGATAGGTCCGAGTATAATCATGGCAAAAATATTAATGCAGGTTTTGTGGAGATCAAAGGTAGATTGGGATGAGCAAATTCCAGAAAATTTGTTGGAATTTTGGTCAGAATTTATATCGCAATTTCACATGTTAAACAAAATAACTATTTCGAGACATATACTTTGCACAAATGCTATTTCCATTGAAATGCACGGATTCAGCGATGCATCAGAAAACGCATTTGGTTGTTGCATTTATCTCGTTTCTGAAAATCAAAATGGAGAACGTTTTTCACAATTACTTTGCGCGAAATCAAAGGTCGCGCCATTAAAGAAAATTACCTTACCACGACTTGAATTATTAGCAGCACATTTATTAGCTAGATTAGCGAGTACGGTAATAAAAATCATTGATGTAAAATTAACAAAAACAATATTCCATTCCGATTCCACTATTGTACTTTCTTGGTTAAGGTTAGAACCGAATCAGTTAAAAACATTTGTAGGAAATCGTGTTGCGCAAATATTAGAATTAACAGATATAAACTGTTGGAAACATATTAAAGGTGAACAAAATCCAGCAGATATTATCTCACGCGGTTTAAAACCAGAGCAATTAAGTAAATCACGAATGTGGTGGAATGGTCCTACTTTTCTCGTAATGAATTCGATTAATGATGACAATGAGTTAGTCGATTTTAACGACACGTTATTACCAGATTTAAAAGAAACAAAATGTACTTTGATTACTACACAAGCAGTCAAGTCAAATTTGAATTTATTTGAAAATTACTCAAAATTAACTAAATTAAAAAATGTTGTAGGTTACATATATCGCTTTAAGAATCGAACGTTAAATAAACAAGTAAACGACACAATTCTTTTAAATACACACGAGCAAGAACATTCATTACAAATTCTCATAAAATTACATCAAAGAGAAAAATTCTCGGATGAAATAAACGCATTAAAAAACAAAGACAATTTGAACAAAAAAAGTAAAATTTTAAATTTACATCCATTTATTGATAACAATGGAATGCTTCGTGTAGGCGGTCGTTTAGCTAACTCAGATTTAGATTTTAATCAGAAACATCCAATAATATTACATCACCAACACAAGCTCACCACACTCATAGTTGAACATGAACACTTAAAATATTTGCATGTGGGAACACAAAATTTATTAGCAATTATTCGTTTAAATTATTGGATAATTAATGGTAAAAATCTTGTAAAACGCTTAATACATAAGTGTGTCAAATGTTTCAAAGCAAATCCAAAATC
Source organism: Clivina fossor (assembly GCA_963966155.1). Classification (NCBI taxonomy): domain Eukaryota; kingdom Metazoa; phylum Arthropoda; class Insecta; order Coleoptera; family Carabidae; genus Clivina; species Clivina fossor. The sequence continues at coordinate 547,360 of CAWYQG010000347.1, forward strand.
TTCTAAATTTTTAATGGGGCAACTTCCCAAAGCTCGCGTTCAGCTTGATCGGCCATTTTCAAATTGTGGCATAGATTACGCTGGTCCTATACTTATAAAAGTTAGTAACTTAAGAAAAGCAAAATTAGTCAAATCATATATTTGCATTATTGTTGACTTTGCAGTACGTGCAGTTCATATAGAGCTGGTTACAGATTTGACTACAGACAGTTTTCTTAATGCATTGAAACGGTTTATCGCGAGACGTGGAAAACCACGTAATATATACTCTGACAATGGTTTGAATTTTGTTGGAGCAAATAATCACTTTCACGAATTGTATGAACTCATTTCAAGTGAAACACATAATAACAAAGTATCTAATTTCTTGACAAATGACCAAATTAATTGGCATTTCATACCACCAAGGTCACCACATATGGGCGGTTATTGGGAGGCGGTAGTAAAATCAGTTAAATTTCATTTACGGCGTGTTGGAGATTCGTATTGCACATATGAGGAATTTTATACCATTCTGGTTCAGATCGAAGCATGTCTCAATTCAAGACCATTGACACCCTTATCCCATGATCCAGAAGATTATACTCCATTGACCCCTGCTCATTTCCTTATTGGTGACTCATTGGCAACCTCACCACAACAAAATGTACTGGAAGTTCCGACGACACGACTTTCCAGATATCAACGCATGCAGCAACTTTTTCAACAATTCTGGAAACGTTGGTCGAGAGAATATCTCACCAGCTTACAACAGCGATCAAAGTGGCAGTGTAGTGAAACTAGTGTAAAAATTGGTTCTCTAGTGGTTTTAATCGAAGACAACATAACCCCCCTCAAGTGGCCCATGGCACGAATTGTAATGTTACATCCAGGAAACGATAACATAACTCGAGTTGTAACAGTTAAATTGGCTAGTGGTGCTACGTTCAAACGCGCTTTAAATAAAGTGTGTGTTTTACCCATTGAACAAGACCTAGATCATAAGATTAATAATATTTAATAATTATAAGTTTATTATGTATTCTTTACTATTGTTTATATTGTATATTTCAATTATTTGTTCTTATGTTGAAAGTCATGACCTTTCAAGGGCGGCGGCGTATGTACAGTTTTCATATATTCGCGCCAGATATGTGCGCCATGTTAGGTTAGCATGTATATAGTCAGTTAGTCAGCAAGCAGTCAGTTAGTCTACAGACAGCGAACCATTCGCATCGCATTCAGCCAGCACAGGCATACACGTGGCCTTGCTGTGCAAGCATTTGTAACACAACGCATTTCTTTGTATTATCATCGCATATTTTTTGTAAGGTAACCATATTTTGTGTAAATACATATATACAGTCCACTCAGAACTATCGTTATTATTTAAATCAACACATTGTTCATTCGACACAACATACAACTGTCGAATCAACACAAAGTGCATCGCATCGATCAAGCGTATTTGATACACAATTCAATCATACATTCGTCCTTCGAGTCACATTCACACACGACATTTTTGATCATTCAAGTTCGGATCATACACATTTTGGGCTCCTTCAAACCGGAACATATTTCGGTTCACAACACATCACGATACATTTTGGTCTGATTCGAACAAGATTTGGACCAATACACAACAGCTATTTTTCCTAATTTTTTTTTTAAATACTGTAATCGTTTTTAAATTAAAAAAATGTGTTTTGGCCTTGTTTTTATATAATCTTTTAATATTTATTATTGAAAATAGTAAAATTGATTGAGCGCAACGACCCCATTAAAAACAACAAAAAAGATGTCGAAGAAAAATTAATATATGTATAGTATGAATAATTTGGCATATGTCAAAATTATATATATATATATATATATATATATATATATATATATATATATATATACAAAATTGTAAAATACTAGTATTTTACGTACCTTTTTGGTTCTTCAATTCCAGACATATTAGTGGACATCTTGTATTAAATAAATGGTTTTTAAATAATTGAATGTGCACAAGAAGCTGTTCAAAAGTAAGGTTTATATAAATCTGGAGTTTAAAACGGACAAAATTGTTTTAAAGATAACAGTACCTAATAAATGTTTACTGATTATATTATGACAGTTCACACGTTGTAAAGCAATTGTTCTAAATTTTGTTTAAAATATTTTAGTCAATATTAGTGAATATTCAAAATTATTTTTACAGTTACTATAGTTACCACTTTGACCGCAAGGAAAAAATGCTATAGTTCTCGATACGATGTCCGTAACATTTTCAAAAATTTAAATTATAATAATAAAATTATTATTATTAAGTATGATTACCATATGATTCAGAATTTATAATACATAAATTGATTCTGAATATAGACATTACGATAAATAATAAATAATTAAAAATTATATTTTTGTTTTAAAAAAATATTTATAATTAAAAAGAAAAAATACTTATTATATAAAAAATTAATTTATAGTATAAAATACAACACATAAACAGCAAGTTTAAATAACTTTAATATAAATTATTATGAAAAATAAAGTTAATTTAATATTTAGAAACCTGTGAATTACCTTTTCAAAAAAGCAATTCAATTTTTCATTTATTATACACTTTAAAAATACAAACAATATAATGTTTACAAAAACAGCACAAAAAAAATAGTAAAAATCAAAACTAAAATAGCTTTGTGTAGTAATGCTGAAAATATTGAGGTGGTGGATGAAATCAGCGTGCAGCTTCGAACGAACGGATACGATGGTTTCCAAATTAATTCCCAGTTGGCGTGTGTGATGCGATGCGGTAAATGTGATAACAATTCGTGGCCCATTAAGTACACATGATCAAACGATTGCTTGTGCTGCCGACGCGATGCTGCTGTGGCTCGCCAGCCAGCCAGCCAGCCAACGCACACAGTACCACGGCGCGGCATATTAGATTCAGACACGATACACTTACAACGGTATGCCGATGCGCATCTAATATGTCTACCGTCAGCTGGATGACTTCACGTGCGAAGCAAAATCGCACTTGATGCTAGCGTTCGTATGTAAATCGCATTGTAAAACGTAGAAAAATTATTTATTTTGCGTAAATTTCATTATTTTTGTTGATAAGGTCATTACGGCAAGTAATATTTTTTTGAATCGATTATTTGATTCTAAAATGATGTTAAAAAATAATTAAAAGTTGATGAAGGAACACCAAACTGGGTTTTCATTTTGAACGTGACGTTTAAAAAAATCTACACAAAAGTGACAAAAAATGCTGCAAATTTAATCTTTATGTAACTATTTGAGAAATACAGGTGTTTTAGGCATTTCAAAAATAAAATAACACAAAATCACAATTATGCAAAAAAAGTACAAAAACATTTATTTTTCACATAAGAAGTTATTTTTTATAATTTGTAAATTTAGACATTTTTTTATGTAATTTTCTTTGACAATTTTTAAAACTAATTCGTCGATTAAGTTCTCGTAACCTGATGTAAGTTCTAGTCCTACTTAGGCAGAGAATCACCTCAAATGGAATTGATGTACCTTCTAATTTATTCATCGTTCGCTGCGCCAGTTTTATAAAAAATTTTTTTTCACTAGATAAGGAGTTTCCATGCATAGCATAGAACTCAGCATCAAGTTTCTGAGCTGCTTCAAATAACTCGTTGCTTGGTTCCATCAAAAATCCTCTAGAAATCGACTGCAACCAGTCAGGTATATTGTTATTATTGAGTTGAGAATTATTTGTAGGAACACCCAAAGAATATTTATTTTTGTACCTGTAAGCTACATAGCCGGCTATATATTTCAGAGATTCATTATTAACCTTTTGTTTTAATTCGAAATTTTCAGTTAATTGCAACATTTGTTCGTCGACAGCATCTTCTTCTAAGTATTCTGGTTGCACAAATGGATAAGAACAAACTATTTCTTCTTCACAATCACCCTGCTGCTGCTCCTCATCCAAACTTATTCCTATATCAGTAACATTAAAAAGGACCTTTCGCGTGATACAAATATCTTCTTTACATAGTGTATTATTCTTGAGGGTGTTGCCCGATTCTTCTGTAATGTTAAGTAAACATTCTTCATTAGTTTCCTCGGTGTTTCTATGTTCTGTAAAGATTGCTGCTGACTGTTTTCCTAATATAAACCATCTCATACGATACTTGAAGTCAAGTGGAGAAGGGTGGTCATTTGCTCCCCCCATTCCCCGAATATAGGCAAAAAAATTTTCGAGAACATCTTGATTAAGACGAGATGTTAAAATATACTCAACACTGTACTTCTCACGCAAATAATCGAACATTTCTGCCAATGATCTGTTAGTTAACAAAATTCCTTTTTGAAATGGTATGAGTTGTTCATGATTCCCAATTCTCATTGTATTTATAATTTCTGACATCTTATTCAATAGATCTTTTTGAATTTTTATATCAGTACCAAATGCATTTTTTCCTGGACAGCTTCCATTATATTTGGATCTTGAGTTCAATAAATCGAACCAATCGTTAAATAGCTGAACTATTTCAGCAGCCATCTCCCAATGGCTATTTTTAGGCATCAAACCATGTTCTCCACAGTATTGAATTGCTTTGGCGACAGTGTTTGAGAATAGTTCAGCAGCAAGTCGAACTCTTTGTCTCATAGATCCTTTTACTTCAAGATGCTGCCGAGTTATCTTATGTGCAAAAGTCAGTTCCGAAGTGGAAATGTCCAACAAACTTTCAAAATAATGCTTATTAATCACAGAATTTTTTAACACAAAGCCATGGTCAATAAGATGATTTCTTGCAAGTTTTAGTAGATGAGGTACGTCTGCATACACAAACACTTTTAAAGAATTGTTTTCGGGATGTGGGAAAAAACAATTTTTGCTGTGACCTACATTTAATTGCGACCATAATTTTATATTGCCAGTACCCATGTCACTAACTATTCCCACAACAGTGAAGTTTGATTTGTATAATTCAGAAATTATTTTTTCAAGAATATCTCTCGTCATCGGTTGATCATACTGGTAATAAATTGGTTGTTTCCAATGTGAAGTTAGACCTCGTACCATAACAGCCTGACAGGATTTGTGTGAACCTACTGTTTGCTCTTCTTTTTTATCAATTTCCATTTTATTCGAGAGATAAACTTCGTCAAATGATATAATACAGAGCCGTTCCATGTAATTGAAATCACATGATTTATTTTTCATTAACGTTAAAACACTTTTCAATACTCCTTGATTTACATCAAAATTTGATACCCACTTTCTTAACGTGGACATAGCAGGCAAGGGATAGTTATGTGCTCGCAGATACCGATATGCCTTGGGACTAACACTTCTTAATGAAATGGCAGATGCGATATCGTCTCGGGACCAATGCACTTTCTTTAATTTATTTGTACACAAAAGTTTCTTAATTTGCCCCTCCGTAAAAACAGTGGCCAGGATATCATTATAATATTTAATTTTATTTGACTGCTCTCTTTTTTCATTTTCAGCGGTTTTTAACATTTCATTAAGCTTCTGTATTTCATCTTGTGCTCTGAAACCAATATAACAATTTAGATAAAAAATGTAAATAAAGTAAAATAAATGGCGTACTTTTTTAATTCTGATTTTAAAATCACTATCTCATTTGTTTCGGGATTGTCCACTTCTGTATTATTATTGTCGTGGTTTGGTTCAACGAAAACAGCTTCAGAAACATCATCTTTCAACATTACATTAATTTCACTTATGCGAATTCTTTTTGCTAAACGTTCTGATCTTTCCCCTGTTTTTCTTTTATTTATTGGTGTATCATTATTACCTGGAAGTTTTAAAGTAGGTACCGCGTCAGGTTTCAAATGTCGACTATTTTTAAAAGTATAATTAAGAAGTCGTTCCCTTAAAGGTATTTCAAAGCTGCTGACTTCAAAATGTTCAGAACAAACACATGCTACAAAATATAAGATAAAAAAGTATGATATTGAAATACCCCATATAATATTAATTTAATATACCATTTTTTAAGTTTATTTTATCCTTACGACGACATGCAACAATCCATTTCTTGGAAATGTCATCGATTTTCGGAAATCTAAAATATTTGATTTCTGTCCCTTTTGTCTTTTTATTACAGTTTCCACATTTAGCCACTGCACAACCCGGCATTTTCGGATGAAATGTGTAATAAATAACCACAATAATGAAATAAACGTACGCCAAACACCTATACAATTGTAGTTGGAAAATGCAGTGCTTTACTTCGTTTGCGCGATCACGAACTCACAGCAGTCACAGGTTCGCACGTGACGTCATGCGCACAAGTGTTCGAATTTGAGACGCATAATCAGCATACCGTTGTAAGTGTATCGTGGGTAGTTCGTGAGATATCAGTTGGGAGTTAGTTCTCGAGCAAGACAGTTGTGTGTGAATTAGTCGAGTGTCTATGTGCAGAACAGTGTACGTATCATCAGTGTTACATCTTCCCTAATTATAATATTGACAGCAATATGGACGACCACCAGCAGCAACAACAACAGCAACAACAACAGCAACAACAACAGCAACAACAACAGCAGCAACAACAACGAACCCCGCCAACAGGTGAATTTATTCAATAAATGTATAGTTTTCGGGCCAGGTATGTAATGAATTAACTTCAATAATTTAACATAATTCAAAGCCAGTAATTTCGATTTTTACAACAAAATTATTAAACTATTAAATATTTTAATTTTTATAAACACACTTATAACATACAAATTTATTATTGATCAGTTTATTTTAAATATATTTTCTGAGGAGAACGATAATAAACGTAGAAAATTAAAAATTTTAATAAAAAAATGTAGTATTAATATCCCACATTAGACAAACATTTGTCAATTAGAGAGATGAATTATTAAATAAATGCTTCTAATTCAAATGTTACTGGAACTATGAACACGGACCAAAATTTTAAAAGAAACATATATTTTTTCAAATTTATAAAATTAGTACAATATACAAACTTATAAAAGAATTATATGAGTCAGCGAATTATTAATGGAGATAAATTAGTCAGCGACTAATTTATCGCAATTTGCGCAATACAAATAATTTGTATTTTGATTTGATTTCACATTTACTTAATAAATTGACGTTTGGTTAAAAGAATATACCATATATGTACATAGGTACATATGTGAGTGATATTGAAAGTATGTATACGTTTGTGTGAACATCCGATGAATAGATGGAATTGTATGATTGAGAATGTTTTGCATATATGAGAGATATCATGAATATGGATAAAGTAAAAGTTACTATTAGGAAACTAATTTCGGTATTGTGGAAAGAATGTGTGCTACAGCCTTTTAGGTACATGACGTGATTGTGTATGTATGTACTTAATACTTTCAAATAAAAATTAAATATTAAAACGTGTAATATTGAACATATTTAACTGTGTCATTTTACTCGATAATTTCTTGTATATCTGAAATATGTAAAGTTTTCTTTTTCATGTAAATAGGTATGACGATAAAAGATATGAAACAAGAGACGGGCAAAGAAAGCTCAGAACCGTTTCCCGTTACCGTAACGACCCCCCCTCAAGACGTTGTTGCCGTTGTTACGACGATGAGGTTTTTCACGAGTGATCAATGTAAGCATAAGTAAAATAAAAAAATTAATTATTAAAAAAGTAAATATATTTTCTTTCAAAAACTAAATATCACTATTCTTATTTTTTAATTAAAATATAAGCTGTTTTATAGCTGCCATTAACGACAAATCAAAATAAAAAATTTAGTATTTATTAAAATATTCAAATTATATACTAAATAATAAATATGTTTAAAAAATCTAAAGTTTATAAATCGTTGGTAATTTGGCAAAAATAGACCTTAAAATCTGTTGTAATATCGACATTATTTAAGGCGGCATTGCTTTTACCAAACATGTTTATACCGCTTATACGTTGTTGCAATTGTGGAACAGCTGTATATAGAACGGAAATAAGTATGACATAATTATCTCCCAATGCATTACACTTCTACAGTTTGTAGTTGGGGGGATAAGATACCTTTTTGATAATTTAAAGTCCGATAGATACTTATTTTTTTCACGAACATTAAAATTTTTATGATTGAATTCAAAATTAAAGTAAATTGAACAGTATTAGTACCTATATGATTAGCAATACGTATCATATACAAAATATTAAGTCCGATTTACAAAATATCACTAATAATATATAAAAATGATTCGACGAAGAATTTACAAATGTCATCTTTGTGGATTCTACTACATTAGTAGTATTATTTTTATTTTGTTTTTATTATAATTTTTAACTATTAGCAGTTGCATCAGTTGCAAATATGGTTTATTTAATTCAGATTCTTTTACAGGGAAGAAACGTGCTGGAGAAGCCGTCCACCAATGTGAAAATTGTGGTAAGTTGACTTACGAGCCAAATATAATTTTTCGTAACGCTTATTTAGCTGATAATAGTACTTTGCAGCCCGAGCTACGAAAATGGTATATTTCATGCCGAAAGAAAAAATATTTATTCGAGGCCTGCACGGCCGAGGTTAAATATTTCTTGAGGCATGAAATATCATTTTCGTAGCGTGTGTTACACAATGTTTTTATCCTACATTAAAATAAAAAGCATATTTTAAAATGAAAACTTACTTAACCGCAATCTTCGTAGATGACAGTTAGTGGTACTCAGTGAGTGGTACTGTATATATGTACGTTTGACAGATAAAACAATATGGCTACTGCTGTTCTGTGAACTACGCCAAGTCACATATCTCAATTATGATTTGTGTTTACAATAATAAAAATAAAATTAATAACAATAACAATATTAATAATAATAACAATAATAATAAATATATTTTCAATGTAATATACAATTTCAAGTATGTGTAAATGTTTTAACATATCGTTCGTTTAGAATTACAATGTCGTATGTACATTGTTTACTATTGCGAGATTTTTAAGTTTAAAAATTGTCTGGGCATTATTTTTTAAATGATCCACTTAATGAAATTGAGATTTTGCTACAGTACTTACCGAAAACCATTAACTAGGTTTATCCAAGAATCCACCCATTTGCTGGTCTTATTCGATAAAAATAACTAAATCAAAAAACACATACGACTTTGTTACTGTGATATTTGTTATTTACTTTATTTGTGGCGGATACGACTTTGTAATTCAGAACTTAATAATTTTATTATGGCCATGTTATTCAACCGATTTTACTCAAATTTTCACAAAAGATTCTCCTAGTATTCATATAATTTATGTAATTTTAACAAAATACAGTGTTGCCAACTTTCCGAAAAAAAAATTAGTAAAATTTTTAAAAATTTATTTTGACCATTTCATCTAACCGATTTTAATCAAATTTTCATAAAAGTTTTTCCTAGTGCCTAAATAAATTATGCAATTTTAACAAAATACAGTGTTGCCAACTTATCGAAAAAAAAAATCACAAAATTTTTTAAAAATTCATTGTGGCTACATTATTTATTCAATTTTGATCAAATTTTCAAAAAAGTATCTCCTAGTGCCCACATAAATTATAATATTATTAAAATACAGTGTTGCCAACTTTCCGAGAAATGTCAAAGTAGTCTATATATGGGTTTACCCATATACTTCTAATCTTGTTTTTTAAAGTTTCAATTTCTTCACATAAATCACATCGATCTTTTCGACGTGAATAAAATGACAAATTAAACTGATTGCAAAATATGTTCCTATAAAATGATTCTTTCACAGGATCTTGATTACGTTTTTCACAGAAGTCAACATATAGTCTATACATTTTTTTAATGTTCAGAGAAGGATCTAAAAAAATTTTTGTAGTTGTAGATCGGCAATAATGTGACTCGATTGGTTGAAATGACTTAATGTGGGTTTTCACGCATTTTACTTGATCTTCGGAAATACATCGTTTTCGATGTTTTCCTTGTAAAGAACTAGAGGGAATGTTAGATATACTTTGTTTTTTTAAATGCGTATTGTATACTTTCTTTTCACTAATGGATAGTGTTCCTAAATAAAAAAATTTGCAGACTTGTATTCTAGCATTTCCAACGTTCATGAAATAACGGAATGTATATTTTCGGCGGCTCAACTCATTTTCTTGTCGAAGCCTTTTTACTGGCACTTTTTCCGTGGTTGAAATTATAAACAATTTTTTTTCATGTTCTTGCAAAGTGTAAAAATTTTGAAAAATAGTTTTTCGTTCAACAATACTAATTAATATTTGGCACTTGAAAACACACTTCAAACAATTTTTGCACGTTTTAATTTTCTTTAAAGGAACGATTTTATTTCTGACAGAAATATATTCCAAACCTGGCATCATGGGCCTTTTTTCTAGCTACAGATTTCCAATTTTGAGTATTGACTTTTCTTTTACGAAAACAAATAGTTTCTGATAATTGAGATGGATTTGAATTACTATTACTCTCATGTCTAGAAGTAAGACACAATTCAATGGAAATATCGGTAACAGAGTTAAACAATACTTACGTTCTTATTCTCATAAGATTGGCAAGTGGAATATTATCTTCGTACTCAGGATCACTTTCAGAATCAGAATATGGTACCAATTTCACTGAATTTGCCATTGAAAAACGTTAGTATATACGTATTAACACTATTAATTGCTAAAATGCAGTATTTGTTCGCCAATAGGAATTAATATTAATATTGTTGCAAGACATAGTACAGTACCGTCGCGTCTGCCGTCTCAAAGCGACTAGTACATTCTCTCAGAACATCTAGAAAGAATTAGACGTTTGTGATTGGACTATATAAATCCAGCCACAGCAAGCAAGCACCAGGATATCGCTGAACTTTCAAGTGAATCCAGCTAGCTGTGGATAAATTCTTAGCGCACACCGATATAAATTGTAATAGTGAAATACGGTTGTCTCATTATAAAAGCCGATACGACTTTGTTAACCCAACAAATATAAAATTAAAAACATACGACCTTGTAATTTCTAATTTTTAATAATGAAATACTGACAAAATTAAATTAATAATAATACTTACACGTTCCTCATACACTAAGTAACTTGTTACAACAGTTATGCAAAATAATTCAAAAATGTCGCTTACGCCCTTGTAATTCTAAACGAACGATATGTATGATAACAGTGCCACCTATTGATGAATGTCATGCATTTTTTTTTTCGCTCCTTGCCGTGAAAAGTACTGTTTTCGGTCCTCAAAAGCGTCACGAAAATTTCATTTTCGAACAATGTAGGATAAAAATAAATAATTTACACTGATAACTCATTAAATTGTTCTTGCGTATTATTATATTTTAAATATTGACAATATTATTAATAATATTAAATTAAATAATAATAATAATAAAATGTATTAAAATTTATTTAGTTTCAATGAAAGTATATGAAAATATGTCACTGTAATGAATAAAATATTACTAACCACAGGTACGGTGTGTAACATTTTCAAAAAAAATAATTTTGTATATGGAAATCCTTCATATATCTTCTAGATGACGAATCTAAACTTAGTTTATGTGGGTGTATGGATGTGCGTCGTCAGCTCCCTCGCTCGCTCGCACATATACTTAGCAGAAAACTACAATAATAATTTATTTTTTTATTTCGGTTCAATTAAATATATACAGAGCGAGTGTAAAGTTTGGAACTATCGCAATAAATCTTTTATTAAACGTTTTTGAAAAAAATCCTCGAACACGTCAATTTTTATCTTAAATTAGACATATTTTACTGTAATCGTCACTTAAAGATCGTTTTTTGTTTTTGAGATATGACGTAAGCGATAATTTTTTTAAATGGAAACCTATATTTTTTATTATTGATTTTGGTTGTACTTTTTATTCCGTTTCCAAACATATAAAATTTTAAATATGTTACATTTGAAAAAAATTGAGAAAAATAATCTTAAAGTTTTAATATTAAAAACTAATTAAATTGGCAAAATGAATCTAGTTATTAGTGTATAAAACACAAAAAAATTAGCTGCAACTGTAAGAATTAGGCAATTTATAAATATCATAATAAAATAAGTGTTATTATTTTGCTTTTTCCAAATTTCAAAAACTATTTTATTAATAAAAATTGTGTAATTGATTTTTAATATTAAAACTTTAAGATTATTTTTCTCAATTTTTTTCAAATATAACATATTTAAAATTTTATATGGTTGGAAACGGAATAAAAGGTACTACCAAAATCAATAATAAAAAATATAGGTTTCCATTTAAAAAAATTATCGCTTACGTCATAACTCAAAAACAAAAGACGATCTTTAAGTGACGATTACAGTAAAATATGTCTAATTTAAGATAAAAATTGACGTGTTCGAGAATTTTTTTCAAAAACGTTTAATAAAAGATTTATTGCGATAGTTCCAAACTTTACACTCGCTCTGTATAAGTACATATGCATGTAATATTATAGTAAGGTATCTTTCAGTAAATTTGTTGTCAGGAATTTTCCATAAATAGTTAAAATTTGTTTAATTCTGTAACATTATTGTTGGTATAATTACACACATTTCTAAATTTATCTATAAAGGATGTATTTTGAAATGAATGAATTACACTTTTAATATTTTTTTTTAGTATTATTATACAAAATATGTATTAAGTCTCATTATTTTGATATTAATATACAAGCTGTAATTTTACATAATTCAAGAAGTTGTATCAACAATAATAACAAACAATAATTTGCAGAAAGTAAGGAATTTTACTTACTTTATGTGATTATTATGTAAAAATTACAAAATTTTGAGATAGAAATACAGAATATTTATGTTAAAATTTTACTAATATTTTTATGTAATTTCGCTATTTCTTTTTAAAGTGTATGTATGTACAATACTTGCAAAGGTACTTACATATATCACAGATATTTATATTTTATTTATGTAAACAGCATTTGATTGACAATCTAATATTTTCAATTTAGGTTACAATATTAACCAATTTTCTATCTTGTTACATTTTTAAATATTTTAAAAATTATACGTGATAAAATGATGCAATGTATATTTATTTATAGGTAAACTAAAAGAAGACATTGATGGACTGCAACAACAAATAAAGTCACTCAATGAAGAGAAAGTCAAACTGCAAGAAAAAAATAAAAAAATGAAACACAAACTTATTGCATACGAGAAAGATTTAAATTAAATTTACATATTATCCCTTTCCACTCCAATGTCGAGTGTCACTCGACATTGATTTTGTTCCACCAGCTCCACTGTCGAGTGACACTCGACATAGTGTAATACTTCTTTTTGCGGACAATTTTAATTTTTTTTCGCGAAAAAGATTTATGCAGATATTTTGGACATTACATTTAGAAACAATACCAACAGGGAATCAGGGGCCCATTACTAGAACACAAAAGGTGAACAATTTTCTTATATATATCGAATCCAAATGTAGACAACATTTTGTACCTGACAAATATTTATCAATAGATGAATCGACTGTAGGTTTTAAGGGTAGAATTTCATTCTTAGCATATAATCCAAAGAAGCCTACAAAATGGGGGCTACGCGTTTATGTGTTAGCTGATTCCCAGACAAGCTACATCTATTCTTTTGTTCCATATTATGGAAAAATAACAACTGATGGACTAATAAAGCCAGAATTATCATTTACCAGTAGAATTGTATTACATCTATACAATAATCTACTCACGTCTATACCTGAAGCTACTGGATATCACATATTTACAGATAGATTTTATACTAACTTAATTTTGGCCAAGGAATTATTTGAAAATAAATGCTTTTTGACCGGCACAATTATGCCTAACCAAAAAGGACTACCACAAGAAATAAAAAAACCCAAGTTGCCGAGAGGAGAAACAATTGCTTTTCGCAAAGACAATACCCTTTTACTAGCTTGGTGTGATACTAGAGTAGTGACAGTGCTAAGCACTTTTTATACATCCGATTCACAAATTATCCAAAGGAGACCTGCAAGGGCTAAAGGAAGAAACATAGGAAGTCATACGCCAAATATAAACATAAGAACCGAAGTAAAAAAACCAATCGTTATAGTTAATTATAATAAATACAAGGGTGGTGTTGATGTGGCCGATAAATATACCTCTTCGTACTGCTTTATAAGAAAAACACTCAAATGGTGGAGAAAACTATTTTTCTGGGGGCTAGAAGTCTCTATTATAAATTCATACGTGTTGTACAAAGAGTGGAGTGTAAAAAACGGAAAAGTAGCAATGAGTCATATGAAGTACAGAAAAACTTTGCTCATGTCACTCATTGGAGACTTTAGGGCACCCGAAACAAGTCGCAGAACTGCAGCTGCGGCAGATACAGAAAAACGTCTCGATAGAACCCCTCACTTTATTTATTTACAACCTGGAGGGAAGCACAAGGATTGTGCTGTGTGTTCCAACCGAAAAATAAAAGGGGGGAGAAAAGAAACATGCTATTTTTGCAAAACATGTGAGGCAAAACCTTCGCTTCATCCCGGGATTTGTTTTGAAAAATACCATACCAAAAGGGATTATAAAGATTAGAATTAAGAATTATAATATAGTATCCTGTAATTACTCATAAAATAAAGTTTATCATATAAGAAAAAATCAATTTTATTTACAAAATTTAACGTGGAGCTGGTGGAATAAAAAGAAAAAAAGGCTTGGAGTGGAAAGGGTTAAATTATATTTTCAAATGAACGCACATTATATATTGTATATTTCAAAAATAAATTAAAAACTGTACGTATTATAATAATTTTATTATTTAAGTATCTATTTAAAACTACACTCTAAAAAACAAATTATATAATTTTACCTATAAACCATGAGTATTTCTAGGTATAATTATTACTCAACTGCTAGAATTTTATTCATAATTGTTTAAAAATACATAATATCAGAACTATTACAAACATTATGTAATATGATATATTACCAACGGTGTTGAAAAATATATATGTGCGAAATATTATAATTTTTTTTAGTAAATTTGCTGTCAGGGACTTTTTATAAATAGCTAAAATTTCTTTAGTTTTGTAATAATATTGTTGATATAATTACATACATTTCGCTGTTTGAAAATCAAATGCGATTTCTTGCGGTAAAAATGCCCGAATATTATGTTGCTGCATATCAAATTGTAGCTAAATGCACCGCCTAAACGATGCGCGATGAGATTTTATTGGGGAATTTCTCTAAAAAAGGTATTTTCATCATTTTTGATTATTCAATTTGACATTTTTTCAATATGTAAATATTGTGTTGCCAACTTTCCGAGAAATATCGAAGTGGTCTATATATGGGTTTACCCATATACTTCTAATCTTGTTATATATAAAATTTGAAATGTTATTTGTACGTACGTTTGATATTTTAAAATCTAATAGTGAATGAATGAGATTTTTCAAATTTGAAATACACACATAATCTCAACTTATGCCATAGACTATAAGTAAAATTTTTTTCATTGTTTTCATTTTAAACGTTAAATGCTGTATTATTATGGTTCGGACATCTTGAGCGAATGTGTCTAACGAACGTTTGGTTAAAAAGATTTATATGAATGATTTTGAAGGTATACGTTTGCAGGTGGACATCCGATGAGTAGTTGAAGTGGTATATGATTGAGAGAGTGGCTTGCGTGAACGGAAATTTCCAAGTAGTCGGAATAGAAGAGCATGTATGAGAGAGGAATTATGAATGTGGATGAAGCAAAAGTTTCTAGTTTGGATAGGAATGTTTGGAGGAGACTGATCTCGGGATAATGGAAAGAGTTTTTGTCACACCCGTTCGGGTACATGGCGTGATTGTGTATGTATGTATGCAGTGGCGTAGTTAGGGTGGGTGTCACCCCTATACTTAGATGCAATTTTTTTTAGAATTCTTTTAAATTAACGAAAATTTAGATGGAAAATATAAACTAAACAAAAAGAAATATTTATTTGATTTTGAGGGTAAAAATTCAAAATATTAAATGTGTCACCCCTAAAATGGTGTCACCCAGGGCGGACCGCGCCCCTGCAACCCCCTCCCCTCCTACCTACGCCACTGTATGTATGTAAGATTAAAAAAAAATCAACTGGTATAATCTTAAAAATTAATTTACTTTTAATTTAATTTGCAGACTTATAACCTAACCTTAATGCCGTTTAACCCGATGCATAATTTTGTGCTTGTATTTCTATAAAAATGCAACGTGTTAGGGGAGGTTAAAAGCCCCCAAGAACCTGAACGACCAAAAACATACGTATGTGAAATATGAAATATGTTATTTTACTTTCATTTTTATAACAAGATTAGAAGTATATGGGTAAACCCATATATAGACTACTTTGACATTTCTCGGAAAGTTAGGGCAACACTGTATTTTAATAACATTATAATTTATGTGGGCATTAGGAGATACTTTTCTGAAAATTTGATCAAAATCGAAGAAATAATGTAGCCACAATGAATTTTTAAAAAAATTTGTGATTTTTTTTCTCGATAAGTTGGAAACACTGTATTTTGTTAAAATTGCATAATTTATTTAAGCACTAGGAAAAACTTTTATAAAAATTTGATTAAAATCGGTTAAATAAAGTGGTCATAATGAATTTTTTAAAATTTTAGTAATTTATTTTCTCGGTAAGTTGGCAACACTGTATTTTGTTAAAATTACATAAATTATATGAATACTAGGAGAATCTTTTGTGAAAATTTCGAGTAAAATTAGTTAAATAACATGGTCATAATAAATTAATAAATTAATATATTTTAAAAACATGGGACAACGACAGCTACTTCCCACACTCTTTATACTATGTATTACATGCGGTCGATGTTTTCTACCATTTTGACTGCAAGGAAAAAGTGGTATAGCGTGAGCGTACAGTGTCTGTTACATTAGCAAAAAAAAAATTAGCTTCTAGATGACGAATCTGAACTTAGTTTATAAGTGGGTGTATGGATGTGCGTCGTCAGCTCGCTCGATCGTCAGACAAAATTTTGTGACCGCAACTCCTCCTAGACGGTTCAACCGATTTTAATGAAATTTTCGGGATAAATTTGTTTAATGCCTAAGATGGTCATGTGGTTTTGGTTTTTTCCAGTAATGCCAACTTTTCGAGAAAAAAATTACTAAAATTTTTCAAAATTCATTATGGCTACATTATTTATCCGATTTTGATCAAATTTTCAGGGTAGATTTCCCTAATGCTCCCATTAATTATATAATTTTATTAATATCCAGTGTTGCCAACTTTCCGACGAAAAAAATTACTAAAGTTTTAAGAAATTTATTATGGCCATGTTATTTAACCGATTTTACTCAAATTTTCACAAAAGATTCTCCTAGTATTCATATAATTTAAGTAATTTTAACAAAATACAGTGTTGCCAACTTATCGACAGGAAAAAAATCACAAATTTAAAAAAAAAATTATTGTAGCTACATTATTTATTCGATTTTGATCAAATTTCCAGAAAAGATATAATTTTATTTATATCCAGTGTTGCCAACTTTCTAAGAAAAAAATTACTAAACTTTTAAAATTTTATTATGGCCATATTATTTAACCGATTTTACTCGAAATTTTCACAAAAGATTCTTCTAGTATTCATATAATTTATGTAATTTTAACAACAAAATACAGTGTTGCCAACTTTCCGACGAAAAAAATTACTAAAGTTTTAAAAATTTTATTATGGCCATATTATTTAACCGATTTTACTCGAAATTTTCACAAAAGATTCTCCTAGTATTCATATAATTTATGTAATTTTAACAAAATACAGTGTTGCCAACCTAAATTTTTTTAACTTACCGTAACCATAAGCGCAAGTGGTCCCACCATAGATAAGATTATACTTTATACAGACGATCAGAACTTTATGAAAATATACACAATAGTACATTTAGTTGGCGATTTGGCTTATAAATTAAGTCCAACATTAATGGTTGGATTTAAGAATAATGGTCATACAACTCAGAGACATCAGTATTTTAATATAATATTGAATAAAGCAAGAGTAAAAATAGAAAACGCATTTGCTCTTCTCGAAAGGTCGATTTCGTAGATTGAAATTTGTAGAAACTGTTAGACTGGATATAATTGCAATGTTAATAGTATGTGCTTGCGTATTACATAATGTTTGTATATTACAGCAAGATGGATTAGATAAATTAGAAGTTGATTTGAATGAAGAAATACTCAGAGAATGTCAGAATGATCCACATAATCACTTTGATACCGATGAACAAGAGCTTGATAATAACTCACACCGCAAAAGAGAAGGAATCGCAAATATGTTATATTTACGTGTTAGACATTGAATGTAATATGTTGTTTATTTTAAAATTTCATATGCAAACTCACTATATTTTTAATTTTTTTATTAAAAATAAAAAATACATAATAAACTCTTTTATTGATCATACAATAACAAAAAAAAAAAATTTCATCTACATTACTTTTTAACCAAATTAAATATTCTTCTTAACTTATATCACAAACAAAATATAATAATGTCAGCCGATTTTGTAATAAACACTTTGGTCAACTTTTGACGAAAAAGCTTTATTTTATTGAAAGCAGTATAATTATTTGAAAATTGAAAATTCATCAAAAAATGTAGTTTTATTGATAGAAATAATAATTATACTATTAAGAGTTATAGATCGATGTTTGTCAATTTAAAATCGTCATAATTGAATTATTTATTTTGAATATATTATAATAACAATGGAAAGTTATATTTATTAAAATAAATTAAATATTTTTAACCTAATAAATATCACAATTTTTAATGAGTACAAAGTTTAGTTTAAATGAACTTTTTTATATTTTTTCAACTATTTTTTCAAAAAGGTCGTTAAAACGATCGAGTCTTTGCATTTTTTCCATGTGTCGCCGATCTGCATCATTCATTTTTTGTTTTCTTTTCTTGAAAACGAACTTGTTTTTTCTTCGTTATTCATTTCCGTGCTGCTGGAACTTTCGGAAATATCTGAAAAACAATAAAAATGTTAATATGATACGTTAATAACTCTGATCTTTTAATTCAGTTAGAAAAAATAATTAGAGTGATTAAATAATGTTAAGTAAAAATATTCATTTCAGGTCTCAACTTACCGCTGATTCGTAACTTAGATGATCCGCTACATGTAGCAACGGGAGTTATTTCTGGCTTCCGAAACATTATTTCATGCATTGGCTCGAAGAATTTCCAGTATCGTTTTTTCTGTCCTGACGTATTATTGTGCATTAGCACGGATTTATAAGTCCTTTTTAACGCTTTCCACTTCGATTCACTCACTTGCGGTGTAATTTTTTTATTTATGGTATGGCATAAATTTGCCACTTTTACCCAAACGTTTTTCTTTACAGAATTTGAGCAAACTGAGCTACCGTGTTAATAAAAAATATTGTATTTTCATTAGTCCAAATTTTGTCATTTGAAATATTTTCATCATTTGGTTCATTCTGAATACATACATATAAAAGCTGCCATTATTTCTTCATTTAACTCAAGATAACTGCATTCTTTTGTTAAATATTGGAAACAAAAATTATACAACTACTAACAAATTTAGATATGTATACTTACTTATATTATTTTGAACTAATATTGCATTATCTTTCAAAATGTAACTTCCGTTTTCTTCTATTGGAGTAATATGCTCTTACATTTGAATTCATTATGAATTTTTGCACGTACCGTTATTTTTTTTATATGACAAATATATTAAGAAGAACGTTACAATTTATTTTTAAATGTTTAAAGCTTCTGCGCATGTACACTCTTAAATGGAGTTAACTCTTTTTACTCCACACAATAATAACCGAACGGTAGAAATTTCACTCCGTGCACTCCAAAAGCAATACCCCAACGGTTACAAATCACTTTAGAGTAAAACGAGTGACTCGAGTAGATTAGCCGAACCCCCACCTACTGTACCAAATTAAAATTAATTACAATATTTAGCGGTAAATTCAAATTTAATAATAATAATAATATTCTTTATTTAACATTCACTAATTACATTGAAGATAAATTAAAACAAAAAAAATTTACAATATAATATTTAAATAGGACTATATTCAATAAAAATGGTTTTCATTTGCCATTTCAAAATTAATGACATAGAAAAAATTTGATTTTAAATGAATAAAATTACTATTATTATTACTTTCTAAATAAATTTTAAAATGTAGATAAATGCACAGTGGTTCAACAAGAATGTATTAGAATTAAGCATAAAGTTCAATAATTCAAATTTTATTGTCAAATGATTTAAAATTTAATAAAAATATATCTGTCACATATAAAAAATAATATAATAATTGAAATTTTAATTGAAATATGTTATGTATACAAAACTGTTAAATAAATTTAAACACATGATAGAAACTTTATATTTTTAAAATAAATGTTTATTGTACGTAATAATCAGCATAACATAAATGCAATACAAACGTAAAATTGTGAATATTACAAACACAATACACTAACACAAAATATTAAGATGGCGTTGAAACAAATGTTCAGAACCTACCATTGCACATGCGCGAGAATTCTGTTGCTATAGCAAAAAACAGAGTAGAGCAACAAATATTTTGTTATTATTTACCAATTTCATATCTGTCATTCTTCGAGAAATATAAAATGTAAGATAAACTTTAGTTTTTTTATGAATAATTTTTTTATCGTAAAATTAGTCTAGTAACAATATATAATTGTTTATATTTTGTGGCCAAAACCGGGAAAAGTCAAGGCCATTAGCCCGTTTTCTCACCTCATATGAAAAAGTGCTTTTTCAAAAAAGTCCTTTTGACGTTCACTTAAAATCATTTATTAAGCATTTTAAAATAGTTTATTTAAATTTTATAATACCAAATATAATAAAAATGATCCATAATAGAAAATTTTTTTATATTTGATGACAAACAGAAGCAAAAAGTTATTTTAAAATTAATGATAAAAGCACTTTTTCACGAAAAAATGAGGTGAGAATACGGGCCAAGATATTTCATTTGTAGTCAAGGAAAAAATTTGTATAGCGAATTTACAAACACTTTTGTGCAAAATTGTATTTGTATTATTATAATATCGGCAAAAATTAATGAATTTTACTTTTAGTATATTAAAATTATTCTTATATCAATTTTTTTTAAACCTACACTTAGAAATCTTTATTTTAATGAATATTTTGTGTTGTTTCACATTACTTAGAAATTTACATTTGTTTAATAATAAAAGTCAGGGAAAAATGGAAATATTTTTGCTAAGTTTTGACCACCTTGAACATTATGTTACTTTGTCTTAAGTACGAGTATAGTCATAAGTTGTAAAAATGTTGTTAGTTCCGAAACGCCTAATATATTATGTAGCTAACTGACAATGTATTTAACAACGTTTTATGCATCCCGATTCGTGTTACTAATTTGACACTCAAAAATCATGAATAAATAATATTTAAGGTTTGTCCCAGAAGAAGAAATGCGAGCGAGAATAAAAGCAATGAGTAATCCGATCGGTTGGCTGCAAGAAATGTGTGTGTCACGTTCTTGGCCACCACCGCGCTACGAAATAGTAAACGTAGAAAGTTTGCAACATATACCAAAATTTACAATCGCTTGCGAAGTATTTAAATATCGCGAAGTGGGCACGGGCCAATCAAAAAAAATGGCTAAGCGACAAGCCGCACTCAAAGTAGTGCAGTATTTTCAAGAATTGGTAATGGAAGAAAATAATTTGCCTCAAGGACTTGACGATGATGATGAGGTGAGATTTTTTTGTTCAATAATAGACATGATCCGATTGCCTCTATATATTTAGGTTTCCTAATAATTAAAATAAAGTGGTCGGTACGAAAAAAATTACGAGTTGTATTATAATGTATTTACATATACAAATACACAATCACGCCGTATACCCAAAAGGATGTGACACAAACTCTTTTCACTATCCTGAAATTAGCCTCCTCCAAACATTCCTATCCAAACAAGCAACTTTAGCTTCATCCACATTCATAATAATAATAATAATAATAATAATATTTATTTTTGCATAATACCATAGATACAGTTTTGCTTCGTCATATACAATATACATGTTTGCAATAATTATAATAAATTTAATATAAAAATATATATATATATATATATATATATATATATATAAAACGACATATGCCAATTAATCTTAATGTTGTTAAATTTATGTCCAATGAGATTATTCTTTTAACGAAATACAGAGGAATTCCTCTCAATCATACCACTTCAACTACTCATCGGACGTTCACGCAAACGTATAGCTTCAAAAGCTCTGCTGATATTTGAATTGTAGAAAAATACTTAAAATATTTTCTATATTTCTAAATATGTTTATTTTATAATTTTTATATTTTAAATATTAATTTTAACAATTACCGATTATATTTAGTTTTTTAGTTGCAAGAAACTCATTGTCAGATAATAGCCTATTAAGTTTCTCGACAAATTACAACAAAGTTAACTGAAAATGTAATCGCGTTGTTAATTACATAATCAAAGTAGCAAACGTTTTGCAACTGGATAAAATTTGTAAGAGTTGAATTTGTATTGCAGGTGCAAACAGTTCGTGAGAATCCAACGCGTTACCATGTAATTCAGGAAAAAAAAAGCCAAGAGCGCCAGTACTTGAGCGAGTCATTTCAGCAGCCGCATGCTCGCCATTTGATTTCGCCGGGCAGCACCTCGAACTCGGGACCTATTTACCAACAACAAACATCTAATACACCGATTAACAACTCCTATCCTCCTCCACATCAACCACAATCCCAGCCGCCGCAGACACAGCAATCCCAGGCCCAGCAACAGCATCCGTTCGGTGCTGATTATCCATCGGTTGCATCTTCAGCCAGTACAGACACGTCTGCCATTTCGTCTGGTTTGAGTTCTGTTGCTAGTAGCACCTCGGAGGTGAGTGTACAAATTATCTTATTTATTTGTTTGCTAGTTTTTCAGATGTTTTTTGAAAGTAATTGTTATTTAGTTAATTACATAAATCGTTAAATTAATAGTAGGTACGTAATATTTATTTTCATTGAAAGGATACGAATAATATTAGACTTTGCCAAAGAAAAAAAATTATAACATTTAAAATACGCTTGAATTGCGCCATTCTTTGCTTAGCTAGTGACATGACGTCGTGTTTGTTTATAAATACACGTTGGCCATATTGAATAAATTGTCAAATTTCTATTAGATAAGTTTGTTTTAGAGATACGATAGATTAAGTTAATACGGAAATATTTTTTTATTTCGATTTCAAGAAAGAATATAAAATTATTTATCAAATGTTTTATGAAAATTCTCTTGTTCAAACGAAACAGATTAATTCAAAATAGTTTTATTATAATTTTTATTGTTTTCAGTTTATTATTATTTTTAACTTAATACTTTATAGTCGTTATCGTGTAAGTGAATCTTAATTCATATTGGGGATTATTGATATATTGAAAACATTATTTATTAGCATATATAATTTTGTTTGTTTGAAATTAGATGATTTAGTTTTAAACTATTACATGTTTATAATAAATATTCATATGTATATGTAAATATTCTGATATTTCAGTTTATACATAGGTTAAAATTCTTACCGCCAATAATTCGATATTAAAATTTTGTAATAAAACATGAGATAGATGCACCAGATGACTATATTTTGGTTTGTACTGGATCTCGGGACGTCTAGCAGTATAAACGTCGCGGCGTTTTAAAATATTTTTTCGATCGTTATCTAAAACACTTTTAAATCTAAGTATTTTTTGTCTTCATCTAAAAATCAATTTGTTAGTTTGAGAAATATTACACATTTAAATTGTAAATCTTCAGCAAAAATATCGAAGAATAATTCAACATGAGTAAAGATAGCTTTGAAAATTTTGGTAAAATAAAAATGTGGTTAAACTTTATTCTACGGTTATGTAATCGATTTTCTTCAAACTTTACATACCGTTAATTTTGCACATTTTATGAATATAAATCGCAAAATTTTAGTGCCCAAATGATATTTACTTATTTTAAAAACTCGCTTTTAACATAGGTTATACGTAGGATGAATCGGTAGTACTTTATATAGGTATATGGTGGCGTTCATTGCAGGATAGGTAAAGTAAAGAGGTTAATTTGTTAATGTTTAGTAAAATTAAAGGGACGTGAAGAATTTTTAGTTGCTTTTAATGTAAAAAAATTAAAATAAGTAACAGTATCTGCTAGTAGTTATGTAAACATTGGAAAGTATGGCAGCAATTTTTCAACATTCAACATGTTGATAACGAATTTTTAAAATCAGTTTTAATATTATATATATCATTTCCGCACTAAAATTTTGTGATTTACATTCATAAAATGTGCAAAATTAACGAGGTATGTAAAGTTTGAAGAAAATCGATTACATAACCGTAAAGTAAGGTTTTTACCAAAACTGTTAAATGTCAAAACAGTTTTCAAAATTCTATTTTTTTTTTCTTCTTGTGAACAGTAGCATGTTGAAAATAAATGCTACAGTAAATTTTCATTTGTAGATTTATTTCCAACATGGTATAGTACATGAATTTTTTTTATTATTTTGGACAATTATTTTGACATGAACCATGTTATCAAAATTTTTGAAACCACCTTTTGTCACTTAAATTAATTTTTTCGTATTTAATACTGTAAATTTACAATGGAAATGTTAAATATTTCAAAAACTAATAAATTTAATAATGAACAAAAAGTTCCTTGGGATTTAGCCTATTATTGACATAATTTTTTTTATTGTTCGCCATTGAAATTTTTTCTTAAAGCATTGTTACGCTTATATATTATGTCAGCTTGAGTCAAATTATAGTCATCTAATTCATCTATTCTTTGCTTTTTGCGGAATTTTAAGTCAAACACCTTGTATAAACAATTTTTTTTTTTTAAATGGTACATTGGAGCTATTGCATTAAAAAAATTTGCATATTAAAACAAATTTGTTTAGGTATTTTTCGTATATATGCATTTAATTAGTTAATGTGTAATTTAAAATAAATTCTGTTTTATATGTGGTGACTAGTAAAAATTATAAGTGAAAAACGTTTACATTTCTTTGCTTATAGATATCGCAAGAAGTTACCAATATAGCAACCGATTACACATACTTGAAAGGTAGTAAAATATCTACTTTATCGGCTACTGATGCTCACAAAGTTTCTAATTTCCACAAGAATTTGAAACAGTCAAGTGGACCTAAATTGTCTGAACTTCAGGTAAATTATTATTATTATTTTATTAATTTTAAAACTTACTTGTACGAAAATATATGATTTTAAAGATGAATATTTTAATACAGTTGGATTAGCGAAAAAAGCGTTTCAACTACAAAATTATTATTTATACAATTTTACTTTTTATTTGTACTGTAATGTGAAAATTTTGTGACAACGTATTTGTGTATAACTCACTGAAAAGAGTCGTGAGATTTGTTATTGCCTATATATTATTAAATTGCGTTTATCGAAATTTAAATATGTATTTTAGAGTGACTAGACAAAAATCCATATCCGAAAGGGCAAGTAATTAGTAATGTGATTAATGTGATATTAGTCGTCGTTTTTTCTCCTCAATTTATCTCCTACCAGGTCCGATAAGGGGCCTTTACATCATTTCTACTGCATCTTATCATTGACGGTCAACAAATATTTTTTCGCTAATCCAGCTAATATTAAAACGTTTATATAATAAAATGAATATATACCTATAATTTCTTTTTATAGAAAACATGTTTAAACAATAAAAATTTCAATTACGTACAATTCTTGGAAGAGATCGCATCGGAGCAGCAATTCGAAATAACTTATTTAAGCATCGAAGAAAAATCACAAGCTGGAAAATGTCAGTATTTGGTGGAGTTATCTGAATTACCTGTAGTTGTATGCTACGGTTCTGGTATGACATCGGGAGATGCACGAGCTAATGCTGCACAAACCGCTCTCGAATATTTAAAAATTATAATAAAAAAGTGAACGCATAACTGAAACGAGTTTACAGCATGACGTCATTAACACAAAACAAAAATAAAATTAAAAAATTCCCTCTTTCCTTCGCCATGCCGCCGCGGCGTGTACAATTTGCAGCTAATTTCATCCATTGTAATCAATGTGTGTTAAAAAGGTTAAAACAAAATCGAGATCGGATAATGATAATATTAATATAATAAACATTATTATATTTTGTTCGGTTTTTGTGATTGACTTCATGCAACTCTCTCGATTCGGATTCGAAAATCAATGCCTATACAAACGAAAAATTGTTTCAAACATACAAAACAAATATAATCTTAACATCTTCTTTAATAACTATTGATGCTATAGAAAAATCGCTTAGGAAAACAACGGTCCGTGCTTTACAAACGCAGGGTTTAAAGTCATTTTCAAATACGTGCTCTTTGTATTTCTACGTTAGTTTTATTTATATATATATATATATATATATATATATATATATATATATATATATATATATATATATAGATTACTTTTTATTTTTATTTATTTGCTTCATTGGTATCATTTTTGAGTAGAAACAAATAATTATTTTCTGCAAATAATATTAGGACAAGTCAAATTACCAGTGGAAAAACAATTCTATTTTTTTCAAGTTATTGTTTCACATAACATCAATTTAAAATTACGATTATATAAGTCATTTATTTGTTACATTAGTAGAATTTCTTACTGACAAATTTAATTAAAAAATTAAATTTTATAGTTTATTTTGACGATTATAATTATTCATATTTATTTTGTTAAGAGCATTTTATATTTGAAAATAAATTTAACTGCGTTATACTGCAAAATATATGACATGTTTTTCACCGAAATCTTAAAAAAACAGATAAATAAATAATGGTGGAAAAACAGGCACAGAGGAATGACGAATGCATGATATTCGTTTTTGTTTAGTGATGGAACAAACTCATTACGGGCGAAAAAAAAATTTACAAAAAAAAAAAGTTTTTAATTGCACGGGAAAATAACAGTTGTTATTTTTAAAAAGTTCTATAAAATTAATCGAAAAAAAATAAATAAAAATGTTGGAAAATTGCAAAGCAGTTGCTTAAATGTGAAGTTCCTGAAGACGTTTGGAAAAGAGCATTATTTTAATGCAAAGTATAGAGGTTGTATTTATTCAATAATTCAAATGATTGATATATTTAACAATATATTAATTATTAAAGATATAATATGATAATTAAATGTATTGATTGTATTTAATTTCTTAATTCATTAATTTTGTGTAGAATGGTGGGAAAATTTCTTTAAAAAATCAGTTAGATGCACACTTGATATTCATGATAATTTTTGATTACAGGCCTAGTAACATGTATTTTGGTTAAATGTGACTGTAATACATTATAATAAATATAAGTATATGATGTGCTGCTTATACTGTTTATTTTTTCTGATTATTTATTATATTTTTCCACACTATAGTTTACTTTAACTTAACAATAATTACACAGAAAAACACTGTATATAGGTAACACTTTTTTTAAATATTTTAGTTGTTTTTCTGATTATTTAATATATTTTACACTATAGTTTACTTTAACTTAACAATAGTCGTGATTTTTTCAACTGACCGACAAGCACTAAGCTTCTCGGATCAGATCCGGCAACGTAAGAACTGTTTCTTTGAAACAAATTATAACTACACCACAACTGATATGTGCTACCGTCCCCTTGCCTCTCGAGCTCCAACAAAATTTCGGATCACATAAAGTGCAGTTGAACCGTGGTGGGAGTATTATATGGTATGCTCTTTACATATATATATATATATATATATATATATATATATATATATATATATATATATATATATATAGTGATGAATATTAACTGAAAATTTTACGGGTTTACGGTATAGGTTGAAATTAGTAAAATGCAAACATAAGCATTATATCAATTTATTGCTTTGACCAATATTTCGCCAAGAGATTTTTGGCTTCTTCAGGGTTAACACTGAATATAAGAAAAATATACAAGAATTACACATAGTACAGAGTAAAAAACTAGATTATATGTTCTATAGAAAAATATTTTATAACTTACATGTATGACATGAATGTATGCTATTGTTAATACAGACACCGTTCCAAACGCTATACCACTTTTTCTTGCAGTCAAAGTGGTGAAAATAACTGCTATAATTCATGTTCAAAGACAGCTTTTTACAGATTCATAATTTAAATATTTCCCGAAGAAGCAACTAAAAAGTTTAACTTTAATTTTGAAAAATGTACTCCTGTAATTTATAATTTAATTAGTACAAATAAAATAAAATAAAAAAACTGTAAAATGTAAGAGGAGAAATATCTGTATCTATTAATTCGATCTTTCCGACAAATTGTAAATAAACAAGATTAAAAGTATGTGGGTAAACCCATATATAGACCACTTTGACATTTCTCGGAAAGTTGGCAACACTGTATTTTAATAATATTATAATTTATGTGGGCACTAGGAGAAACTTTTTGGAAAATTTGATCAAAATCGAATAAATAATGTAGCCACAATAAATTTTTAAAAAATTTGTGATTTTTTTCTCGATAAGGTGGCAACACTGTATTTTGTTAAAATTGCATAATTTATTTATATATTAGGAGAAACTTTTATGAAAATTTGATTAAAATCGGTTAAATAAAATGGTCGTAATGAATTTTTAAAAATTTTACTAATTTTTTTTTCGGAAAGTTGGCAATACTGTATTTTGTTAAAATTACATAAATTATATGAATACTAGGAGAATCTTTTGTGAAAATTTGAGTAAAATCGGTTAAATAACATGGCCATAATAAAAATTTTTAAATTTTAGTAATTTTTTTCTTGAAAAGTTGGCAACACTGGATATTAATAAAATTATATAATTAATGGAAGCATTAGGGAAATCTTTTCTAAAAATTTCATCAAAATCGGATAAATAACGTAGCCAATATGAATTTTTAAAAACTTTAGTAATTCTTTTCTCGGAAAGTTGGCATTACTGGAAAAAAAGAAAACCACATAACCATTTGGGGTGCTAGACAAATTTATCCTCAAATTTTATTAAAAACGGTTGAACCGTCTAGGAAAAAAATAAAACCACATGATTATGTTGGGTACTAGACAAATTTATCCTGAAAATTTCATTAAAATCGGTTGAACCGTCTAGATGGGTAAACCCATATATAGACCACTTTGACATTATCACATGATAAGAAATAGGAATAAAAAAAATTTTCATCGAAAGTTGGCAACATTGTATTTTGCTAATATATAATATTATAGGCGCTAAGGGTATCTTCTGTAAAAATTTCATTAAAATCGGATAAATAATGCGGGCATAACTAATTTTTAGAAAATTATTAATTTTTTTTTCAGAAAGTTGGCAACACTGTATTTTATTAAAATTACGAAATGTATGTGGGCACTAGGGGAATCTTTCCTGAAAATTTGATCAAAATCGGATAAATAATGTGGCCACAATAAATTTTTAAAAACTTTAGTAATTTTTTTCTCGGAAAGTTGGCATTACTGGAAAAAACCAAAACCACATTACCATCTTGGGCACTAGACAAATTTATCCTGAAAATTTAATTAAAATCGGTTGAACCGTCTAGGAGGAGTTGCGGCCACAAAATTTTGACTTACGAGCGAGCGAGCTGACGACGCACATCCATACACCCACATAAACTAAGTTCAGATTCGTCATCTAGAGGCTATATGAAGGATTTCTATACAATTTTTTTTTTTTTTGAAAATGTTACAGACACCGTACCAAACGGTACACCACTTTTTCCTTCCAGTCAAAGTGGTAAAAATATCTTTAGCGAAAAAAAAAACTTCAAAACTTGACAATACTAATATAAGTTAAACATGAATTTATTTGATACATATTTGTTTTTGATTGATTTTGTTACATATTTCAAATCCAACTATGTTTATAAAAAATCATTGGATAGAGATTTATGCACTGTACTTATTTTTATCTTAAAATGTGAGAGTTAGATATATTTTAGTAATGATTTTAGATTGGTTTAATGTAAATAATAGATATTGTCTTTATCAAATATATTAATTGTTGAGTCTGTTCTATGTAACTTTTAATTAAAAGTTGTTATAAATTGTTTTTACTAGCAGCTTATGTTTGTGACGTAATTAAATTAAGTAAAGATGCCATATCTATTTAAGAAGAAAACAATTTTAAACTGAAACAATAGACTTTAAATTAAAATAAATGTAAAGAAAACACTTAAGAATAATGTAAACTTCAGAAGTAAAATAAGAACATTTTTTTCTATTAATATGAAAGGAAAACAACTGTAATAAACAAAATATAGTTTAAATAAATTTTTGATGTCCAGTTTCATGAACAAAAGTTAACTCGAGAATTAACTGACGCTGGATTAAATTTAACTCTTTAACTTAAGTTAAAATTTATATATTTTTCAAAAAAATATATTTTGAATATTTAAGTTATAAAATAATTTAATAAGTTGGTAGTGATTTGACATGTATTAGTATGAAATTTAAATGTTTATGTAAAGAAGTATATATACTGGGTGTCCCATTTTAATCCGCCACCTGCAATAACTTTAAAATCGTGCATCGGACAAAAAAATGTTTTGGATAAAAAGTAAATGGTTTCGAGGGGGACATCTGATGCAGAGACCCTTGCCCCCTCTGGACCCCAGGAGGGGCGGGAAAGGGGGGCAACTTTGAAATCTTAAATGGAACACCCTATTTTTTATTGTAGATTCTGATAGGCCATTAAAAAGTATGTAAATTTTATTTCAAGACTTTTTTTTTATCTTTGATAGATGGCGCTGCAAACAGCATTTTTTTTCTCAGTTTATCAATCTTTAATTTGAAAAAAAAAGTGTAACTAAGTACGATATTCAAGATTTTTTCAGTTCTTTGGGAAGAGGGGGGGGCAAGGGTCACTGCATCAAATATCTTCCTCGAAACCATTAACTTTAAGTTAATGGTTTAGAGCGGTATAACTTTAAGTTAATGGCTTCGAGGGGATATCTGATTCAGTGACCCTTGCCCCCCCCCCCCTCTTTCCAAATAACTGAAAAGAACTTGAATATCGTACTTAGTTACACCTTTTTTTTCAAATTGAAAACTGATAAACTGAGAAAAAAAATGCTGTTTGCAGCGCCATCTATCAAAGATAAACAAAAAGTCTTAAAATAAAATTTACATACTTTTTAATGGCCTATCAGAATCTACAATAAAAAATAGGGTGTTCCATTTAAGATTTCAAAGTTGCCCCCCTTTTCCGCCCCCCAGGGGGTCCGGAGGGGGCAAGGGTCTCTGCATCAGATGTCCCCCTCGAAACCATTTACTTTTTATCCGTAACATTTTTTTGTCCGATGCACGATTTTAAAGTTATTGCAGGTGGCGGATTAAAATGGGACACCCAGTATATATATATATATATATATTGCAACGACACCTCGGTTTCGGTGACGTTATTTTAGTTCTCCTTTTTATTTCCGGATATCGGGCGCCAATCTCGTACTTCCTGCAACCTGTAATACGGGAAAAAGGGAACGGATTGCAGATAGCTCAGTCGCGTTTGTCCGGGGTTCATAAACACGTTTAATGGAAGATACACAATTGTATATGTATTTAACAGAACACAGTTTGAAATACTAACAACACAAATTTTATTTAAAAAAAATTATATCAAAAGAAATTATTTAATTATAAATTATAAATTACTCTAATAACAACAGTAACAATAAAGAAATTTCCAAAACAACAAAGATTTAATAAACTACAATTCCGTGCTGACCGACTGATATATTTTTTGTTAAAAGCCAGAAATATAAATCAACGCCGTTCTATCTGTCCACGAAACTAGATCCAATCTGACTGTCCGAAAAATTAAATTCTATACTGACTGCTGAATTTTTCTAAGTCCGCAAAATTAATTCAAAAATTTTCTAAGTTCCGAAAAAAATTAAAACTGACGACCGAAATTTTCCAAGTCCGAAAAATTAATTCAAAAATTTTTCTAAATTTCAAAAAAATTTAAAACTGACGACTGAATTCTCTAAGTCCGTAAAATCGTAAATCTGGGGCCGGGAATCAGCCAACGAGTGAGTTCGTTCAGAAGCTAAACAAACTCCCCTTCCCCTGGGTCCGGACGCCGGTCGACCAGGAGAAGGTTGTTCGGTCTCGACGCGAAACCGAATGTCTTTTAAGCTACGAATCTTCCCTTTTATAGGCGACAATTCGTTAAATCTAGTTATAACTGCTTGCAGCGCGCTGTCTCACTCGTATTGCGAGAGAGCGCGTCAGTTCTTCTTACTATTGTTAAAAACAAAACTCGGCCGGTCCTAACTATACGCGCAGACAGATGTCTCTACTCATACCGTACGATAAAAAAAAAAATATTTACTAACAGCTGGCCTTCGCACAAAAAAACATTAAAAACATCGGACATGACTGAACATCGCTATGAGATAATTTCGTTCTTTTTGTTATATTTTAACAAAATAATTCAAATTTTAAATTATCGAAGAACGTTTAATTGACGAACTTAAAATATAGGAAAAATGAAATTTTGACCGTTATTATCTCATAGTGAGTTTTACAATTTTGTACAATTATACAACCCAGATTACATGCTAATCCAAATAAACTTAAATATATGTGTCGTACGCGAAGCGTATCGTCACAATACGTAGTAAAAATGATAGAAAATTATTTTACCGGAGCAGCGTAAAAACAGCAACATTGAGGTAGCAACATTCTCTTATAATGGCTATTACTGTTTAAACAGTAAAATTGCAATAAATCCTAATAAATCCTAAATTAAATTGTTAGTTTCCATGTTTTTTGCATACACAGAAAGAAATATATTATTAATAATTTGCAATAATCAAAAATAAGTGTCAGACTTTGTGGGGGCGGCAATATGATATAAACTTATAAATACTTGTTAAATTCGCAAAAAGATTTACTAAAATATGTTTAAACAATAGTAAACCAAGTTTTCGCTTTCTGAATCTGGGTAATCACATAAATAAATATATTATAAAGAAAATAATAATAAACAAACCTAACGAGGGCGACAATAACTCATAAACTTATAAATACTTGTACAATTTGCTTACTGATTTATTAAAATATATTTAAACAATAATAAGCAAAGTTGCCACTTTCTGAATTTTTGTACACAC
Source organism: Clivina fossor (assembly GCA_963966155.1). NCBI lineage: Eukaryota > Metazoa > Arthropoda > Insecta > Coleoptera > Carabidae > Clivina > Clivina fossor. The sequence continues at coordinate 580,585 of CAWYQG010000347.1, forward strand.
TTAAATAAATATATTATATAAAAATAATTATAATAAACAATAAATGGTTGCAAACTTTTGGGAGGTGCCAATACGCTATAGAGTGTTATAAGTAATTGTAAAATTAGCTGATTTTTTAATTAAAAATGCTTAAACAGTTGTAAACAAATTTGTCGCGTCCTGAATTTTGGTACTCACATAAACAAATATATTATAAACAAATTGTAATAGCCAATAAATAAGTGCAAACTTTGCGGGAGCGGCAATAAACCATAAACTTATAAATACTTGTAAATTTGCTAATTGGTTTATCAAAATATATTTAAATAATAACAAGCGAAGTTGTCGCTTCTTGAATTTTTGTACAAACATAAACCAATATATTATAAACAAAATGCAATAACCAACAAGATTAGAAGTATATGGGTAAACCCATATATAGACCACTTTGACATTTCTCGGAAAGTTAGCAACATTGTATTTTAATAATATTATAATTTATGTGGGCACTAGGACATACTTTTCTGAAAATTTGATCAAAATCGAATAAATAATGTAGCCACAATTAATTTTTAAGAAATTTTGTGATTTTTTTTTCGATAAGTTGGCAGCACTGTATTTTGTTAAAATTGCATAATTTTTTTAGGCACTAGGAATAAATTTTTACAAAAATTTGATTAAAATCGGTTAAATAAAATAGTCATAATATATTTTTAAAAATTTTACTAATTTTTTTCTCGGAAAGTTAGCAACATTGTATTTTGTTAAAATTACATAAATTATATGAATACTAAGAGAATCTTTTGTGAAAATTTGAGTAAAATTTTTAAAACTTTAGTTATTTTTTTCTCGGAAAGTTGGCAACACTGGATATTAATAAAATTACGGAATTAATAGGAGCATTAGGGAAATCTTTTCTGAAAATTTGATCCAAATCGGATAAATTACGTAGCCAATATGAATTTTTAAAAATTTTAGTAATTTTTTTCTCGGAAAGTTGGCATCACTGAAAAAACCAAAACCACATGACCATCTTGGGCACTAGACAAATTTATCCTGAAAATTTCATTAAAATCGGTTGAACCGTCTAAGAGGAGTTGCGGCCACAAAATTTTGACTTACGACCGAGCGAGCGAGCGAGCTGACGACGCACATCCATACACCCATATAAACTAAGTTCAGATTCGTCATCTAGAGGCTATATGAAGGATTTCTATACAATTTTTTTTTTTTGCTAATGTTACAGACACCGTACGCGCACGCTATACCACTTTTTCCTTGCAGTCAAAGTGATAAAAATGAGTATAAATTTTGCGAATGTGCCAACAAGCGTACATAAGTACTTCTACAATTTGCTGTTTGATTTACTAAAATACATTTAAGCAATGGAAACCAAGTTGTCGGTTTTGGGGGTTTGGTACACACATCAACAAATATATTATAAATAAATTATAATAATAAAAAAATGAGTACAAACTTGAATTAGTATTGTTTAAACGTATTTTATTAAATCAAGCAAGAAATTTTACAGATAATTTTTTAATTCATGGCTTGTTGCCGCACTCACAAAATTTGTCACAATATTTTAGTTATTACAAAATTACAATTTGTTTGTAATATACTTGTTTATTTGTATACAAAAATTGAGAAAGCGCCAAGTTTGTTTCGTATTGTTCGAGCATGGTTTAGTAAATCATTTTGTAAATTTTACAAATATTTATAAGTTACTGGTTTATTGCAGTCCGCGTCCCCGCCGCGAATTTTTCGGTTTTTATAATTTCATTACAATATATTTATTTATCTGCATAAGGAATTTCTGAAAACGAAAACATGGCTTACATTAATGTATTGAGATTGTCCAAAATTAATATATGTATATATATATATATATATATATATATATATATATATATAAATAAATCCTTCATATACTTCAGATAAATCTGAATTTAGGTTATGAAGCTGTGTGGGTGTATGTATGTGTGTGTGTGTGTGTGTGTGTGTGTGTGTGTGTGTGTTTGCTCGTTTGTCAAAATTTTGTGACTGTAACTCCATCTAGACGGTTAAACCGATTTTTTTTTAAAAATTCTGGGTAGCTTCATTTAGTGACCAAGATAGTCATGTGAATCTATTTTGTTTCAGTGATGCCAACTTTCCGACAAAAAATTACTATTCAAAAAATTCACAATTTTAATCTAATTTTAACATATTCTCCTAATCTCCACATAAATAATAAAATACAATGTTGCTAACTTTCAAAAAAAAAAAAATACTGAAATATTTTAAAATTAATTATGGCTACATTATTTAATCGATTTTAATAAAATTTTCACAAAAGGTACTTCTAGTGCCCATATAAATTTTATAACTTTTGCAAAATAGTGTTGCGAAAGAAAATTACAAAATTAAAAAAAAAATTTGGCTACATTATTTATCAAAAAATTTAGTTAAATTTTTACAAAATATTCTGTTAGTATAGGTAATCAAAAAATTATACAATTTTGCCAGCTGTCAATGTATATGGGTTTATTCATATGTTTCTAATCTTGTTAATTATTACTGATAATATAAAAATGCATTTTCTTTTCGAAATAAGTTTCTGTCTCTCCTCTCTCTCTCTCTCTCTCTCTCTCTTGATTGTGTCAATCAAAATGTATTGCATTCAGAATTGAGTTGCTAGCAAATTGTTCTTACTAGAAATAAATGTATAAATTCAAAGAATATAATCGAAAAATATCAGGTAGGTAAATGCTAAGAGCCTTTGCTGCACAAATGGTATTATGGGGCCGCCAGCAAAACAGTCAATTTTCTTAATTTGACAAGTCATTAGCAATGCACTAAACTACCCTTGAAACGAGTATACCAAACAGACAATTCAGTATATCTTATATTTATTAGTTTAGCTCAACCCGCATTTCAACCATATACCGTTTTTATACTAGACTTTCCTAATGGAGCAGAATTTATTTTGTCTCAGCGGGTGTCTGTCTCGTTACTAGTTAAGACGTCGGAAAATTACGATATTATCCAGACAATAAAATATTGTTTGGTTTTTGGAAATACGCGATAATAGATACTTAGAACCCTATTTAAATCTATTTAAATAATATTGAAAAATTCTCTTATTTTTTATAAGGTTTTAACAATTTTTAAAGAATTTTAACCAATTTTGCATTTCTTTTTTGACATTTTTGAAAAGTTTTGTTATTTATTACAAGGTTTTTTAACAATTTTTAGGAAAATTAAATATTGACATTATAGAAAAATTTTGGTATTTTTTACAGGCCTTTTAAAAACTTTATAAGAATTTAAACTAATTTTGCAAAAAAATTCAAATATTGACATTTTTCAAAGATTTTGTTTTTTTTACAAGGTTTCAAAATTTGAACAATTTTATGAAATTATTTTAAATACTATTAACATTTTTAAAAAATTTGTTATTTTACAAGGCTTTAACAATTTTCACTAACACTTAATGTATAGGTAAATTCTAATCAAATAAGTGAATCTGAAGAATATTAGTAGTAAAATTTTTGCATTACATATAAATATACACATTAATACACAGTAATAAAAAACTAGTTTGTTAAATTAACAAAATTTAAACAAACTTTGCTATTCTAGGTGGTTCACTATCTAACAGAATATAATAAAATACATTACTACAAAAAACTAACAATAAACAAAAAAAAAATGATAAAAATTAATATATTCTATCTCGTTATATTTTAACAAAATTAAAAATTTTAATAACACAATATAACACGCATTTTTTAACGTTATTTTATCATCATAATGAGAATGTTAAATTAACTGCTAGTTTGTGCAAAATTGTTTTACTTTATCAAAATAACGTATTAAGAGAAATATTACGTATTTTACAAAGAAAAAAAATAGCTACTCAGAGGTGTGTTTGAAAATATATTTTTTAACATAGTAAAAAAATTTCAGAACTCATACTATTAAAATAAAACTGTTTTAGGATAAAGTTTAAGCGTATCATAATATTGATATTACGTTGTTACTATATTGCCTATAAGTATAGAAGGTGAGGTAATTATGCGTTACAAGTACAAAAATATGAATATTGTTAAATACTAATACTAATAGTTACTATACACGTCACTAGTGGTATTGTACCAAACATGACTACATAGTTAAGTGTATTTAATTTGACATCTCCGACGGCCATATTGAAAATTATTAAGTTTAGTTAATTGTCAGTTGAATTGGTTAGTTTCGCTTGAATTTTATAATTGAAAGTCGTTTGAAGAAAAACTAGGCAACGGACACCGCAACACATGCTGGTCAGAAATTATCCATTCAATCAAAGAAAGATTAAGTTTCTATTGGAATGTATTTTTATTTGTTTTAGTTCAGTCCTTCGTTTGCTTTGTCTGAAGAAAAAATATGTCTTTTTACATATTATAAATAAGAATATTTTTGGTTTGTTTATCACTAAATTTTATTACTATACTAAACTAAAAATAATTAAAAATAAAAATATACCAGGTATTCATAACCGGTTACCTACTAATAGTTGTAGAAAATTATATTTGTTAGTCATATTTTTTATAACAAATATGCGTAATTTATAATCACGTTAGGTGGTGTATATTTACATTTTTGCACATTCATTGATCAAATTCAAGCGAAAATATACACTGTCATTGTCAGTAGCGTAGCCAGAAATTTGTCAAGGGGGGGTTAATAATATTAATTAATAAAGATAATACTATAATTTGTATAAAAAATAAAGAGCAATAAAAGTTATTTTTATAAAAATGAAAGTAAAATAAGATATTTCATATTTCACATACTCATGTTTTTGGTCGTTCAGTTTGGGGGGGGGGGGTTTAACCCCCCTAACACCCCCCTGGCTACGCCACTGGTCATTGTCATTATATAATTTTTAATATAGCTACCGGTGCTATACTTGATGCTGCCACCAGTGGTGTATATAATAAGTAACTACTGTATAATGTTGTTCATATTATTGTACTAGTTACATAATATATTTTGATACGCATAAAGAAACACTTTTAAATTATACTGTAAATTAAATGATTATTATATAATCAAAGATTATATCTAATTATATCTAACTAATCTATAGATAACATATATAGATATTCATACATATACCTATATATATATATCTAATATATAAAATTATTGTGTCACAGTTTTTGTGTTTATACTTTTCCGAAACGGCTTGACCGATTTTGATGAAATTTTATACGTATATTTAGTAGGTATGAGAATCGGTTTATAATTAATTTTTATATCCCTAAGTGTTAAGGGTGGCTCACCCTAAAAAAAATTTTTTCATTTTTTGGATAATTTTTTTTTGTTATTTTTTGTGGTGTGCCATTAAAAAATACATTTAATCCTAAATTTTTAGAAATAGTTTTATCAAAAAACCAGTACAAAAATTGTTCTCACTAAGAATCATAAACTATATTTAAATTTGCAATTTTGATTTGAAAATTTTCAACTATATATTTTGTTACATTTATTTTTGTGTTACTCGACAATTGATTAATTAATTAATCAAACAATCCAATAATTATTAATTGACTAGTTTATAATACCATATATAATAAAAATGATGAGAAATAAAAAAAATATTTATTTGATCGAAAACAGTAGCAAAAACTTATTTTGAAATTAATGAGGTGAGAATAAGGGCCATTATTTTTGATGTTTTTTCGAAGTAAAATTATCGAATTTAATCTTACTGGAATTTTTTTTTTATAATGCTACCCTAATATACATGTTTTGTAATGAAATTAAATAAAATTTCAAATATATATTTTGGTTTAACAGTTGTTCAAATTACATTAATAATATTTATTTTTAGTTTAAAATATAAAATAACACAATTAGTAGATATATAAATTAATATCTAGCCATTTTACTTCTGTATAATATTCTGTAGCGCTTCTGCCATTCTCTATCCAATTCAGCTTTCTCATTTTTACTACTTTGACTGCAAGGAAAAGTAGTAAAGCGTTTGATACGGTGTCTGTAACATTTTCAAAAAAAAAAAAAAATTGTATAGAAATCCTTCATATAGCCTGTAGATGACGAATCTGAACTTAGTTTATGTGGGTGTATGTGTGTGCGTCGTCAGCTCGCTCGCTCGCTCGCTCGCTCTCTCGGTCGTAAGCCAAAATTTTGTGGCCGCAACTCCTCCTAGACGGTTCAACCGATTTTAATGAAATTTTCAGGATAAATTTGTCTAGTACCCAAGATGGTCATGTGGTTTTGTTTTTTTCCAGTGATGCCAACTTTCCGAGAAAAAAATTACTAAAGTTTTTAAAAATTCATATTGGCTACGTTATTTATCCGATTTTGATCAAATTTTCAGAAAACATTTCCCTAATGCTCCCATTAATTACATAATTTTATTAATTTTCAGTGTTGCCAACTTTCCGAGAAAAAAATTACTAAAGTTTTAAAAATTTTATTATGGCCATGTTATTCAACCGATTTTACTCAAATTTTCACAAAAGATTCTCCTAGTATTCATATAATTTATGTAATTTTAACAAAATACAGTGTTGCCAACTTTCCGAGAAAAAAATTAGTAAAATTTAAAAAAATTTATTTTGACCATTTTATTTAACCGATTTTAATCAAATATTTATAAAAGTTTTTCCTAGTGCCTAAATAAATTATGCAATTTTAACAAAATACAGTGTTGCCAACTTATCGAGAAAAAAAATCACAAAATTTTTAAAAAATTCATTGTGGCTACATTATTTATTCGATTTTGATCAAATTTTCAGAAAAGTATCTCCTATTGCCCACATAAATTATAATATTATTAAAATACAGTGTTGCCAACTTTCCGAGAAATGTCAAAGTAGTCTATATATGGGTTTTCCCATATACTTCTAATCTTGTTATCTTTATGCTTCGTGGACCTTCCGCCATCCCATCCGCCATTTTAACACCGTATTGAAACGCCGCTTTCGGTAATGCTTCTTTTGCGTTCATATACACTCCGAATACTCCTCGGTCGTATCAAAGTCCCATCTCCCAATCGGTTCCTTTTTATTACCCAGGATAGCATTCCGCATAGCATAGCCTTCTGGTTCTTGTGTTAAACGATTTAGGAGTTGATGTGAACGGGAATTGGCACCGGACATTTGTGGAGGTTCGTCGGGTGCTTTTAGCATTTCATCATCGTCCATTTTGTCAAAGTGCGGAGCGAGCGCGTTTACGTCCGTCTCGTTTTCGATGGGACGTAGTCGCCGATCTCACGGTACCGCGGTTGCTTTGAGGAAGATGAATTGTGTGTACCGGGGTTTAAGTTGTCGTCGTAAATAGCTTAAAATTTGCGCCAGTTAGTTAATGACTATATCGTTTCTTGTGTTCAAGTCGGTGTCTACAGTTTAATGAAGGAGCCTGAAAAAATAAACGTTCTGTTAAATAAGTATTTATATTTGTAAAATCATATTTAAAAATACACATTCTAACAAAAATTATAGAATTTTATCTACAAACCATGAGATAGTATGATGTGCAGTATTTCCAGGTATAATTACTCAACGGATGTAATTTTAGCATAATTATTTAAAAATATATAATTACAAACATTATGTAATATGATATATTACCAACGGGATGGAAACGAATATATGTACATATTAAACAGTACATATGTAATAATAATAATAAAATATTTTAAGTGTAATTCATTCATTTCAAAATACATATATCCGTTATGTAAATTTAGAAATGTATGTAATTATACCAACAATAATATTAGAAAACTAAACAAATTTTAGTTCTGTAAATAAACTACAAAGAGACTTTACTAAAAACTGTAATATTAGATTAGATACATAATATGTACTTTTCCATTCCGTTGTTAATATCATATTACATAATATTTGTAATAGTTCTGATATTATGTATTTTTAAGCAATTACGTTAAAATTAACAGCAGTTGACTAATTATACCTTAGAAATGTAGTTAAAATTACATATATTTTTCAGAGTGTATGTATGGTATGTATAAGTAGAAAATACCTCAGCCTTGAAACGTATAAGAGTACTTGAAATATCAGATTCGGCATCATCTTCCAAGTCAACAACATAGGCCATTTGACCCGGAAAAAAAAGTTCGGATCGTTCAATATGACGCGATTTCAATTAACAAACAGTCCGATGCATACTTTGTCCGAGTTTTGTTCTAAACTGCATTTCATCCTCCTCCTTCTTGATTTCATTTTTATCGGGTTTCTCCGGTTCTAACGGTTTACTGGCCAACCGTTCCAACTCTTCTTCTTGTTCGTATTCCTTCACTTGAATTTCGGAACGTACCTTCTGCAACAGCGCATAATCCAAACCTTTCACCAAATGAGTGTGCTTCATATCACCACCCAAGAATTTCGATTCCTGTATCATTTGCCGTCTACGTTCTGCGGCATCAATACCCGATTTCAAATCGGGGGCAACAACCCGATCATCGGTTTGATAATCCGATTTCGCACCATCGCGTCTTTCTCTAGCCCGATCACGATACTTCTCCGCTAATTCGGTCGTTTTATCATCTTCCTGTTTCTTTAATTTCGCGTAGAAACTTTTTTGTTTACGACGAAGTTAATGACGATCTTCGAATCGAGCCCGGTGCATGGCTTGTTGGTGCTGAAGAAGGTGTCGCACGAGGTGTCATCAGAAATTTACGAAAATCATTGTTGGTAAGTCTTTGAGACGTTGGCGTCTCGCTGGGTAATTCTTCATGCGGCATTTTGCTGGCTTTATGTATACAAATTTTCTTATATATATATATATATATATATAATACTATTAAAGTGTACCACTTTTGTTGTGTATTTAATAGGATGTAATAATCACTATATTAAACTTATACTTATTTATTTATAAGAATATACTTATATACAACATATCATGTGGTTCTGTCATTACACGTCATATCTATACAACTATTATTTAGGTTATCTATATATTCAGTGTTACCAATATTAAAATATCTAACAACTTTAATAAACACATATACATCTTTCACGAAATGTCAACTAAATAGTTTGAAAGTTCATTATAAAGTTCGTGAAATTAACAGAAGATGGAGTTATAGTAGCAACGTTTTTTTTTTATACATTTTGGGTCTTGATTAATAGGAAATTAATTGATATAATAATTTAAGTATTTAATTATATTAAAACATAATTAACATTTATTACGTACATAGTAATAAATTAAATATTTATATTTATGCATTTATGTGTATCTTGTGTACGAACTTCGCTCGTGTCTACAATCAATTTGACGCCTGACGAAGTGATCCTCCATCTTGAAAAAAAATCTGTAAACTGCAAACTTTTGTTAAATTTTCGTATTAATTGTTGTGTGTTTATTATTTTTAACATTAATACATGTACGTATAATTTATTTTACATTATTATATACAAATTTAAACTGTTATTTTTGTTTATATATGTGAAATTTTCATATTGTAACTTTTGTACCATTGTAACCAATAAATATTGGTATCACAATAAAAAATATGTATGTTTTAAGTAAATTGTGAAAAATTTATAGCATCTACGTAAGTGATATACTTATACATATATATATATATATATATATATATATATATATATATATATATATATATATATATATATATATATATATATATATATTATTTACGTTGTTTTAAAACCGATTTTAAAGCCGAGCATTTGGTACCAGTCACTGGCTCGTACCACAAACTCGGTTTTTGAGTGCTTTAGTTCGTTTCTTTAGTTTTGCTCATAATTATTTTACATTTGTCTTAAAACTGGTATTAATTAAAACCGAGCTTGTACTACAGGCCATTGATTGGTATTACAAGTTCTGTTTTTGCCAATATCGCTTTTGTGTCCGAGTGAAATATGGTAACTATAGAACAAAGCGTTTGATTTGTCAGCGAATAAATTAATATTTTGATGAAATCATTATTATTATGAGCAATAATTTTAAAAATATTTTAAAACCACATGATTTAATAGTATTTGTATTACAACTATCTTTAGTTTGGCGTTATCATAACTTTGGCGAAGGATTGCTAATGATGAATAAATAAATTTTTTTTTCTTATCATGATTTCATGTTAAATACAATAAACAATAGGAATATAAAATTCGAAATTTTAGAATTGATATTATTTGAATAAAAACATATGGAAATACAAATTTTAATTTATTCCGAAAAGCGTTCTTTTTTAACTACACTGTAAAAAAATATATTGTATAAATTTATGTAATTTTACATAGCTTTTAACAGTACAAATAGTAACATTTTGTAATTTTACTGTGATAATTAACGTAATATTAAATTTTTTATGAAAAATTGCATTCACAAAACATGCAAAATAACATAAATTACATGTAATATTACGTGAGTTATCACAGTAAAATTACACACATAAATTACATAAATTTTTTAACAAAAACATTGAATAAAAAATTTATAATTGTTTTCGTGAAATTAATATAATAACCTAAATAAGAGATTTGTACTTTTAATAATTTTACGAGTTACTCAGTCATTGAAACGGTCTGCTAGGCCAGACCTTCTTAAACTGTGGGTCGCGACCCCCTTGGGGGTCGCAAAGCTACTAAACGGGGGTCGCAAAAAATTGTGACTTTTTGGTAATTATAATTAAATTTTTAGACGCTACGCACAAACTATTAAATAAAATCAGATACTCAGTAGTATAAAAGCCTTGTGTTATGTTGTTACATTGTAGCATTTCTATGAACTGCAACAATAAAATATTTATTCTTCAGTTTATACTTCAGTTCGTACTTGGCATTGTCTGTAGCGATACGTGTGTATGTGCTGCGCTGTTTGTAGTTGGTGTTTTTTGTGTATGTGCTGCGCTGTTTGTAGTTGGTGTTTTTATCATTATTTGCAACCTCTTATTATTTTGATTAGAAGAGCACAATAATTCAAATTGGATTCAAATTATATTTCTTCTAATTATCATTTAACAATCATGGATAAATGGCTAAATAAAAATAGGACTGACAAAACTGCCACGCCGTCACAACCGACTTGCAGTACTTCAAATGCGATTTCTAACCCAACAAAAAAAAGAAAATATGATGAATCATATTTGCAATATGGGTTTACATTCAATATTCACGACGATAAAGAACAACCGGTGTGCTTAATTTGTAAAGAAGTTTTGGCTACAGAAAGCATGAAACCATCAAAATTACAACGGCATTTGAATACTAAACATGCAGCATTATCGAAAAAATCTAAAGAATATTTCGAGCGACTTCTCAAAACATCAAATAGAGAAAAGGCATCTTTTGAGAAATATGTTACTTTGAATGAAAAATATTTATTGGCATCGTATGAAGTTTCATATTTGATAGCGAAAACGAAGAAACCATTTACTATTGGAGAAGAACTTTTACTTCCTGCAGCTATAAAAATGTCCGAAATTATTCATGGAAAACAGTATGGTGCTGAATTTTGTAAAATTCCTTTATCGAATGACACTGTATCCAAAAGAATTTCAGACATTAGTAATGATCAATTTCAACAGCTTCTTATGAGACTTAAAGATAGCTCAAAGTTCGCAATTCAATTGGATGATTCGACAGACATTTCCAAAATGGCACAGTTGTTACTTTATGTAAGATATATTTATGAGGGAAGTATTCATGAAGACTTACTGTTTTGTCGTCCCCTGGAAGGCCATACTCGTGGCGAAGATATATATAAAAAAGTAAACGAGTTTTTTACAAACGAAGAATTGGATTGGAAAAATTGCGTTGGTGTGTGCACAGACGGTGCTGCATCAATGACCGGCAAGGATCTTGGATTTACAGCGTTTGTTAAAGCAGATGGAAATGAACATATTATTTTTACACACTGCATGATTCACCGAGAGGCACTTGTTGCTAAAAAACTTGCACCAGAATTAAATACTGTGCTTTTTGATGCAGTCAAAGTCATTAACTTTATTAAAAGTCGAGCACTTAATAGTCGACTGTTTTCAAATTTGTGCATTGACATGGATTCCGATTATACAAGTTTATTGCTACATGCCGAAGTTAGGTGGCTATCAAGAGGTCGAAGTTTGAAACGCTTATTAACTTTAAAAGATGAAGTTCTTATATTTTTAACACAGCAAAATTCCAATCTGGCCAATTATTTTCACGATAACTTATGGCTTCTGAAGCTATGTTATTTGTCAGATATTTTTGATAAACTTAATGAATTAAATTTATCAATGCAGGGAACCAGCATTAAAATATTTATGTTGAAAGATAAAATTGAGACCTTTATTAAAAAATTTTTTATATGGAAGAACAGAGTGGAAAATGGATCGCTAGAAATGTTTCCATTAACAGACGAATATGTAATTGATAAAAATATTCCAAAAAGTAATATAATAAATATTATAATTAAACATTTGAAGGATCTGGAAGTTCAAATACAAAACTATTTTCCTAGTGATGTTGATAAACAATATTGGATCTGCAAACCATTTGCAATCACAATGCAAGAAACCAATTTCTTGTGTTTAAAAGCCCAAGAAGAATTTGCAGAACTATCAAGTGATTCAAGTTTACGACTCAGATTTTCCCAAGTACCATTACATGAATTTTGGATTGAAATCAAATCAGAATATCCAGTACTATCGGAAATGGCACTAAACATATTACTACCATTTTGTTCAACGTACTTATGCGAATCAGCTTTTTCTACATTAACATACATAAAATCAAAGTATCGTTCAACTTTAATAAACGTTGAAAATATATTACGACCTGCACTAACTGATATTGAGCCTAGATTTAATTATTTATGTAAAAATAAACAAGCTCATCCGTCACATTAATATTGTTTGATGTTAATAATATTTGAATGTTGTTATAAAAATGTTCAAGAAAGGAAATAATTGTTACAAAAATTTATTTCTTCTAATAAATATATACTTGACAAAGAATGGGTTCGTATTATTTTCTCCTTATGTTATCGACATTCTAAATTGTAGAATCTACTATGTTGATATTACACCTACATATACAGTCAATATAAAATTAATTTTATTACATTGGGGGGTCGTTTAAAATTATCTTGGCCGTAAAGGGGTCGCTATTAGAAAAAGTTTAAGAAACCATGTGCTAGGCTATGCATCAATGACGGTAACATCTGCATCAGTTGTCTTCGGACACTGATCAAATCATCGTACTGACGAGCTCCTAAAGTGCGAACATGTGTCTATAATTAACTGGCCTAACATAGCCTAACAAGCAGATTCAATGATTGAGTAACTTGTGAAATTTTTAAATAAAAGTAAAATCTCTTATTTAGATTATAAATTTTAAACAGTGTACATTTGATCGGGCGTTGGAAATACTGGTTCATAATATAATATGAATTTCAACTAGTAATGACAGCTATTGAAAGCTTTATTATGTTGTTTTAACATTTAGGCTATCCAGAATCGGAAAATACTTGGGAGCCTGAATCGAATCTCGATTGTCCCGTTCTAATATTAGCATTTGAAAAAACACGTAAGAAAAAGGAGGCGCTCAAGAAAGAGGAAATTGACAAAATGCGTAAAATTCAAGGTACACCAACACCCGAGTTCAAACCGAAGAAAAAACCGGAAAAGAAAAAGACGCATTGCTTCGATCGCGGTTTGGAACCGGACCGAATTATCGGAGCAACCAAAAATTCCGGCGATTTAATGTTTCTAATGAAGTGGAAAGGTTTGTTTCTTTTCATTTTTATTAAATTGGAAAAATAGACGACTGTTTAATATTTAAATAATTGACAAAATTCAGTTTTTTATATTTTTTTTATTAACTACTAAGCCAACGTTTTGGCAATCACTATTGCCTTCTTCAGGGATAGCAGAATATTTCTTATTAAGGCGAAAGGTTTGTTTCTTTTATTTTATTATTATTATTAAATTGGAAAAATAATATACTATTTAATATTTAATAAATAATTAGTAATTGATGGAATTCAGTCTTTTATATATTTTTTTTATTAATTACTAAGACAAAAGTTTCGGTAATCACTATTGCTTTCTTCAGAACTAGCAGAATATTTTAGTTGATTTTACATGTAACGCAAATATACATTATTTGATCAGTAAATTTAAAAATACAAATATTATCATTGTTATATAAAAAGCATGTCAAAAAATTATTTTAATAATAAATGTCACATAAGTGACATTATTACTTATGTGAAATTTATTATTAAAATAATTTTTTAACATTTTTTTTATGTTAATCAGTTTATTAAATTTTTCATAAAAAAATTTGTAGATATCTTATTTGTATGAAAAATGTCTCATCTTATAAAATAACGTGAAATATTTTGTTTTTAACATTCTAAAGTTGAGACTTTTCTCTCAAAATTTCACAAATTACTCAATCATTGAATCGCTTTAGAACTGGCCAGTTTAATCATAGCCACGTGTTTCGATTTTCAGGATTTCGTCGGTATGGTGATTTGATCACTGTCCGGAAGATAATGATGCAGTTGTTAAGTTCTGGCTGGCTATTTACTTGGTTTAAATAGCCAGCCAGAACTAAACATCTGCATCTTTGTCTTCGGACAGTGATGAAATCATCATACCGCCGAGATCCTGAAGATCAAAACACGTGTCTATGATTAAACTGGCCGGTTGTAAGCCGATTCAATGTCTGAGTAACTTGTGAAATTTTGAGAAAAACTACCAACTTTAGAATATTATTATATTCATTTCACAAAGTAATAACACTCATGAACAATTTTTGTTCGATGTTATTTTTGAAATAATTTTTAATTTGCTCCATTTAGGAACTGATGAAGCAGATTTAGTTCAAGCCAAACAAGCAAATATACAATGCCCGCAAGTTGTTATCCAATTTTACGAAGAACGACTCACCTGGTTTAGTCCGAACACAGACGATGAAAAAATTAAAGAGTAGAATATCATTCTTTACAACATATAAATATTAATTTTGTATTATTATTATTCTTTTCAAATTAACCTGTTCGAATGATTTTTCTTTTTCATTTTGATTATTCAAGTTTTAGTAATTTTTAAAATCAATTTTATGCAGATGAATTTAATCTAAAGTTCATATGTTTACTTTTGATTCTGAAAATCAAATTGTTATAATTTTCCAGTGAAATTTAGACCATATTATTAGAAAATATTTTCTTTTGTAAGATCAAAAATTAAATATTGAATTCACTTAAAGGTCTGTTAGAGGCAGGTGATTTTCAATTTTATGAATAGTAGTTACATATTTTAAAATAACAGCTTATTAAAATTATCTTGAACATTTTATAATTACATGTATACAAAAAAATTCTAAAAATCATTTGCTTCAAATTATTTTATAATTATAAGTTTGATGTAACTGTTTTTATTTTATAAAAGTAAATCTTTAATCATAACAAAAGTTGTTAGTTATTTAATTTTCCTGGTATTCAAAAAAATTTCAGGATACTATTAGCGCTGCCAAACAGAATTTTATTTATGTTTAATACTACTCATAGAAATAGTAAATATACTAAAAGAAGAAGCGACAATACCGTGTATTTTGTCATTTACTATATTGCTAGACAAGGATAGAATATAACCCATCAGACCCATCTCTAGTCGTACAAATGAACTAAATTTTTAAAGCAGAATTTGGATCCTAGTAGCTTATATTTAGTTATATATATATATAAATATATAGAAATAGAAAAAAAAACATATTTAATATTTATTACATAATATATTGCGTAAAAATGAATGATACATTCGTAATACAAATAACATAAATAGATCAAATAAATATATAAATTAACTATAAGATTTAGCATTTTAAAATATACATACAACTATCAAATGAATTAAACAGATTGACCAAAATTTTACATTATCTTCATACTTATTTGATTTTGACAATTCGTCGCGAAATTCAATGTTTTAGCGAGAAAAAACATTCATTTTTTTCAAAGCAATCTATTGAAATATATTTTTTAAAATTTAATTTGTACGACTACAGATGGCACCACGTTATTTAAAGTGATATTAAAAATGTAATGCTATTGTCATGCCCTGATACTACTAGTGACATCTATTGCTTATTTCTTTAATTAAATATGTCAATACTACTAGCGACATCTATTGCTCATTCAGGAAAACAATTATATTTTTTTGATTTTTCTATCACAGTTTTGGGGGTTGGTTTAATTGGTAAATTGCTCTTCGCAATTTTAGTTTTTGCCTCGGCGCTAGAGGAATCTTCTGTGAAAATTTGAGTAAAATCGGATAACTAGTATAGCCGCAATTAATTATTAAAAAATTTATAAATTTTTTTCTTGGAAAGTTGGCAACTCTGTTATTGTATAAAATTACATAATTTATGGGTAAACTAGAAGAATTTTCTGTGAAAATTTGATCAAAATCGGATTATTAGTATAGACTCAATTAATTATTGAATATTTTATTAATTTTTTTCTCGGAAAGTTGACAACTCGGTAATTGTATAAAATTATAAAATTTATGAAGACCCTAGAGGAATTTTTTGTGAAAATTTGAGTAAAATCGGATCAATAGTATAGGCACAATTAATTATTAAAAAAAATTTTTTCGGATATTTTATCAGGAAAGCTAGTATGAATTGAAAACCTCATGTTATCCTGTATATTTTTTGATTTTTTTTTAGCAAGAAATGAAACAGTAAGGATAAGGATAACAAAGGATAACAACACAGCATCTGCTTTTTAGAAATTTATTGAACATTAAAAATACATTTTACAAAAAATTTCTGGCAATTTAAATATATATAATATACAGTGTGTCCCCGGATTGAGTTCACTATAGGTGCAATCGGCAAAAAATTTAAGAATTTTATTTTCATGGTTTGAGATTCCGCCTTGCTTTGTCTGAAAAAAATTTTAAGCATATTTTTAGTTTTCTAAAAATCAAGGAGGCCATGAAAACTGTAAAAAACTATTTTATGTTCAGGTATAGTGCCTTTTTGGTCAATAATAGTGCATAATGTTCTTAAAAAAAGTTGTTCAGAATTTGAAATTATGACTCTATGCAAAATTTCATAAAGATCAGCTAACTTTCATAAAATCCGCTTTTTGTGTTATTTAACGGAAAATCGCAGTAGTCGCAAAATAAAAATTTGATTGTTATTATCTTAGATAAAAAAAAAACATAAATACATAAATTTCTAAGATTGTATTTTATTAAGAAATGAAATTAAATAACAATTAATCTATTTGACTTCCTCCAATATTTGCACATTTTTCTACAGTAACTCTAAACTGGTCATATACTTTTGCTATGGTAATTGAGTTAAATTCATATTATATTAAACAAAAAATGGCTGACGATGGAGATCATGAAGAAAGTTGTTATACGTGCAAAATTGATTTTAATGAAGATAAAGTAATTGGTTGTGAAGGTTTATGTGGTGGGTGGTTCCATTTAAAGTGTGCTGCAATTACAGATCAACAATATGCAGTAATTCAATCATGCAAAGGTATAAAGTGGTATTGTAATCGGTGCTACATTAAAAATGAGGTTATGCTCAATAGAACAAACAAACAAATGGAACAAATAATGGAAACTATTAATAAACAAGTTGAAGTATTAGAAGAATGTAATAAGGATAAGAAAAAAAAACGTATTTGGAAGCAGTTAATGGTGTGCAATCAAGAAGTATTGTACTGCAACCTAAAGAAGGTAAATCTGTCACACAAGATAAAATGAAACAAGAGTTAAAGGAAAAGTTAGATCCAATCAGTCTGGAATTAGGTGTTAGGAGTGTGAAAAATTATAAGAAACAGGGCATTACAATAACATGCGAGTCGATCGTTGAAAAAGAAAAATTACATGATGAGTTAGTAAATAAATTGGGAAACAATTTTAATGTGTATGTTCCCAAGAATGAAGAGCAAGAAATTAAAATCGTAGGAATTGAAGAAGTAATGAAAAATGAAGATCTCATTGAGTGTATAAAATATCAAAATAAAGAACTACTAATTGAAGAAAATGCAAAAATTAACGTAAAATATATGAAAAAGTTAACATTCGGCTACATGGCAATAGTAGTAGTTGATAATGATACATTTAAGAAGATAATGAGAGAAAAAAGGATAAAAATAATGTGGACAATCTGCAAAGTGTATGTGAATAATAAAATTTATAGATGTTATAATTGCTATGGATTCAATCATAAAGCTCAAAATTGTAAAAATAAAGCAGTTTGTGGTTATTGTGGAAAAGAAAAACATGAAGGTAAATGTAGCAATAGTATCAACCAATGCGTAAACTGTATTAATGCGAACAGTAAATTAAATCTGAGTCTTGATATTAATCATTCAGTGTTTAGTGATAAATGTGAAGTTTTGAAAAAGGAAATAATTAGACAAAGAAATAAAGTTGAAGTAAGTGGTAATAAATAGCAATTAAAACATAAAATAGGGAATATTTTCTTTATGAATGCGAGAAGTGCGGTGAAAAATAAGGATGAGATAGAATAATTTATTATAAAGAACAAACCTGATATTATGAGCTTAAATGAAACACATGTGACTGAAGATATTTATGACTTTGAACTAAACATTAGAGATTATAAAGTTATTAGGCTAGATTCGGAAAGTAGGTACACAGGTGGAGTGTTAGTTTATATTAAAAAGGATGTAAAGTTTAAAATAGTAAATAAGTTAGTAATTAGAAAAAATGTCTGGATTCTTGGGATTGAGGTTATAATTCATGATAATAAATATGTTGTTGTTTCTTTATATCATTCACCTAATGAATCACATTCAATATTTCTGGATGCATTTCGAAATTATATGGAGGAAATTCAAATGAATAATAATGGAATAATTATAATAGGTGGTGATTTTAATATACATTGGACGAATAGATCTGATGTATACACAAAAAAGCTTAAAAAGATAGCGAATGATTTGGGTCTTCAGCAACATATTAATGATTATACACACTTTACAGAAACAAGTAAAAGTACAGTAGATCTAATATTTACCAATGTGAATTACACAGTTACATGTGGTGCAGTTAAAAATAAAATCATAACTGATCATGCAATGGTGTTCGCTACAGTACACAGCAAAATAAATAATAATCAAATTAAATATGTAAGGAAAAAAGTTCAACAAATTGATAACGTCAGGAAGGCAGTTAGGTTGATTCCATTTAATTTTAGAGAGACTGACTTAAATGTAAAATTTAATTTTTTTTATAGTGAAATTATGGGTATTATTGATAAGTTAATACCGAGAATTCAAATAAAATGTAAAAATAATGTATGGTTTAACAATTTAATTTTACAGTCAATAAAAGATCGGGATCAATCTTATAAAACATTTCTTTTAACTATGAATATAGTAGATTGGAGAATTTATAAAAGTAAACGAAATAGAACGGTGAATTTAATTAGAAAAGAAAAAGTGAAATATTTTGAGGAAAAAATAGACAATTGTCAATTTGATCAGAAACTGATGTGGAAGACGTTGAAAGGTTTGATTGGTAAAAATAATAATAATGAAATAAAGGATATTGAATTTGGAGATGAGAAAATTAGTGACACTTGTGCAATTGTTAATAATTTCAATGAATATTTCATTAATAGTATAAATGACATAATTAGTTCAATTGACAATGTGAATGTAAATTCAGTGAGTGGTGATAACGATAATTGTTATTCTTTAAATGAATTTAAATTAATTGATATGGAAGAATTAGATAAGATAATAAAAGAAATGAAAAATAAGAGCAGTCCTGATGAATTAGATATAAGTTTAATAAAGGATTGTTTTCCAGAAATGGTGGATATTCTTATTCATTTGGTAAATGTTTCTCTGGAAACAGGTGTTTTTCCTGAGCTTTTAAAAATAAGTACTATAGTTCCTATAATGAAGGTGCCTAATACTAATAAAGCCAATGAATTCCGTCCGGTAAATATGTTACCATCGATAGAAAAAATATTTGAAAAAGTGGTGTATATGCAAATAATAAAATATTTGAATAATAATGGTATTCTGACCTGTTACCAATCTGGATTTAGAATGGGACACAGCTGCGAAACGGCTTTACAACTAGTAATTAGTGAGTGGAGGGATGCATTAGATGAGAATGAATCTGGCTTAATTTTTTTCATGGACTTAAAAAGGGCGTTTGAAACAATCAATAGAGAAAGATTAATTAAAAAATTAAGTAACTATGGTTTTGGGGGCACTGTTCTACAATGGATAACTAATTATCTAGAAAATAGAAAGCAAAGAGTAAAATATTTAAATTCGTATTCGAGTTCAATGGAAGTGAATGTGGGTGTGCCTCAAGGTAGTATACTTGGACCACTACTTTTTGTTTTATATATTAATGATATAGGAGATAATATAAAGTTTTGTAAATATCATCTCTTTGCGGATGATATGATCATATACATAACAGGTACAAATATGGATGATTATGTTAAAAAGTTAAATGAAGATTTGTGGACTATAGATATGTGGTTAGGTTATAATAGTTTAAAATTAAATACAACAAAATCAAAATTAATGTTTATAGGAAGTGATTCACAGTACAAAATTTATTTAGAAAATAATTTAGATGTAAGTATAGCAAACCAAAGAATAGAATTAGTAGATGAAATAAAGTACCTGGGTGCAGTTATTGATAGGAAGCTTAAACTTAATGCTCATGTTGATTATATGTGTAAGAAAATTTCGAAAAAATTAGGTGTAATAGGCAGATTAGGGGATTCTATTTCGTTAAAATCAAGAAAATTATTGTATAATACAATTGTATTACCGCATTTTTTATTTGTGTCAACTATATTATTTTCGATATCTATAAGTGATTTATATAGATTACAAAAACTACAAAATTGGGGGATGAGAATCATATTAAAGTGCAATAGGTTTACCAGTACTAAGTTAATGCTGAATAAATTAAATTGGGTAATGATTGAAGATTTTATTAAAATACAGGCTTTAACATTTTTACAGAAAATTAAATTAGATCTTGTGCCTCAGTATCGTATCCGGTCAATTCATCGAAAACAATTCATCGAAAACAATTCGTCGAAAACAATTTATCGAAAAGACAATTCATCGCGGAACAATTCATCGAACGGACAATTCATCGAAAAAAATTCGCAAAATAATTCAAATGCAACTGCAGTAGTACAATATTAATATTTAACACGGTATATGTAATTATAAAGTCATTACCATGTTTATTTCGAAAATACAGTACACGATTGTTCACAAAGACCTTCATTATTCTGTTTCTATTGTATTTTGACACATATTTAATCTCGGTAGAATAAATTCTAATAGTTTTCTCGGTCTATGTAATTAAAAAGTCATTACCTTGTTTATTTCTAAAATATACTAATTAGGCAACCCTTAATTATAATTCTACTGTATTTTGAATCTCACGTTTAATCTCTCCCACTCCATCAAAAATGTATTCTAGTAAACGATATAAATAATGACAATTTGTCTCAAAAGTTTTACTTCATATTTTGTCCTCGACCGACGTTGCCATGGAGTTGCAGTTCGTTAACAGTGAGAAAGGACACCCAAAATTAAAGCGCTACGGATATTTATTCATTAAAGAGAGAGTGGTTAATAACAGAATTTACTGGAGATGCGAACATTATCTTAGGATAAAATGCCGAGCACGTGTCATCACAGAAGACCATAAGGTGATCAAGGAAAATAGTGATCATAATCATAGTGCAAGTGCAGCAAGTGTAGAAGTAGTGACATCAATAAATAAAATTAAAGTTGCGGCCAAAGATACCGAGGATGCACCTCATCTCATCATTTCAAAAGTTGTCAACGAAATAAGTCAGGCAGCGTGTGGTGCGTTTCCAAAAATTGCATCAGTGAAAAGAACTATTAGAAGAACTAGAGTAGCAGTGTCCGGTGCTCCACCTCTACCCCAATGCCTCCGAACACTAGATATTCCGGAAAAGTACTCAAGAACTTCGAAGGGTGAAAACTTTTTATTATTTGACTCTGGTAAAGAAGACGATAATAGAATTCTGATATTTGGCACACAGAACAACTTGTCAGTATTATCCAGGTCAAAACATTGGTATATGGACGGAACATTCAAGACCGTTCCTTCGCTATTTTACCAAATGTACACCATTCATGGCTTAAAGGAAAACATAGCAATTCCATTGTTATTTGTTTTGCTACCCAGTAAGACAGAAAATACCTACAAGAAACTTCTAAGTGAAATTAAACTCCTCCGAATACCTATGGCACCCGAATCAATTTTAATTGATTACGAAATACAAATGATGAATGCGATCAGAGATCAGTTCCCGAATACAGTAATACGTGGATGTTTTTTCCATCTTAGTCAATGTATATACCGGAAGATACAAGAGAATGGATTAAAGCAGAAATATGATGAAGATGCGGATTTTGCTCTTAAAATGAGGCATTTGCCAGCTCTAGCTTTTGTCCCCATTGCTCATGTTGTCCAAGCTTTCGAAGAACTTTTGGACAACGAATTTTTTCCTGAAGAGGCGCAATGTATAGTCGACTACTTCGAAGATACGTGGATTGGACGACCCAATAGAAATAGACGTAAGCCTCCACGATTCAGTATTGAAATGTGGAACTGCTACGAAAGTGTTTTAGGAGACACACCAAAAACAAACAATGCTCTGGAAGGTTGGCATCGGTGTTTTGAAACACAAATTTCCTGTAGTCATCCCACCATTTGGAAATTTATCGATGCCATTAAGAGGGAGCAAGACATCAATGAATTGAGAATAGAGCAATTTGTTGCTGGAGAAGAAGCACCACCTCGAAAGAAAATTTATAAAAATATGAATGAACGATTACAACGACTTGTGCAAGTATTCGACGAAACTAATCTTACTGATTATATACGTGGTATTACTCATAATTTTGTATTTTAGTCTTAAGTTAATTACTATTGTATATATGTCTAGCAATATATGTACTCGTATATTATTTTATATTAATTGATTTTTCTATTTTCTGCCATTATTTATATTTATTTGACGAAACGAATCTCACTGATTATTTACGTGATTACTCATAATTTTTTTTATTTTAGTTTTAAGTTTACTACTATTGTATATATTATGTATATTACTTTATATTAATTAATTTCTCAATTTTCTACTAAATTTTTGATTCAGTTTTAATACTTTGCAATTATTATTTCTTTGCTTGACGAAACGATCTCTCAGCACATCCAAATGTATATCCCATAAAAAAATTTACCCTTATTTTTTAACACCCTGTATAATATATGTATACTTTATATTAATTTTTGATTTTCTAATAAATTTTTGATTCAATTTTAACACTCTGCAGTTATTATTTATTTATAAATACCTTCTTCTTGAATACAGTTATAATCAATTAATGTCCTACTTTAGTATAATTTGTTATATTCTACTATTCGATGAATTGTCCGTTCGACGAATTGTTCTGCGATGAATTGTTTTTTCGATGAATTGTTTTCGATGAATTGTTTTCGATGAATTGTTTTCGATGAATTGACCGCGATCCCCTCAGTATTTATCAAAAAAGTTAACATCATTTAGTGAAATTCATAATTACACTACTAGAAATAGAAATAATTATAGTTTGTCACATAAAAATAAGTCATCTACTAACAATTCAATTTTTAATAAAGGTATAAATGAATATAATAAGTTACCATTAGAGATAAAAAGTATTACTAATATAAGGAGGTTTAGATGTAAGTTGACTGAATTATTTAGAAATGACTGTTTTTGATAATAGTGTATATACACATTTGGGAATATTATTGTGTTATAATTTTTGTTTTTTCTTTTTATATATTTTTATTTTAAATGTTTATATTACTTATGTATATTTGTGAATAGCTGTATTTTTTTAAGCTAAATAAACGTCTATTATTATTATTATTATTATATATCACATGTTCAGATTTTAAATGATAAAATACTTATTCTAAAAATATAAATTTAACAATTTATTAAATAAACGAATTAAATTAGCAATAGAAATATCTTCGGTAACATACAAATGGAGCTACTATACATAACTTTAATTTCTTATAATTTTTTGAACGTTAATTTCTACGATAAGTTCGTTAATCTAGAAGTATTTTTAAATCGTAATTAATAATTTTTTCTCAGGGTAGCACATAAATATGTTTTATTTTAGATACGTCTGCTTTGCAAGTCGGCACTACACTTCATTTTTTTTAATAATTTTCTTTTAACATAATTCAAATTAGTTTTCAATATTTATGCCCATAAATTATCAGGTGTAGATTTTATCATCATATTAAATGTTCAAAAAATTTATCGATAATAATTGTTTATTTGAAATAATTTTAAAAATAAACAATCTTAAAAAATCTAGAAAATTATCATATAATGTTAAACAAGAGGAAATATGCAAAACATATATGTTTAAAATCTTTATTAAACAGTAAACAATTTTTAAATGTTTTTTAAAAATACATTTTATTAAATTATTATTTTAAAAAAACTATATTTTATATGATTTTAAACAATATATTTTGCAAAAACTCCCTTTTTCTGAACAGCGCATTCAAATTACATCTAGAACAAACTTCATATTAATTTTGTCTTTCCATTTTAAAGTATATTTAAATTAATGAAATAAAAAAAAAATCTTGTAATCTGAAAAATGTATTACGTTAATGAAACATTTTAGAAAGTTCTCGCTGAATTTCAAATTCTTGATACTGGACAAAAGTTTATAAAAAATATTAATCAATTATTTCACTTTCTATCATTAACAATAAATAAATAAATTCTTATGATAAACTTTTGTACACGTTATGCAATAAAACATAAATTGTTCATCACAATAAAATCATGACATAAATATCTAAATTTAATTGACTACAATGTTACTTTAATAATTTTATATTATTATATTTTCATGCTCTACACCTCATATAAAAATATAGATTTTTTTTAAAAAACCAAGTAGAATATTTGAAAATAAATTATCATGCAAATAAAACTATATAAATTATGAAATATATAAATTTATATATATATGTATTTGAAAAATGTTTATGATATCAATAAATAACGAATAAATTAATAGTTAAGTTTTAGATTTCTTTGTAATAAATGAAATTTTTCAAGTTTCTACGCTACGTTTTAAAAAATACATCAATTGAAATATCTATATTGTAGCATCCAATAATCAGTTTACATCAAGGATTTAATATCTTTGAAACACAAATATAATATTTTTATAGAAAAGTAAGTATAAATTAATTCTTGATATAAATGAAATATGTCTTAATATTAATTCTGTTTTTTTATACAAATACTGCTCTCTACATAATTAGTTTCTTATTTTTATAATTCTAAGATTTTTTTACTTTTTAGAAACAATTAAATTAAATTAAAATGCAACAATATTTCAAGTATTAATTTTACACTTAGTTTTTTTTTTTGTTTTCATTCAGTTACATAATTATCTACATACAAACTTTGTTTAACATCAAAAGCGGTATTGTAAACTTGAAATTTGTAGCATAAACTAACTTAACAAAATCGTTAGACAAAAAATTAGGAATTACACATAATCTATAGTTTCTATTTTTTGTTTAATAATATTATGATTAAAAAACAAAATTATTTTCCTATATGTAGCATTATTAGCAAAATAAAGTAATGAAAGTCAATGAAAAAGTAATGCCGAAGGATTTATCGTATTAATCAACTGATTAAATTGACATTTGGTCCATAACATTCCATTTTTTTTGTTAGAAATTTGCTAAAGAATCACTATAGATACGAAGCTAAACAAAATGTCCTAATATCCTTTTAAAAATCTACCATTTCCAGATATTGTTTAGTAGAAAAATAAAAATAAAACCGTATCCCTGCTCGGACGCCAAATTTTGTGACGTACTCTTGGGTATGGCACAAAAGTTTGGCGTTTGAGTTGCCTCAGGCGCCAAACGGATCGGCGGATAGGTTTGCCGGAGGTAAATATTAAGGGTAAATAAATACCAGAATAACATACGATGCGATGTCTGATTTATTGAAGTAACTTGGAGATACACTCAACTCTGTATCAGTGTCTACAAAACACTACACGACGTGTTACGCAATGCTTACTCAAATGTAAGTGATTTTAGCTACTCGACGTCTGGCGTCGCGGCGGTGACCAGCGTAGGAAATTTGTCTCGGGGTCTAGTATGTCGTGGTACAATTTTTTTTAAAATCGACGTTCGTCTTCGCGACGGATTTCGACGTCTAAAATGCGATCGGATATGCTACGTGTGAACCCAACGGCTTTGGGTGGTGTGATATGTACTTCTAGTGATTTTGACACATTGACGCTCGGCGTCGCGGCGTTGATCGCGTAGGTGAGTCGAGGACGTTTTACGCGCTTAACTAGGCGCCTCTCCCAACTCAGCGGAGTCGAGGTACTTCTCTAGTGGGATAGGTCGCGACGTAACTAGAGAGACGCTTGTTGTTATGACGTAAGCTAGTTTCTGAGGATGGTACATCGGTCTCTCGACTCGTATGAGCCGAGGATGCTCTCGGAAACAGATCTCTACCGCACAACAACAGCGTATGTTACCCAATATGGGCCGCGGTTCTACTCACGCGATTCGATTGATCGGTCGCGTTGTGGTTTCGACGTAGGCTAGTCTCTGAGGATGGTACGGCGCGGCGGACTCTCAGCTCGTATGAGCCGAGGATGCTCTCAGAAACAGATCTCTACTTCAAAAACACAACGTATTTATCCAATGTGGATCGCGGTACAAATGTTGCAGCCTGATGTGCAAACAGAAAACGGAAATAATAATCAAATATAGAACAATGATTCTCACCTTGTTTCGGAAGTTGTTTTGTTTTCGGCGGTTGCGTTTCGTTAGTGGTTTGTGGACTTACAATATTTTTTTGATTTATAACAAGTTTGTGGACTTGCAATATTTTTCCAATTTTTAAGCATATCAACGTTTTTTTTTTACAATAACTTTTGTGGCAAAACCTAGCTTTGTCACAAAATATAAGAACATTTAATAACATTTATATTATACTTGTTTAACCAGCAGTAGTGTAGTAGTGGTAGTTGCTAAAAATTAAATTATTGAGTAGATTATGTTTTCATTATCAAGCAAAACTTTACCAACTCTAGATCTTCTCAGTTGTATTGCTTTCTTGATAAAATTGATAAACTCAATTAAATAAAATTTAATAGTACCTACCTAGTTTTTGTGCAGGGTGATACGAATACGAAGAAGCATGAATATATTGGTTAGTGTGAGTAGGCTTCCTCATATATTGCAGAATGAAAAGAAGTTGTCATTTCCAACAAAATATCCAAAAAAGGCAAACAACCATTTTCTTCCATTTTCATATAATGAAAAATTTATTGATTAACTTTTAATATAAAAGAATCAAATATTATTTTCACATTTATTTAAAAGTTTTAATAAAATAATACATTTTTTAAACTAATGACTTATAATACAATAAATTTTTTTAGTTCTGCTTTTATGACAGTTGCGTAACCTTAAAATGAATTTTAAAACTAAGTTTCTGATACGTCATTAACATTATTTAGGTACTTTTTTAGTTTTTAATGTAATGTTATATAGGTACTACTGAATCATGATATTTATTTTGTTGAATAATATTTATATTTAATTTTAGTAACTAAATTATTTATCGAAATAAATATGATATATTTATTTTTAAGATTATAAAATATATTCCCTGTTAACACGATTCTAAAATAAAATATAAATATATCCGAAAACTTCAATCAATATAAAATTATCTAAAAAACAAAATGAAACTAGAAAAGTAAATTATTATGAATATTACTGTCATTACTTGTAATAAAGATTAATAAATTAATTAAAAAAGGTGATGAAAATATTTCGAAACTCATTATATTAAAATAAAATGGGTTTAGGTTTAATGAGTATAAAAAGAAATCCAAATTTTTTCTCTATTATATTTAAACATAATATTTAAATTGCATTTTTTTTTTAGTATCTATTTTATATTATGTAGCAATCTTTTAACCGGCAGCAGTAGTAGTGGTAGTAGTGGTGGTAGCTAAAAAATAAAAAATATTAATTATTACAAGAAAACATAAATGTTACTGCAAAACTTACTATGCCAGCAACCAGCCTTATGTCCATCATTGCTCAATGTCCAGCAATATTTTGCACATTGTTAAGCAGTATAGGTTGAGCTACCTGAAAATTATATTAATATGACAAAAAAAAAACTGAATTACTTAATACAAGTACAATTAATTAACAATATATTTAATTGTAAAATTGTATTTCAAATATATCTGAATTTAACCATATTTTTATAATTAACTTGGGTTAAAAAATATACTTACTGCAATGGCAACAACAAAAATAACGGCAATTGCAAGAAATACGACAAATTTCATTTTTGTATTATTTGTTTATACTTCAAGCTAAGTAAAGATACATTTGCTCAAAATTTTTAATCTATATATACACAGAATTTTTTAAATTTGGCAATTATACACTTTTGGAAATTGTGAACAAATTATTATAATAATAAATTATATAAATTTAATTATTTGTATCAAATATATTATTATATAATTTAATATATAGTGTAACAATTTTATATTGTTACAACTGCACAATTTTTGGTTAAATATTTCAAGTTTAAATTTCGCGCAAAACTACTTTTTTTGGCTGTGACGTCAGGTCACGAGTCTAGCTGCGCTTGACGGAAACGATGCATAAACAAGTCATTCTGGTACGGACAGCGGCGGTGTTGACTTCGGTATGTAAGTTTTAATGTTATATATTGTTTTATATTCGTCATCCGTTATTAATTTCGGTTTATTTTGATGAAATATGATTTAATATTGTTCGTGTTAATGATCGAAATGAATATTTTCGTTTTATTTGAATTAATTTAGTAATTTTGAGTGTGTTAATTTTGATGATGAAGAATGTGTTTTTCTGTTATCGTTTTTAGCACTGCCGAGGTCCGGGCTAGAATCATGTGATGTTTGTGATCCTATTTTTCGACTCGAGTCTTTTCCTTCCGTCTTTACTTTCTGTTAAAATTCCTATTTTCTGTATAATTTTTTTGTTGTTCAAATCATTCTGTGCTGTGTGTGACGTCATTCCTTTTTGTGTGAAAAATCTTGTTTGTCGAACTTAGCTTTTGCGCAGCGCTAGCTGAGATCTCGAAACTTCTTATTAATTTGTTATTTATTGTAGTTGATGATTGAGTATTTAGATTGTGTGGGAGCCAGCGTTCTTGTTGTTGATTTTTTCGCTGTTGGGCTTCAATCTAAAATCAATAAGAATTCGCGAAGTTCGATTCGGATCATTCCGTTGGCAGCATTTTTACATAAAAAGAGAAATTGTAAGTAGCATTGGTTTACTTAACCATTTTAGTATCTATTTTGTATCGGCCCTAATGTTAAATTAATTATAGTTTGGTAATTATTTATTGTTTGATATTGATTAAATTATTAACATTTTGGTATTTAAATTGTATTAGTTATTCTGCTCAATTTGTCTTATTTACAATTTACTATTGTTTCAATTACTGGAATTTTTTTGTATTTGAATTGTATTAGTTATTTTTGCTAAATATTTTAAATAGTTTTTGTATGACATTCTCACTTTGTTACATTATTATTCTGTTCAATTTAGAAAACATTGTAAGCTCTCGAGCAGTGATTTTATAGTGGGCAACTTAATTTATAATCTGGTGTAAAAACTCTATCAGTCGTAGCAAGGATACTGTTGTGTTTGTATAGTTTTTCAGGGTTGGTTGTGGTCGAGCTGGAGGATCCTGTCTAGGACTGTCGTCGTTTGGTCGTCGTCTTCCGGTGGATACAGAATCAGTCAGTTAAGCCAAAGTACGATTGTAAAGCCGATCTATCCGAAAAACGGCTCAGGAGAATCGTTCCGGTTCCAATATACTGAGGATTTAATCGCTCGTTTTACGGAAATCAGCCTTCCATTTTGAGCTTACAAATATCGTCCACGTGCCGGATCACTTCGCAGTCCTGACGGGAAGCCTTCAGCCCTCTACACCAACAAGAAGAGGAATTAGCTAGGCCCTTGCACAGTAACATCTATAATCGTAAGATTTTTCCATCACCTTTTCGTTGCCAATACTAAAAATCAAATAACATTCTGTATTCAATTATAATTAATTAAACTCTGTGAGAAATTACATAAGTTAAATAAAGTTTATTTAAATTCAAGTCTGCGGCATCAAATTGAGTTTCATTTAGAAAAAAAAAATAAATAAATAAATAATAAATAATTCCATAAAAAAAAAAACAACTGAAACCATTATCCAATCAATTTGTGTTTTTTCTGTGGTTGTCCAAACCTTTTGCCTTCGAGTGGCCGAGATACTCGAAATTTTTTTATATCTCGGTGGCGCCTTCTAAACCCACCCCCTAGTGCTTACCAAACCAACTGTAGCCGGTGCTGTGTATCAGTGATTCAGGTAGGAACCAAAATAAATAAATAAATAAATAAATAAATTAATAAATTAATCATAATAACGTCATAATATGTATTTAGTACATTTTATAATAATTTTTAAAAAATTATACCATTTTTTTTTTAAATTTAAATATATAAGTATATATTAAAACTAAAAATAAAAATTTAAAATTTATAAATTTTTTTTGAATAAAATATAAAAATTACAAAATAATAATTTGTTTAAAAAAATATTGTATGTTAATTTGTTTGCTGTGACTATAAATTGACAAGAATTCACATTAAATTATATCAGTTTGTGCAATTAATTCAAACAAATATTATATACAAAAATGAAATTTTCAATTGTTTTATTTGTTGTCGCTATTTGTATTTTAGCATTGGTTGTAAGTATAAATTTCAAATAAATTATTTTTTTACTTACTAATTTATACTAAATAAATAATTATTAAATATATTTGTAAATTGTATAACTGAACTAGTAAATAAACAAATTTTATCAATACTTATTGGTAGATATTATTTTAGAGTAAAAATAATTATTTAAAAACAAAAAAAAATTTTTTATTGTTAGATGGCAGAACCTGCTCTGTTGAACAATAATGAACAAAATAATGCTGGAGCCTTAAGCAGCAATGAACATAAAGCTAATTGCTGGCACAGTAAGTTATCTTTGAATTTGATATTAAATTTTATAGTTATTTAAATCAATAATTTTGTTTTCAGCAACTACTACCACTACTACTACAACTGCAGCTGGTTAAAATACATTCTAAAAACATGTAAAATATGTATTGTCAATTTTATATCTTTTAACTATAAACATGTATAATGCAAATGGTATGAAATATATGCAATAAATTAAGTTTTGAAACAATTTTATTTTTATCTGTATTTTTAACTGCAAAATGTTTATTACATAATAATTTTTGTATAACTTACTTTTATTATAATCAGCTCATTCGCTTATTAAAATTAAGTTTCTCAAATTACAACCTAATTTATTTACTAATATATGACCAGACCACACACAAAAAATAGAACTTTCACCAAAGTCAATATTAAGTTATTAGTATCATTGGAAAGAGCATAAAATACTGAATAATTTGATATAAAATTTGTTTAAATGTTCTGTAAACTATTAAAATTTAAATTCACAAATTCAAGAAAGCATGTTTTGAGAAAATCTTTATTAAAGTTTGGCATTGTTTAATAACACATATCTATATTACACTAAAATTAAAACCTGTAGCAGAGTTTGAGAACCCCGGTACGCCAAAATGCAAGCATGCTAGCGTTGAGGAAGGGAGTCGAGAGAGAGAGAGAGAGAGAGTCGTTAACGAGATATGAGAAAGAACGCGTTGAAACCAACACCAGTTCTTTTATTATTCATTAAACATTAAAATCACATTATCTGTATTTGTTTATTTAAATTTAATATTTTCATATTTGTGTAGCATCTCAAGTAGTGTTAATAAACGTTATTAAGTTATAAAGTGCATTTCATGTGTTTTATTGACTGTAAACATAACCAATTTTAACCTGCATGCTAAAAACCGGTTTTAGTAGTACGGAAAGAGTGTCGGTAGCGTTTAATGCAATTATCTAAAAATGTAAAATTTTTGACCAAAATTATTTTATTTGGCTCTTTTGAGAAATTTGCTAGCTTGATACTAATATGGTACAAACATGTATGCAACATTGTTTTATACAAATTTATGATACGTCTTATATATGCTTTTTTATTCTTAGTTCTTAAAAACATTCGCATTAAATACAGTTACTGATTTACAGTTTCAAACAAATTAATTTTATATAATAAATATTCGGCAAAATGTCTACTAATTTTGATACTCTAACATTTTACATTAAAAAATTAGAAAAAATGTACAAAATAAAATAAAATCAATATTTTCTGATAAATATTTTATTTATATTCAAGTATTTTTGCATTGCATTTTTGTTGCACAATCTCTTTATATTTGATTAATATTCTATCAAATTTTTGTTTGTTTGTTCTTTTTGTAAATCTTATTTGTTTATGTTTATTGTATTTGCTATAAAAATACATAAATTGAGATAATTTAGTTCAAATTAAAATTAGTATTTTTAAATGAAAATCAAAACTTTGTGCTTAATAATGTAGTACATATTTTATTACAAGTATATTTATCATGTTAATAATTAGTTAATCAACGTGTTAAAAAGTTAATCACAGTTATAATGTGATGTAAAGGCGCAATGTTGCAATAACGAAATGGCGGAAACGTCAAAATATAAAGAAAGTTAATTAATTAATTAATTCGACTTTATTTGCTTATTCAATAATTTTGGTATAAAGCAATATTTTTCACACCTATTTTAAGAATATTAAACATTATGTATGCTGTGCATGTTATGCTTTTTTTACTCATGAGACATAAAAAAAATTATAGCAATTTTGTTTCTTGACCTCATTAATGTACATATTCCTCGTTTACATTCATGCATCGCTGCAGTTTTGTTTTCTATTTGTGAAAGGCGTAGAGTAGATTATTCTCTATCATTTGTTTAAAAACTTGTATCGTCTTCATCTTCGTCGATTGACTTAAGCAATTTTTTCTTTAGTATCGATTTTACTTGATGAAAAGGAAAAATCACATATCGCCAAATCTGACGAATTTGTAAGTGCAGTAATACGTTTGACGACTAAAAATTGCTTAAGAAGGTTTTTCGGTAAATGAAGCTGAAAAAAAGCCTATTATCGTAATTTTTTTTATTGAAAGTATAAGAGATACAACTGGGCGACAATTTTACACTCATCATACACTAATCTATTTCGTACCCGATCTCTTCTATTTACACCACATACCACGTAAAAATCTCATTTCCACAGCAGTCATTTTCCGTTTATGCTTTTGCAACCAAACTCAACATTCACTACCATACATCAACGTAGGCACCAACACTGCATTGTATATACTCAAACGGGCTTCTTTGGGATTATTTACATTTCTAGCAAAAGTGCCCAAAGCACCCAAAACCTTGCAACCAGCATTTACTCTCCTTTCAATTTCACGATCAAAACAGCCATCTCTAGACAACAAACTACCCAAATACACAAATTCATCTACCTGCTCTAAGCGTGCATCATCAATATATATATATATATTACATTCAGTCGTAAAGTCACCCTTCTCAAAAACTAAAACTTTGCTTTTATCAACATTCAACACAAGATTTATATCTTTACCAACAACATTAATTCTATCAATCATCCTTCTCAGTTGCTCATCAGATTCAGCCAAAACAACCACGTCATTAGCATTCGCTAAAGCAGGTACAACACAATCACCTATTTGTATACCATCATTACCACAGAAAGCTTTCCGAAGAAAAACATCCATGTAAATTGAATAACCAAAGAGACATTACACAGCCCTGTTTCATGCCAAAAAAATATAAAAAAAAATTTAAATAAAAAAACTTATTTAGACATTACTCAAAAACTTTGTCGCATATTATGCCCACTTATTTATTAAGGCCGAAAAGTTTGTAACTGTGCGAAAAATTCACCTTTAAATTGAAAAAAAACTTGCTCTCTGATTTGTTTATTTAATTTTTATGTTAATTAATAATTATATTAATATATTTTTAAAGAGACGTACACAGAAATTGCTAGTAAATAAAAAAAAATTATGGTAATAATTTGTCTAGTAACCGAGATATGATCGATTAAATTTAAAAAATAATTAAATTTAAATTTTTAATTTTTTTGGAAAAAGTGGATTTCTGAATGTATGCAAAAAAAGAAAAAGTGCCTCTAACCACCATTCCTATGTAGGAAGAGATCATTATATTACTAGTATAATAATAACATTATTATCTAGCAACACCAAACATAGCTACAACGTTAAGTGTATTTATTCTGACATCTTTGGTGGCCATATTGTAAAAACTATTACGTTAAATTAAGTGAATTAATAATTGCATTATTCATTTTTGCTTAAATTTGATTATTGAAAATGTGTATAAGAGTGCAAAAAATGCAATGCATACCATCAAATTTGTCAATAATTGTATATTCGGCCAAAGAAAGATTAATTCTCACAAAGCACAAAACAAATATAAATAATATATACATATACATACTATTCTACAACTGTTAGTAACTGGTTAAGGTTACTTGACACGTATTTTTATTTATTTTTAATTTAGTTTCTTTCAAACGCTTGAAGAAAAAATTATATATGTCACTCGGTGTAGATAATTTTTTTTGTGTCTCGTCCAGATTGCTTAACCGCGGTTTTGCATCAGTCATAAATATCTGGGCTAAAAAAATTATCATCGCTTTCTACTCTTTGTAACATAACATATTATTGTTAATTTTCCAACTAACTAATCAATACAACTTCTAAAACAGTTGACACTCTAGTTGTTTAGTGAACTAGTTCAAAAACTTAAAACAAATTTGCAATAAGAAATTATAAAGAAATTTTTTAAAAATAAAGATTTACAGCAACAAATATAAGTAATTTTATTGCCAAAGTTTCTGATACAGGTAAAACCAAAAATATGTATTTTTTAATAAAAACAGTTGATTGAATTTTTAGTGTTTCGTAATGTGGTTGTCATTGTACCGATTCCACAAGCAAGCAGTTTCTTATTCGAATTATACAGCGTTACCTTTCCTCTAAATCGGCCGAGTAAAAAATGAGATAGAAATGTGTCACTTATATCCAACATTAATTCCTCTATACTATATACTCCCTGAAAATAAATATTTACATTATAAAAATTTAAAAAAAGTCGTTCTAAAAATATTAATATTCTAGAAATAATAAAATAGCTAAAATAAAATTGCTTTAGGTTTAAGTTATGTATTCTTATTTATTAATAATCGACGTTCAGTGGATTATTAATAAATAAATACAGAACTTAAACTTAAAGCCGTTTTTTTTTGTATAATATAATGAGTTCTGAAAGATTTTTTACTATAACATAGTAAAAAATCTTTCAGAACTCATTATATAAAAATAAACTGCTTTATGTTCAAGTTCTGTATTAAAATTTATTTTTATTTTACGTTTGGACGAAACTTAACGCTCGTCTTCATCAGGAAAACTGAGAGTAACTATCAGTTATTCTAGTGAAGACAAGCGTTGAGTTTCGTCGAAAAGTTGATTATAAATAAATTTTAATACTGAACTTAAACCTATAGCGGTTTTATTTTTTTTTACAATGTTAATAAAATATAATGATATAATAATAATAATAATAAAAGACAATTACTTTCTAAAATATCAGAATATTTATGAAAAATTACTTACTGCAGTTTCAATCGTTAGGTCATCTTCAAATTACGTCTGAAACCTTAGCCTGAAGACTGTTTAACGGTTTAAACTGCACTAACTAATTTTATTAATAAATATTGTGATATTTTACAAAGTAATTGTGTTTTATTATTTATCTTAATTGTTTTTAATATTTTACAAAAAAATTATTGTTTATTATACAAAGGCGTGTTAACGTAGATTAATTTATTATTTGAATAATAAAATCGTCATAAATGAACTAATTTATTCATTATACATTCATTTATTATCTTAATTTAAAAATTAAGTAATGATTTAATTAGTTCACTAATGGCGATTTTAGCATTCAAATATGAAACTAAAAAAAATTGAAATGGGAACCATTTTTCCATTTTTACTATAAAATTTACGATATATTTCCTTTTAAAATGTTTACCTTTGGAATGGGGCATTTTGAAGGTGCTCCTAATAAAAAATTACCCAAGATAAACAATTCGTTTATACCTCTTTCTAAAGTTGAACAAGCCTTTTGTCTTTTCACATTGACAAGTGTTATCCATTTCTTATTTAGATATTGCCAAGATTCAATGAAAAACTATTCATAAAATAATTATTAATTCATAATTTTTTATATAATTATTAATCATAATTTTATAACTAAAATTGAAAAAAACTTTAGTTTAAAATGTATCAGAAAAGCATTGTTTTAGACAAATCATACTGAAACCCAAATTACATTATTAAAGTTAGTAGTATAATACTACTGTTTATTCAAGTCACTCTACTCTACTAGTAGAGTAACTGCTTAGACAAAGCTAGTAGTTTAGTAGAGGAAAGTTTAGTTTAGAGTTCTTTCAGCTTCCATGCTGTTCATTTTCGTACGTATTCAAATATAATACTACTATTATTTAATGATGACAATTGTTTAACAAACTCAACAACTTTCATTTATAAATAAAATGCACGTTTTGCATCTGACTATTCTACCATTACTCTACTTTATTGTAAAAAATCTATTTGCATTGTTAATAAACCAGTAGAGTAAAGTAAGTTTATGTTAACATAGTAAAAAAATAATATTCAAAATATTGGGATTTTTTCCCCAAAATTTCACATGATAATCAGTCATTGAATCGGCTATTAAGCTATTCATCAATGCCT
Source organism: Clivina fossor (assembly GCA_963966155.1). Lineage (NCBI taxonomy): Eukaryota > Metazoa > Arthropoda > Insecta > Coleoptera > Carabidae > Clivina > Clivina fossor. The sequence continues at coordinate 617,581 of CAWYQG010000347.1, forward strand.
GGCCAGTTTTTAACCGTAGACACGTGTTTCGGTCTTTTGGACCTCATCAGTACGGTGCTCTGATCAGTCGCTTCGAGGCGACTGATACCGGTGTTAGTTCTGGCTGCCTTATATGGCAAGTACTTTGAACTACTAACGGCGAGAAATAAATAAATATCACCAACGCCATCTAGTTAATAATGCGATAAGCAAGTATAAATTTTGACTTTGAACAAGTAAATGTTCGTATTGTCGTTGTGAAATTAAATAAAATAATATTCAAAATATTGGGATTTTTTCCCCAAAATTTCACATGATAATCAGTCATTGAATCGGCTATTAAGCTATTCATCAATGCCTGGCCTACGGTTAAAAACTGGCCAGGCATTGATGAATAGCTTAATAGCCGATTCAATGACTGATTATCATTTACTTGTTCAAAGTCAAAAATAGTAAAAAAATCTTTCAGAACTCATTATATTAAAAGAAAACTTTTATAGGTTATAGTTCTGTATTAATATTTATTAATAATCGACGTTTCTACGAACTTATGTATGTCATACATACGTATGTCATCATCAGGAATACTGATACAAATGACATTTACAGTAAATAAAAAGAAACAAGTTACTAATTATTTACTCTAAATATTTGTGTCGTTTTCCTGATGAGAACTATAACTTAAAGCCGTTTTATTTTAAGTTTATGTTGCTTAATAATTTGAATAAATAAAAGTAAATAAATAATAAAAGTTTGTTGAAGCAGTTTTGACAAACATAAACAATAAATTAATATTTGTTGTTTATAAGCAACGTTTCGATCAAAGTCAACGCTCGGCTTTATCATGAAAAACTGATACAAATAACATTACCATAAACAATAATTCATAGAATCAAATTACTAGGTAACAAATAAGTGACTAGAACATAAAAGTTTAAAGATTTTTAATTAATGGAAGCCAAATTTTAATTAACGCGCAGTGATTGATGTTGTTGTTTTCCTTATACAATTCAATTGCTTCTCTTATTGAGTTAAATAAAATTTGGCTTCCATTAATTAAAAATTTATAAAATTTTATTATCTAGTCACTTATTTGTTATTTAGGAACTTGTTTCTATGTAATTGTTCTTTACGGAAATGTAATTCGTATCAGTTTTTCCTGATAAAGATGAGCGCTGAGTTTCGTTGAAATGTTAATTATAAATAAATATCAATAAAGAACTTGATCCTAGAGCAGCTTTATTTTATATAATGAGTTCTAAAAGATTTTTACTATGTTAACATTTGTTATTTATCTGTAGTACATTTTAAGCTAAAGTTACTGTATTAATTTGGTTATAAATTTTATTATAAAATTAACGAGCATGAACTTTATCATCAATATCTTCCACCATATTACCAGTGCCTGACACAATTACATGTGTATCATTTATGAAATTTGCTGATGCATTGAAATTCCACACATCTGGTGAACAATTATACACTTCTTCAATAGTGTATTTCACTGGATCTTTAAACTAAATAAAAATATTATTTATTTGTATTTTTTCTTAAATAATGCAGATTTCTCGACTGTAATATGGTTAATTAAACAAAACAATTATACTTAGATTTATCAAATAAACTGACAGAAATCTGAGTAGTATTAGTAGATATTTCAATTAAAAAAAAAAAAAACATTTGAGAAATTAATAGTATTACAATCTGAATAAGATTGTTTGGAGAAAACTAATTTCGCGATAATAGAAAGAGTTTATACCATACCTTTTGGGTGCATGACGTAATTGTGCATGTAGGTATGTACCATAATTTCTTTTAAAATCTTTTTTGAAAACATTTGAAAAAAATAAAAGAAAAATTGAAATACATGTCAAATACAAGCTATAAAATTTACACTAAATATAAAATATTATTTTTTATATTTATAGTTCAATATACAATAAATTGTTATAGTATTCATTTTTAAAATAACATATTCTGTTATTAATGAATTAATAACTATTTTTTAACAGATAATTAAAAATATTTAGTAATACGCAAACATTATCGAATTTGTACTTTAATTGTCTAAATAATAAAAAAAAAAGTAAAAATAAAAGCAAAAATAGTGAAATAGAGAAAAAGTCACTTTGCTATATTTGTTAATAAAAATTTTAAATTAAAATAATTAAAAAAAGACATACCAAAAAAGTTAGACTTGCGGGAAGGCAATTAACATATGTTACAAAATAAAAAATAGAAATATATTTCAAGTATGTCTTTTCCATTTTTACTGCTTTAATGTAACTGAAATAAAAAATAATCTTTGTAATTGCTGTTATATTATAAAATATGTATATGTTTATATATATATATATATATATATATATATATATATACATATATACATATATTATATATATTGTGTAAACTATTAAATATAAATAAATTTTATTTTTATGAAAAATAAGGTAATTAAAAAAAGATTTATATACATATCCATGTTTATTAACTCTAAGCCGATATGGTGAGTAAATTGTATAAATATAGCAATATTTTATTAAATTATATGGTACATGCATATCCGATTTTAATTTATTATTAACGATATCCGCTTAAGTTTAAATTAATATTTTTTTATTTTTATTGTTAATTTGGAAGGCATTTCGACTGTTAGTCACTAATGCCCCGGTACATTAAGTTTGGTTTTTATATATTGTTTATATTTTGTTTATTAAATTTATTTTGTGTAGAAAATCTATGATATTTTTCTGTGTGTTTAAGTCTTTGTTGAGGTTGTCTTTGAGGTTATTTGCGATATGGTGTAATTGACTGTGTGAATTGTCTTTTTGACAGTTTGTAATTATGTGTTTCACTGTTATTGGCACGTTGCACTTTTCACATATAGGTGGATTGTTTTTGTTTAGGAGATGTTGGTGTGTTATCGAGGTATGTCCTATTCTTAGCCTGCTTAATATTATTTGATGTTTTCTGTTTTCTAGTGTTGGCCACGGCTGGGTATCTTCTTTTATTTCTTTTAATTTGTTGTTACTTATTTGTTTCCATTTTGTACTCCATTCTTCCGAGATTTTCCTTTTTATTCCAGCTTTTATGTCACTTCTCGTTATTGGTATTTTAATTGTGTTATTGAGTAGAGTTGCGGATTTTGCTTCTTCGTCTGCTTTTTCATTTCCTAGTATATTTTTGTGGGCGGGAATCCACAGTAAGGTAATTTTGTTTTCTTTTCTTTTTATTGCTTCATTTATTGTGCTTTGAATGTCTTGTATTATTTTTTCTTTATTGTAGATGTTTTGTATGCTTTGTATTGCGCTTAGTGAGTCGGTGCAGATTAGATGTTCTTTGTGATTTGTTTGGAGTGTGCTTTTTATAGCTTTCTTAATGCTGAATATTTCTGCTGTGTATATGCTGCATTCGGGAGGGAGATGGTATTTATATATGGTTTGTTCTGTTATAACACTGCTGCCGGTTTGGTTTTCTAATTTGGATCCATCAGTGTAGATACAGTTGGCTTGTGGGTGTTTTTCTTTTATTAATTTAAATTCGTTTTGATAGAGCTCAGGAGAAGTGATGTTTTTGAGGTACTTTGTTAAGGTCAGGTTATATTTTGGTTGTGAGTATTGCCATGGAGGGGTTTTGTGGTAGGTTAATTTTTGGATATTAGAGATTTCGATTTTGAGTTGTATTTAGTTTTCTTCTTTGTTGTAATGGTAATTCGCCTGCTTCAATGTGTATGCTGTTTATGGGGCTGGTTCTGTATGCTCCGATGGCTATTCTTAGTGCTGTGTTTTGTATTGTGTCAAGCGTTTTTAATTTAGATGGTTTTGCAGTGCAATAAATAACTGATCCGTAATCTAGTTTTGATCTAATTAGGGCATGGTAGATTGTTAGTATGTGGTTTCGATGTGCTCCCCATTTAGTGTGTCCAATTGTTTTTATAATATTTAATCGTTGCATGCATTCGTATTTTAGATTTTGTATGTGTGTTGTCCAGTTTAGTTTTGTGTCTATGTACATTCCTAAAAATTTTATGTCATTTGTATATGATATGTTTGCGTTATTTATTTTGAATATTGGTTTGTGTTAAATATTTCTTTTTTTCGTGAAAAACATGGCTTTTGTTTTTGATTCAGAGAAGGTGAATCCGGTTTTATTTGACCATTCTTCTAAAGATTCTATATTTTTTTGTATTTTTTCTTTAATAGTGCTTACATTTCTTCCTTTATGATATATTACTAGGTCATCAGCAAATATCGACACTTGTGTGGCTCCTGTAATTTGTTTTTTAATTTCGTTTATCGCGATGAGGAATAAAGTGGTACTTAGAATTTCGCCTTGGGGGATTCCGTTTTTTTGGGTTTTTTCTTCTGATAAACAGCCGTTTGTTTTTACTTGAAATTTTTTTTCTTTTAAGAAGTTTGTGATATAATGCATGATGTGTCCTTTCAATTCATATTCTTTGAGTTGTTTTAAAATATGATATTTCCAGGTGGTGTCGTAGGCTTTTTTTATGTCGAAGAAGATTGTGATTAAAGAATGTTTGTCTTTGAATGCAGTTTGTATTCATGTTGTTAGTGTTGTTATTTGGTCTATAGTACTTCGTTATTCTCTGAATCCACATTGGTCTTTGATTAGTAAGTTGTTGGTTTTCATATACCAGAGTAATCTTTTGTTTATCATTTTTTGTAATATTTTGCTTATACAATTCGAGAGTGATACTGGTCGGAAATTTGTGGGGTTTGTTTTTGATTTGTTTGGTTTTAATATGGGTATTGTTATTACTTTGTTCCATTGTTTAGGGTATTCATTTTTTGTCCATATGTGATTGTATATTTTAAGTAGGTATTGTAATGTTTTTTCTGATAGATTAAGTATCATTTCGTATGGTATTCCATCTGGTCCAGGGGAGCTTTTTTTCTTAACGTGTTTTAGTGCGTATTTAAGTTCGTCAATTGTAAATGGTTCATTTATTGGATTGTTGTTGTCATCTTCTATTGTTATTTCGTTGAGTTCAGTGTTGTTTTTGTAATTTAGGAATTGGTTGTTATATTGTGCGTCAGAGGAATTATTTTCAAAATTTTCTGCTAGAGTGTTGGCTATTTCTTGGTCATTTGTTATGTGTTTTTTATCTATTTGTAACATTGTTGTTTGTTGTGTTGTTTTGCCTTTTCCAATTTTTCTGATTTTATTCCATATAATTTGTGGTGGTGTATTCGAATTTATTGTGTTGATAAATTTTTCCCATGATTCTTTTCTACTTTGTAGGATAGTTCTGCGTAATATAGCTTGGTTCTTTTTTAATGCTATTATATTTTCTTGTGTTTTATGTTTCCTGTAATTGTATAACGACTTTTTGTTTTCTTTAATAGTTTTTTTGCAATTTTTATTCCACCATGGTACTTGTTTCTTTTTTGTTGTTATTTTTTTCTTTCCTATTGTTTGTAGTGCTGCATTTGTTATTTTTTCGGTAAATTTGTTGACAAGATCGTCTGCGTTTTCGTTTGTTATATTTGTTTCGATCATTTCGGAAAGTTTCTTATATGATTTCCAGTTGGCTTTTTCTGTTTTCCATTTGGTATATATTGGGTGTAGTTCTTGTGTGGTTTGTGTGAGTGTCTTGATATGTATTGGAAAGTGGTTACTATTGTATAATGTGTTTGTTGTTTCCCATGAGATGTTTATTGCTATTTGCGGTTCGCATAAAAATAGGTCGATAGAAGAAAAATTACCTGATCGGTTGCAGAAGTGTGTTGGAGTTTTGTCGTTTAGTATTACTAGATTGTAGTAGTCTATGATGTTTTCTATGATTTTTCCTCTTTGATCGGTTTTTTTAGATCCCCATAATATATTGTGTGCATTATAGTCTCCCAGTACTATAAACGGTTTTGGTAATTGTTGTATCATTGTTTTTATTTCTTGTTCTGTAATGTTTGTGTTTGGAGGTAAGTAGAGGCAACAGACTGTTATATGTATAGGTTTGAATATTTTTACTGCAACTGCTTCTAGATTTGTATTTAAAATAATTTCTTCAACATGGTTTAAGTTTTTTGATAAAATTGCTACTCCTCCGCTGGCTATATTTATATTTGTTCTGTCTTTTCTGTATGTGTCGTAATTTTTGTATTGAAATTTTTGATTGTTTTTAAGTCTTGTTTCTTGGATGCATATGAGTTCTGGGTTATGTTCAGTAGTGATTAGGTTTAATTCGGCTCTGTGAGAGTAGATGCCGTTACAATTCCATTGGATTATCATTGGTCAGATTCTAATGATTCTATTGATACTAGTGATTCCTGACTAGTATATATTGCACTATCTAATTCTTCTTTTGATTGTTGTTTCAGTTTTTTGTGTAGTCTCGAAATTCTATTTTTTAGCGTTCTATTTGCTAATTTATATAGATGGTTCATCATTAATATTAAATTTGGTATATCTGTAGTATATTGTTTTGGTATCGTGATTGGGTCTGTTGTGCCTTTCGTGTTTTCCATAAATTCTATGAATTCTTCATAGTTTAAGATGTACTTATGATTGTTTTTTTGTATTTCATTCTTGATTTGTATTAGAGATTCATCTGTATGTGTTTCTTCTGTTTGGTTGTTATAGTTTGTTTTGTGTTTTTTGCTTATTTGTTTTATATTCTTTTGTTCGTTTTGTGTATTGTTATTCATTGGTGTTTTTGTGATTTCGTGGTTGATTTCTGTTTTTTCAGGTTCTGTCGTTGTTTGAGATAAGGGTCTTTTATTTGTGTTTTGCGTTTGTGGGATTAATGGTGTCATTTCCTCTTCTTTATTTTTGTCACAGTTGCTGCTATTATGTCCACTTTTTATACATATAAAACACGTTATATTATCTTTTGTGATAAAAATTCTGTAATCTGTTTCTTGGAAGTTAAGTAGAATGCTTTCGGGTATATTTTCCTCGTTGGGTGAGATATATACTTGCCTTCCAAAACTAAGTATGTGTTGGTATTCGTTTTCCTGCATTCCTACTCTTTGAAAGTTGATAGGTGATACTAGTTTGATAGCTTTGTTTGTTAGTGCTTTTTCTATTTCTGTATGCGGTATGGTGGGGCAAACGTTTGACAAAATTATACGTTTTGCTGGTGTAATTAGTGTAATGTTGACAATAGTATGATTTTCGGTTAGGTTGTCTATGATTTCTTTTGATTTTAAGTATATGCATACTCTGCTATTTGATATGCGGGAAGCAAATGTGATGTTTTTAGGGCCTACAATGTTACCAATACTAATGATATAATCTTTGATTTTGATACCATCAATCGAGTTCAGTATGATTGCAAGGTCTTTGGACGGAAAAGTGTCTATGGTTGTTTTACGTACGGCGTTTGCAAATGATTGAGTTTCTGTTGCGTTTTGACTAGTACTTGTGTGATATGTTTGATGTTGGTGGTTTTATTAAATTTGCGTTTTGTCCGGTAGTTTCGTTGTTTTGTTTCTTGTTGATTTTGGTGAGGTGCTTCTGTACTCAGTAGGTACCTGTGTTTTTGTTGGTTGTATGTTTTTACTATTAATTGATAGGTGGGGTTGATATTGAAATTATTGTCATATGTTTGGTGATTTGGTAAACTTTTATGTATATATATATATATATATATATATATATATATATATATATATATATATATATATATATATATATGAGGTTATAGGGATGGAGAAGGGTTTGACTTGGGGTATTTAAGTGATACAATTGAGCTCTACCTGAGATTTAACTTTGGTCGTTTTCCTAGGTTTTTTCCGTTTTGTTTCACTTGGATTTTTTGATCTTTCTCGTATGCTGATAAACACGTGGTTGTCACTGTCACTGTCAGCATGATACTCGAAATTAATATTTTATATTGTATAAATAGATAATAATTGTTACATGAATTTTGTAAAAATAATAATAATATAAAATACATGAATTTAATGCAATACTGTAAAAATAGTATATTATGTAAAAGCGATTAAGTAGAAAGAGATGATTATTGTTTTGTGCCCAGATACTTGTAGCCGAGGCAAAGCCAATGATGTAAAGAATGAAGATACAGTACACATATATCATCACCAGGAGAATAAATCTAAATGACAAAGGTTAGAAAATCTTTATGACGTAAAATTCGAAGATACTGCAATAACTGCAAGAGGAATTAATATTAACAGTAAATTGATAAGCGAAGCAATAGAAAAAGTTAACATCAATCATTGTGAATTCACTGCATTTGAATAAAATTTGTCTTCTTTTAATTAAAAATTTATAAATTTTATGATCTAGTTACTTATTTTGTTGCCTAGTAACTTATTTTTGTGTTCTATTTATGTACTGTAAATGTTATTTGTATCATTGAGTACGTCAAAACATCAATTATTAATAAATATTAATACAGAACTACAACCTATAGCCCTTTTTCTTAATATAATGAGTTTTGAAAGATTTTACTATGTTTCATTATACACTTATCAATGGACTTAAATATACATGTCAGTTCCACCAAACATCACACCATTAAAAATCATAACAACATCTTACAAAAAATAATTATAAATCTAAATTTGGACACTTGAAAAACTCAAAAATGAGTGTCTTTTGTAACTATAGAAGAATCTATTTTGCAAATTTTAAATAGTATTTCCGGAAATTGGCATACTGTATAATAATTAAATTATTTAATTCTTTGAGGCATAAATTTTTGTCTAAAACTGGATACAACGTTCTTGGCAACTTTGTGCAACGTTAAAATTATGTAATTATTATTGAAATTAGGAGAATGTAATCTGAAAATTTCGGAGCACATAAACTGCACGCCGCCGCCACTGTGTGTAACGCCGATCAACCGCTGGTCGGCCCCAGCGGATTATCGGATTATAAGGGTCTTAAAATATATTTCCGTTTATTCTATAGCATATTTTTAAAATTATTTGACACAATTATTTTAAAGGTAAACTTCAAATTGATAATTGTTGATGAATTTGGTTTGTTTAAAACTTGTTTGTTTTGGTTTGTAACTTCACTATAAGATTATGTGCATGATTCTACGTCATTACTTATTTTCGAGTTACAAGCAAGATCAGAAACAGACTTAGCACGATTTCTGTTAACCATTTGCATAGTTTTATTTGTTAAATTTTTGTTTTTATTAACTTGTTTATTTATATTTTGACATGTCAAACTTGGTTCAACGATGTCTGTAATTAGTTTGACAGAGTTGACTTCATTATTTTTCAAATTATTTACTTTTTGTGACAATTTCTCAATTCTATCTGACATTTGTTCGAGTTCTTTCAATAGTTTGAAGAACACCGGTGCTTCTCCTTTATACTTTACTTGATCTGAAAATGCTGAATCCATTGAACCAGAAGTATCACAGAGACCGCACTCACAGTTATTGCACAAAAATTTTAAGTTTTTTGGGTAATTGATGAGTGAATTATATTCTCTTTTACGCAATTCGGTACAAGCTAAAGGATAATATGCACCACATACTCCGGCACACTTTATTTTAAGATCACTATTAGATATTTTACACAGAAAACAAACTGATCGTATCTCACTCTCCGCCATTTTATATCATACTAAAGAAAAAAAATTTAAACCAACCTACCAACTTAACCTACCCTAAATAGCCAATTGCGTAAAAATACTGTATGTATAAATAGCCAATTGTGTATACATACCGTATGTATAAATAGCCAATCGCGTATAGATACTGTATGTATAAATAGTCAATTGCGTATACATACCGTATGTATAAATAGTCACTTTCTTAATTTTTAAACTATTTTGAGACGTGAGATTGTGTCAAACATTTTCTATTTTTTGTACATTTATTATAATTGAGTCTGGTATTCTGTTAGACAATGTTATAAAAAAATAAATTGTAATTATAAAATATATGTTATAAGCAAAATTATAGTTTTATTAGTAAGATATATTTACCACTTCTATACGGTGGACAATCTATTACATTTGATGCAAAAAAATACAATATTCTTGGCGTGGATCTATGTTAGTTGGATCTCGTTCTTACGGTTAGATTTTCGACCGACGGCGACGTTAGGACCATCACAAGGCATACATCTATTATTAGAATCTGACAACAGGTAAAAATTGTTATTGGTCCCAACTAATGGAATAACGATAACTTAACCTAACCCTTAATTACTAAACCAACGTTTCGGCAATCTCTATTGCCTTTTTCAAGGCTAGCAGAATAATTTAGTTGATTTTACATGTAACTCAAACATACATTATTAGAAAGGTAAATTTAAAAATACAAAATATCACTGATATGACAAAAACTTATTTTAATAATAATAATACACTTATGTGACATTTATTATTAAAATGATTTTTTAACATGCTTTTTATATAACAGTGATAATTTGTATTATTAAAATTACTGATCAAATAATGTATATTTGTGTTATATGTAAAATTAACTAAAAATTTCTGCTAGTCCTGAAGAAGGCAATAGTAATTGCCAAAATGTTAACTTAATGGTAATAAAAACATATAAAAGACTGAATTCCATCAATTACTAATTATTTACTAACCCTTAATATAATGTAAATTTTCCACATTTTTCTCTACGCATAAATTAAAAATCCAATTTAAATGGTCACAATAAGTAATGTTTTTGGAATTATAGAATTGTCATCTGTTTTAACCCTTTATTAAAGGCGGACAAAATTGACATACCTACCTTAGCAATCATTAAGTTATTATTTACTGTAAACCCAGCTCACGGACGGAACTGGTAGGTAAATAAATAAAGAAAAATATGTGTAAATAATAATGAAAATAAATAAAACATTGTACGATACGTGATTAATTCTTAAACTAGTTAGCAAAGGTGATTAAACATCAAAATCAGAATTCTTGTGCACTTTCTTTTGCTTTCATTTAAAGATTATCATATTATCAGTTGACTTCATTGAATGTTTGTAAATACATGTAGAAAGACATTGATGATTTTACAACCTAAAACATATTTACATTATTTATTAAATTTGTTGATTGTTAAATTAATAATCTAACCGATAAAAATGTAGCCAAATTAACCGGAAACATTCCACCAGCTGTTAATTAAAACGGCTTTTGTGCTCGCATTGTAATCACTTGACTACCAATTGATAAACTTTGAAAATTACTTGTTGTCCAACCAACACTTTCAATCTACAAAAAGTTTTGGTTACATTTTTTAATAACTGAATATTATAACAGTAAAAATAAAGTAAAAAGTATATGTAACTGGTACAACAAAATAACCTTAATAAAAAATTATAGTATTTAGCTAAATAGATACTTTTTATTACTTTTTTGTTATATAGGAAATTAAAATTAAATATAATTATTTATAAGTTATATGTTATTATTTATTATTTTTCATTCGAATTATTCCATCAGAAATATTTAGTATACTTACAGCAGACGATGTATAATCAGAATAAACACAATAAGTAAATAATTGTACCAGGTAAGCTATAACGCTTGTAAAACTTACAAATAAACGCGATGGATCAACAATTCTGAAACGTAAAAATATATTGGAATTAACTGATTGCACATTTTCAATAGTAATTGCTTTCGTTAAGAAAATTTAAATTTGGGCAGATTATATTTAGTGACTATCAAAAATCTGTAAACACCTACATTTTAGGTGAATATTGACAATATTAATAAATAAAAATATAATCTTAGTGTGGCGAAAAAATAAAACAATTTACCTTAAATCACAAAATTTTACTATCAAAGTAAATGTTCTAAACTTTAAATCATTAGACTAACAAGGACAAAATAAGAAGAATATATATGAAATAATTATAAATTAATTATGAATTATAATCTTATGCCTTATGAATATTACTGATTTCCATATTACCTACAATAAATTATATTTATTTATTTAATTATAATTAACGCAAGCATAGCAAGAGAAAACCATTAGGAGCATATACAGTAAAACAATTAGAAGTAAATGAATGCACACAAGAATATATATATATATTATCTGGAAAAGGGGCTAAAAATGGCATTTTTGAGAGCTTGATGGACCCTCTAAATATTTTTTAAATGGCAAATGGGCTCGTATCATCTATTTTAGACTAAAATCTTTGATTTTAACGCTGAGCCAGCTGTTTTGATTTTTTTCGAAACACCCTAATATAAAAATATATATATATATATATATATATATATATATATATATATACCGTGTGTTGACTTGGACCGTCGTACATAAGGATTTAGCATGTAAAATCAGACATGTGCGATTTCCTGCTTCCCAAATTAGCTTTCAGAATTATTTTATATATATATATATATATATATATATATATATATATATATATATATAGACATATATATATATATATATATATATATATATAGATATATATATATATATATATATATATAGATATATATATATATATATATATATATATAGATATATATATATATATATATATATATATATATATATATATACAGAGGCCAAGCATTCTGGATGAAACACAAAAAGAGCTTTCAATTCCGAGTCAGACATATACGATTTTTTCTTCAAGTATTGTTCTAAACGAAACGAAACTAAAAATAAATAAAACTATACACCAAGTAACCTTAACTTGTTACTAACATTTGTATAATAGTATATATTATTTGTATTAATTTGTCTTACGTGATTTGTGTAAATTAATCTACTTTTGGTCAGATTTTCTGACCAGCCTGGACATTGCATTCTTTGCACTTCTTAACAAAGTTTCAATAATCTCATTCAAATTCAAATGAAATTAAACAATGCAATTGTCAATTAACTTAACTTGACTTAATAATTTTTAATACAGCTGTCGGAGATGTCAAATTAAATATAGTTGACCGTGTTTAGTTTGTCGAATATGCAGTTTCTAACTACCGTAAACGGTGCAAATTGCATTTCTTGCACTTTTTCACATATTTTCAATAATAATATTTAAACGAAAATATACAATGCAATTGCTAATTAACTTAACTTGACGTAATAGTTTTGCAATGTGCACCTGTCCAGGGTGGCCAAAAACTGCATATTCAACCAAAGAAACACAGTCAAATGTATTAAATTTGACATCTTCGACGGCTATAATTAAAACTATTAAGTCAAGTTAAGTTTATTTTCGCTTGAATTTGATTAGTGTAAAAAAAGTGCAAGAGATGAAATGTATACCGCCAAATTTGTCAGCAATTTTATATTCGATCAAAAAAAGATTAATTCTCAGAAAATCCCGTAACAAATATAAATAATATATACATACTGTTAGTAAGGATCAGGTTACTTTATATATATATATATATATATATATTAGTTTCAATACAATAGAAAATTGCTCGTTCTAGGCTTTGTCTCAACCACAAACGTCTTGGCTCAACACAATATCACCGCTTTCTACTCCTTGTAACATAATATACTATTTTCAATTTACAAACTGTATAAAAAATAGTTCTCAGTAAGAAATATATTTTCTTACTTGATTATAAGGCGCTATTACTTCGCTGGCATTTGATAGAGATAAAACGTTTTTATAGTTAATTATTGCTTCTATAAATGCCAAGAAACTTGAAAACGCATACATAAATATCATTAAATATGTAGTAAGTTTTCCATAAATGTTTATATTAAACGGATTTGCTCGAATTAGACTATAGGTTTGTTTTACCAAACTTACTAAAGTCTTATCATTTATATTGCTATTAGAAAAGATAGGTACTTGAATTTTGACATTATCAGACATTATCTATAAAATGTACTTGCATTTATACTTACTACTAACCAGTTGCGTAGCCAGAAACTTGTCATGGGAGGGGTTACTAAAGAAATGATATAATATTAATCAATAAAGATAATACTATAATTCGCATAAAAAATAAAAAGCAATAAAAATTATTTTTATAAAAATGAAAGTAAAATAACATTCAAGTATATTTAAGCAAAATAAAATTTCACAGACGTAGTTGAAGTCGTCTTGGGTTCTTTGATAATTCATCCAGTACTTCGTCTGTTGTAAACGTTATTTGCGATGAATATTCAGTAGTTTAATTTTATATATCAACGTAGTTTAATTATATTGCTGATTTTTGTTTTTGGTCGATCAGGTTCTTGGGGGGGGGGGTGAGTTTAACCCCCCGTGGCCTACCCCTTAAATAAGCCACTGCTACTAACGTAATAATTTAGATAATTTATATTATTTAAAAGTGGAAAACAAATTATGGATTTTTATATTATTATGATTATAAAGTGACTAAGAAAATAATTCTAACATTGACAGAATTAAATTTGGTTTTCTGCTATCATTTTATAGAATTATATAATAAACAATTTATGTTAATTAGAAAATTACAATTATTTATTTACATATATCGACCCGTATTTTCACACTACTTTTTCGTGAATAACTACTTAAATCATTAATTTCAAAATAAACTTTTGCTTCTGTTTTTTATCAAATATAAATAGTTTTTCTATTTTTGATCATTTGGTATTTAAGTAAACGTCAACATTACTTTTATCAAAAAATCACTTTTATAAATAAGGTGTATCTACATTTTTTATGACATTTGGAAATTTTCAATTTTTAAAATTTAATTGAACATACTTTATCTTTAAATTTAATATATTAAAAAAAAACTGCTTTAGGTTAAAGTTCTGTATAAATATGTATTTAAAATCGATGAAATCCTGATGAAAAAGAGCATTGAGTTTCATCGAAACATCGATTTTAAATAAATATTTATACAGAACTTTAACCTAAAGCAGTTTTATTTTATTAAAATTAATGAAATTTTCAAAATAGGTTTATTTACTGCCCAAAATAGCCTTGCGGTTTTATTTTTTAGTTGGAAATAAATTAAGAATAAACACAATATTCATATCATTTGGACGTTTTGGCAATTAAAGCACTTTCAATAATAAGGTGTTTTAATTTTTTTTATAAAAAAGAAGCTATATAATTACAAAATATTTATATATATTAACTTGAAAATTTACCATTTGTTGAGGTTACAATTAGTTTAACATTAGTTACATGGTTGTTGAATTGGTTTAATTACAAAAATAATGGTATGTGTATATCTTTAAGTAAACATGTATGAATATTTTGGCCTCACCTCACTTTTAAAAGTGTTTTTTAACAAAATTATTTTTAACGTTTACTTAAAATTACTTATCAATTTAATTTCCTGAATTTTATAATATGAGATATAAAAAAATATATCAAAAATAGAAATACAACTCATATTTGATAAGAAAGAGAAGTAAAATTTTATTTTAAAGCAAAAAATAAAAGCACTTTGTTTATCTTTGATCCACTTCTGTCATCTTCAATAATTAAAATTTACTTAAAATGCTCTAGAAATTGCTTGTTGAGTATAGCAGTAAAAACAAAATAAAATAGAACAAGTTACAAAAAAAAATACATTACTTTGTATTATAAGGTTGTATATTTGTCTGTATTATTAAAAAAAATCTTGTAGAAAATAAAATAAACTTTTTTTTTCTTCAAATGTATTATTTTTATTATACAATACATTAATTTAAAAAATTGTTTATAAATAATGAATTTATAATTTCATTTATAATACGGAAAATAATCAATTTAGAAAATGGAAAATAAAATATTTATAAATTAGATGTTTATTTTATTTCGGTGGTAGTTTTATGGAAATTGTTTTTATAAAACAATGGCTAAATTATTAACTGTTATTTTACCATTTTCTTATTTACTTAAAATATTATGTGTATGGCCTTTTTCGCTTCAAAATAATAATAACAATAAATTAAAAATATTTTACAATATTTTATGGTGTGCTCCAATTTTATTAATATTTACAGTCAGTTTTATAAAATAATTTACACATACAATTCAAACTTATTAGATGATTCCTTTGAACTTAACAGAGTTAGTGGAACGATATTTCTGCTAATTAATTTTGTAAATTTTTACGTTGTATTTATTTACATGTATTTTAAACAAAACGATTTTAAATTATTTATAAATAAATTAAATCAGTTTAACATGAATTTTTGCACAGATATAATATCAAAATTATCAGTGTGTTTATTAATAATTATAATTTTTATGTCTGTGTTAAATATTATATTAAACTACACATCTATGGAAAGTAATGCTTATTTTCATTTTATTGTTTTTAATTTACCACTATACATAGCGTTAGTACATATTTTTATTATTTGTATTATATTACATTATGTAATACAGTTGTATAAAATTGCAAATAAAAATTTATGTAATTTATTGTCAAATAATTTTGAAAATTCTTTAAATGGCTCGGTAAATTTGCAGATGAAAATTACAAATATTTGTAATACGGACCTTAGAATTTTTGAGTTTGTTATTGTTATTTACGTAGCGATCTTATCAATAGTTTTTGTTGCCATGGCTAACGTAGTCTATATTATGTTCAGACATAAATTATTTTTTAACGTAGAATTTCTAAAAATTGTTCCATTTTATATTGGTTTTTGTGGAACGCTAATAAGTATTTTAATAAGTTTTTTATATAGTTGGGTGACTATTGAAGGTGAGGTAAGAAAAAATACTGTTTTTCTTTTTTTAATATCACTAGAAATTGTGTTTGTAAAAATATTATAAATAAAATTAGATAATTTATTTGTGGCCATACTAACAAATACAGTACATCTTATAACAAATTAATTTTGTTACTTATATCTTGTTACCACTTTGACTGTAAGAAAAAAGCGAAATAGGGATCGTGTGTGTTATGTTTGACATGAAATTTTACTTTCGAGAAAGTTAGTTGGCATCACTGCTGAGTGTTGTTGCTCTAGCAACCGTCAGTCTGTTTACTGTTGTTATTGTGAATTCTATTTATTAGTTGTTGTGTTTTCCTATCTAAAAGCATAGAAAACAATATTGGTGTCAGAAGTGGTGCGAAACAGCCTTGTCAAAGCAAGCGCACGATCTACTCAAAAAAAAAAAAAACTGTATTCGTTTCATGAACCGCCATGGCTGCTCAAGTGCCACCCGAGCTTTTACAAGCTCTTTCAAGTATGATTGTGGAAGCAATACAAACGTCCGCGAATGAAGCTGCGAGTAAGCAATCGGGTGCCGGCGCAACACCGAGAGGCCAACCGCGTGCGCCGCCATTTTCAATGACCGGGTATCGCTCATCGGACACAACAAGCATTCGGGACTATTTTCTTCGCTTCGCTTGGGCTCTGGATCTGAGTAGAGTGCCTGAGGATCAGCATGCTAACTATGCTCGCGTCTACATGGGCTCTGAGCTGAATGATGCTTTGAAGTTTTTGATCAGCCCAAGGGATCCGACAGAGTTAACCTATGAAGAGATTAGCACCACGCTGATTGACCACTACGATTCTACTCGGAACAAATATGCCGAAAGCATCAAGTTTCGCCAAATCACTCAACATTCAGGCGAGACTGTTGCAAATTTTGCTTTGAGGTTAAAACAAGCTGCCGCGCATTGTGAGTATGAAACATTTTTAGATCGAATGCTAATCGAACAGTTGTTGTTTGGGTTGGAATCGCGAGAAATGTGTGATGAAATTATCGCGAAGAAACCGACAAATTTTAAAACTGCGTACGAAATCGCGCATACGCTTGAAGCCACACGCAATACCGCGGCGGAGGTCAAACTGTCTGGTATGCCAGCACAAACCGAACAGACGAATAAATTGGGCTACAGTCAGCCTCAGTATAAAAACACAGTTAAACTACGCAAGCGAGATGGTGCAGTGTCGAGTAGCCAAAGTCGACGTGTTAATCTACATCAGAATTGCCTGGGGTGTGGTGGACCACATGCACGAAGTTACTGCCAGTTTCGCGATGCCGTATGTTACAATTGTGGAAAAAAAGGGCATATATCGAAAGTCTGTAGACAAGCGAAAAAGAAGCAAACGACGAATCAAGTCTCGAGTTCTGAACTGCCATCTGAGCAAGCCGAATCCGTAGACAGTCGCGACAAGATTTATGTCATCAATTCAGTAAAATCTACGGATCCATACATACTCCAAGTACAAATTAATGGTTCTACAATCTGTATGGAACTCGATTCAGGAGCACCAGTTTCGACGATTTGCACAAGCAGGCTGGACCGGATTAACCCAAATTTTCGCTTACAGGAATCAGATCGTCAACTAGTCAGTTATACCGGTCATCATGTTGAATGCATCGGCCGTGTATCAGTTGACGCGACGATTGGAGCCACTACACGAAAAGTAACTCTCTACGTGGTGAACGGGAAATGTGACACGTTGTTCGGACGTGATTTGATTACTGAGTTTGCTCGAGAACTGGACTTTGCAAAAATCTTTTCCAATCGCAAATCGGTCCACAAATTATCCACAATGGCAAAAGGCCTCACTCCACAGCAGGACAAAGAACTGGATCATCTCTTAAAACAATACGACAACGTCTTTAGTGCCACGGCAGGAAAGCTAAAGGGACCGCCGGTGAAAATGCACCTTAAACCAGATGCCACGCCAGTATTTTCTCGCGCGCGTGATGTACCGTATGCTCTACGTGACGCTTATGCGCGGGAAATTGACGCAAAAATTTCGTCAGGTTTTTACAAAAGAGTTGATTTCTCAGAATGGGCATCGACCACGCACATAGTAGCAAAAAAGAACGGGAAACTGCGGATCACAGGTAATTACAAGCCGACGCTAAATCCACGTATTATCGTGGACGAGCACCCGATCCCAAGGCAGGAGGACTTATTCAACAAAATGAGAGGCTCCAGTCTGTTTTGTCATCTGGATGTCACGGATGCTTACACTCACTTGGTAGTAGACGAAGAATTTAGCCATGCCCTCACTCTCAATACGCCAACGCATGGTCTTATTCGCCCGACACGTGCTGTCTATGGTGCAGCGAATATTCCCGCCGTCAGGCAACGTCAAATGGAGACGGTTTTGAAAGATCTCCCAAACGTCGTAAATTTCTTTGATGACATTATCGTGTTCGCTAAAGATTTCGACCACCTCTTACAGGTTCTCGGTGCCACGTTGGAACGTTTTAAGTCTTTCGGGCTGAAACTGAACAGAGCAAAATGTGTTTTCGCCGTTTCTGTTCTCGAAGCGCTGGGACACAAAATAGACGCTGAAGGCATACACAAATCGAATTCGCACATAGAGGCTGTACGAATCGCTCCGAAACCAGGCACCCCTGAAGAATTGCAGCTATTCTTAGGTAAAGCAACGTATTACAGCGCTTTTATTCCGGACCTCTCGACCAGAGATCGTCCGCTCCGGAACATGCTTCTCGTTGAGCCATTCGCATGGACTCCTGCTGGAGAAGAAGCTTATTTGGACATTAAGATGGCGCTTACCTCTCCCCAAGTACTCATGCCGTACGATTGTTCGTTACCATTGCTGTTGGCAACGGATGCCAGTCAGACGGGCTTAGGTGCTGTCCTCTCACATCGGCTCAGCAACGGCCAGGAACGACCGATTGCTTACGCGAGCCGGACGATGACATCAACGGAGCAGAGATATCCCCAGATAGACAAGGAGGCATTAGCCATAGTCTGGGCCGTTAAAAAATTCTTCAATTATTTATACGCACGCCACTTTACGCTGATAACGGATCACAAGCCTTTGACACAGATTCTACATCCACATAAATCGCTTCCTGTATTGTGTATTAGCCGCATGGCTAATTATGCCGATTATCTCGCACATTTTAACTTCGATGTATTATTTAAAACTTCAAAAGATAATGCAAATGCTGATTACTGCTCTCGCGCACCTTTGCCGTCCACGATTAATACTATTCGCCTTCGGTCATCGCAAGAGAGAGAGGAAACTGAGGCATTAGACGATTTCGACCAATTTGTTTTGTGTCAAATTACGCAGTTACCGATTCGTGCAGAAGACATTGCTCGGGAAACAAGAAAGGACCCTCATCTTGGCAAAATAGTCAAATTACTAGAGACGGGTCAGGACCTATCTCGGCACAATTTCAAAGCACCCGAAACTAAATACACTCTTGCCGCAAATTGCTTGCTGTTCGAGCATCGTGTTGTTGTTCCTTCAGCATTACGGGAAGCGATCCTGAATGATTTGCACACGGCTCATATCGGAATGGTTAAAATGAAAAGCCTGGCTCGCTCCTTCGTGTTTTGGCCTGGTATCGATGCGGAAATCGAGCGGTCTGTCAGGTCTTGTACTGAATGCGCCACATACGCGCATGCCCCTCCGAAATATCGCGAGCACCACTGGGAGTACCCCAAGGCCCCATGGGAACGTGTGCACATTGACTACGCGGGCCCTCTTGCCGGCACAATGCTTCTGATAGTAGTAGATGCATACAGCAAGTGGCTGGAGGTCAAGACTACAGATTCAACGACGACAGCTTCTACTACTGCTCTACTGGATGATCTATTTGCAGCATACGGTGTACCGATTACCATTGTTTCCGACAACGGCCGTCAATTCGTATCCGAGGAATTCCAAACATTCCTCCTAAAAAGTGGAGTCAAGTATCATAAACGGACTGCACCTTACCATCCGTCAACGAATGGTCAAGCCGAAAGATACGTGCAGACAGTCAAGGATGCTCTCTACGCTATGGGAACGACCAAGGGATTTTTGAAACAAAATCTCAAGGAGTTCTTGCGCCAGTACAGAAAAGCCCCCCACTTTACGACTGGTCAAGCACCGGCTCAACTCTTCTTAGGCCGTGACTTACGCACTCGACTCAACTTGGTCATTCCGGATGACGTCAAAACCAAGGTCACTGAGAAACAGCAATCGCAAATGAATTCTTCATATCGTTCCTTCTATCCCAACCAGTCTATTTACTTTGTCTCAGGCAATCCACGCATGAGCAAATGGGTTCCTGGTACCATCATTACTCGCCAGGAGGACTTACATTATGAAATCAATTACTTGGGAAAACGATTTAAAAGACATGTTGACCAGATCCGGAGACACCAAGACAATCAGGAAGTGGTACTACCCGATGGTAACACGCAACACTTCCAACCGACTTCCGAACCTCCGAGAAGAGTCCGATTTTATGAGCAGACGGCAATCGCTCCCTCAACACCTAGAGTCACTCGACCACGAGTGATCGCTCCCTCAACACCAAGAATCGCTCGACAACGAGTGGCGACACCCGTTGAACCATCGATAGCGTCAACACCGAAGAGGCTCAGACCCGAATTGTTCAGGCCACCAACGACGCCTGAATCACCGGAGTCTTCGGGCAGTTCCGGAAGACCAATCTCATCCGAAGCTTCCAGTCCCGGGTTTCCACGCAGAACAGGACGAATTCGACGCGCGCCTTTACGATTTTCTTCATCGCAAAACAAATAAAAAATGCTTATTTAATTCAACTGGAAAAGGGGGAAGAAATGTTATGTTTGACATGACATTTTACTTTCGAGAAAGTTAGTTGGCATCACTGCTGAGTGTTGTTGCTCTAGCAACCGTCAGTCTGTTTACTGTTGTTATTGTGTTTTGTATTCTCATTCTGTAAAATAAAACTAGTGTGAATTCTATTTATTAGTTGTTGTGTTTTCCTATCTAAAAGCATAGAATACAATAGTGTGTAACATTTTCAAAAATAGTATAGCAATACTTCTTCTAATAACTTCTACATGACGAATCTGAACTTAGCTTATGAAGGTGTATAGATGTGCGTCGTTCGCTCACTCGGCCGTCCAAATTTTGCGATTGCAATTTCTCCTAGACCAAGTTAGTGCCCAAGATGTGCATGTGGATTTATTATTTCCAGTATTGCCAACTTTCCAAAAAAAAAAAATTACTAAAATTGCTAAAAATTTATTATGGCTACATTAGTTTTCACGAAAGTTCCTCCTAGTACCCACAAAAATTATATAATTTTACTACCATACAGGGTTGCCTACTTTCCGATAAAATTGACTAAAGTTTTCAAAAATTCATTATGGCTACATTATTTATCCGATGTTTATCAAATTTTCACACAAGATTTTCCTATTGCTCACATGAATAATATAATTTTTGTAAAATACAATAATGCCAAGTTTCCGAGAAAAACTTACAAATTTTGTTAAAAATTCATTATGGCTATATATTATTAATCCGATTTTAATCAAATTTTCGCAAAAAATTCTCCTAGTGCCCACATAAATTACAACTTTCGAAAAAAAAAAAAAAATATTAAATTTGTTAAAAATCAATTATGGCTACATTATATATCCAAAATTAGTGAAATATTTACAAAATATTCTTTTACTACTTGTAAAAATTATGTAATTTTATTGTTATATAGCATTGCTAGTTGATGATTTCAAGGTGATCAATATATGGGTTTAGCCATATGCTTTTAATCTTGTTCATCTTGCAATTATTCTACGTAAAATAGTTCTATATTCTAATATAAAACGTTCGATTCGTCTACACTTATCATGTGTTTCGATCAAAATATAATTAATTAATTAATATTTTTAATGATATTGTTTTTATAACAACTTCTCAAGGTTACAAGATCACTAAAACGTTAGTAAATTGAAGTAAAAATCAATAAATTGACCATAAAATTATATATAATTTAGGTGATTGCGCGTATATATAGGTATATACAGAATTAAAAAAATAATTGCTATTTAATATACGATTATCTGTTTATCATAAAAAATAACATATAATGATGAAATATAAGTTATTTATACCAATGGTATTCTTTTTTGTAACACCATAAATAGTACTCCTATTATTTTTGACTAAAATGGTTCGACTTGAAACAGTAATTTTACCCATTGCGTTTTTGTTACGAGTTTGCGCCGTATGGCCGTTTTCGTTAAATAAAATTAGTAATAACAAATTTACTAATTTTTTTAACATTTTATGGTGTTCACCAGCTTTAGTAATTTTTATATATTTTAGTATTTATGCATTTCAATTTAGTTATGTCGAAATACGTACAATTTTATAGTGGGCAATTTCAATATATTGGTGAAATGTTTACTATATTTATAAATATTTTAAGTTATAATTACATAGTTATTCACATGTTTTTAAAACAAAATGATTTAAAAATATTAATATTTTTTTTAAACAAATACAGTAAAGAATATTCAGTTATAAAATATTCAGTTCAAATTGTAATTATAATGGTAATTTTTATGTTACAAACTATATTTGATCTATATGTGTATTCAAATAATTCAGTATATATTGCTTATTCGGTACCTTTATTTATATTAATAATTCATAATTTTGCAATCTATATAATATTAACTTTCATAACGCATATATACAAACTACTCAATGAAAGTTTACGTAATTCTATTACATCAAGTTATAATCAAATTAGTGTAATTAATACGATAAAATTACAAAGAAAACTTACGGAGCTTTGCAAAAACGAACTTAGACTTTTCGAATTGATTGAAATATTTTATTTAATAATAATTTTGCTATCATGGGTTGCTATGATTAATTTCTGGTTTAAAATAACTGATTATAGTGAGTATGATTTAAGTATTGGTGTGATAAATTATGTCACTTAGAATATATTACTGTCGCTTAGTTTTATAAAATTAATATATTTCTGGACTTGTATTGAAAGCCAGGTAAGATTTTTTTTACATTTCTATGTAGTTCTGCTAACTTTATGGTAAAACTAGCAGAATCTTATATTTAATAATTATTTAAATTAAAAAAAAAAATAATATACTACTTTTTTTACAATGACTAAAGAGTATAAAATAATTTCTCCTAGCTCCATACAAATTTATAACCCCATACAGATTCCTGATCCCACACAAATTGTCCTGAAAATTTGTGAACATAGATTATGAGCAATTATCCAAGTTACATTCATAAATTTATTGATTTCTTAATATTAGTAAATTTATAATAAAATAAAAAATTTGTTTCATTTTATTTTATTATAAAACATATACACGATGAGCTTACGCTATGCGTATTTTCAAAGCTATATAATATTATTAATTAAAACTGCTTTAGACTTAAGTTCTGTTTAATATTATAATTGGCGTATCGACAAACTCAACGTCCATCTTCATCAAGAAATTTGATACAAATGACATGTACAATAAATAACAATATAGAAATATGTTACTAGGGTAACAAATAAATAACTAAGTCTATAGTTACTTATTTGTCATTCAGTAACTAATTTTGAAAATTCGTGGCGGTAAAAGTTTAAGCCAATAAAAACAATTTCTGCCGCCGTTGTACATTCCGTAACAAAAGTAAAAGTAGCTAGCAAACTGACAGATTATCACGTGTTTGTTTTTCTTAATTTTCTCTGCTGTTGCTCATCCTTATAAAAAAAAATCAGTCTTTTTTAAGACTTAATCTTATTTGAAATAAGGCAGGCATATATTTTATAGATAATTTAAAGTATTTTTAAAATGAAATTATCGCATAACCTCAAAATATATATTTTATATGTCAAAGTACTATTGACACTGAGTGTACCTCTAGAATACAGAAACAACAAACCACGACTACCCAAGAGATTTGTTTGCTTGGCTGGACTATATGTTCTGTTATTTACTACAAATATCATTTGTATCAATCAAATAAAGACTGGTAAGTTTCGTCGAAACATTGATTTTAAATAAGTATTAATACAGAACCTTTAACATTAAAGTAGTTTTATTTTAAGTACTTTTGATTTCAGGTAGCAAAAACTGCTCTGTTAATTCACGAATTATGGAATAAATATGCAAATAATGGCGAAGTCAAATTAGATTTTCAAAACGTAAGTAACCAAATAACGAACACGGAGAGAAATGTATTGTTACCAGTATTAGAAATATAATACCAGTAACAAATGCCTAATAACTTAAAAACTGATTAATTATTTTTTTGTGGTTTATAGTAATTAATAGCTTACATCTTCTTCTAGTTTTGTACTGGTTTTGTTTTACGAAATATTTATTAAAAATATTAAAAAAAATATCTTTATACAATGCACTGTAAAAATTTGATATTTTTACCAATTTTCATACTACCATTCTATATTTTTCAAATTTCTAGTAGTACAAAACTCGTACTTAATAAAAGCTATCAATTGATATATTACTTATTATAAAATTACGTTATTAATTATATTGATTAATTATCATTATATTAAATAAAACAAGTTTTGTAGAATATATTTAAATAATCGACGTTTCGACTTACTAAATTAGAATCCGATATTTGGTGCACTTCTTATAAACAAAATACACTTATATTTATTAAACTTAGTCACAAATTATTAATACACTAAATTTTATACAATATTTTTATAAAAAACACGATATTTTCACGATATGAAGCAACAGAATACACTAATTTTACACAACTAAATTTTATTAAAAACATAAATTAACTTGTCTCATTTCGCTCCTCATCTCTGATTGGCTAATATTTTAATTATTTGAAATTCTTGTAATGCTTTGTTTACAGGTATAAATATTGTTTTGCCGGCCGGCACAGCCGAGCGGTTTGGGACGTGTGTCACTTGTGTCTGAAACCGCTCGTACCTGTGATGGCCCGGGTTCGAATCCCGCTTGGGGCATGGATGTTTGTGTTGTCTTTGTTTCGTTTAAAAATAGAACTAATAAATAATATGAAAGTATCTGGCTAATGGACCAGTTTCCAAAGCCAATATATGTGAAATAAAAAAAAAAAAAAAATATTGTTTTGCTTATAGAAACAAAACAGACAAAATTTAACAAGATTACGCATATTAATTAAGTAAATTCTAAGAAAATATTTTTTTTAAAATGAAATAAAAATACAACAGGTCAGACAAGTACCACACATAAAATTTTATTATTTAGTTGAGTAAATAAATATCTCTTTATTACTTTTTATTTATTTAATTCATTCATTTTATTTCAAATAATTCATTTACTTCTAAAATAATACTATTTATAACTTTCAGTTTAAAATGATATCGCTACAACTACTTCATGGAAAATTAAAATTCACAGCTTGTGGTTTGTTTCCATTAAACTATTCTTTATTATATATGGTAAGTTACATATATTACAGAACTGATTTAATTTTCAAATGTAATACATATATTCATTATGATTACTATTCAGATAAAAATATTAATTTAGTAATATTTAACTGTTAACAAAAATTATTATTTGTTATCCGAATTATTTACTACCTTGTTAAAGTAATCCTGATAAGATATATAAAATTTTTTTTTCTTCAACCATATCATAATGTTAACATTACGTTACCATATTGTCTATGTAATAAAAAAAGGTTAATGACCTCTTTCTACATAGGCAATATTATGATACGCTTGAAGAAAAAGCAACCTATTTGCTAGTATAATTTTTAAAATTATACTATGCACTCATTTTAAACATATTTTAGAAAAAAACCTGCATCGAAAATTTATGTTTTGATTATTTCACAAACAATACAGGGTAATTTATGACGTCGGAGAAAAACTACACCGGATGATTCCTATGAGTAATCTAAATAAAAAACTTCAAGTAAACATGTCCGAAAATGCTTTCTAACGGAACTGTAGTCGTTAGAAGTTTATTACATGTAACATAAATCGCGTTAGCCTTATTTATCATATCAAAAAAAGAAAAACAAGTCATAAACTTCTGAATAATTGTAAAATTACTGATTGATTTTCTAACATTTTGTTTAAACACTAGTAAACCAATTTATTAGTTATGACTTACGACTTACTGCGTCCCGACAAAATTTGTCTTGGATTTTTAATTATTATAAATCGTTTATCATATATTTATTTATGTGTGTACAAAATTTATAAACTAGTAAATTGGTTTACTAGTGTTTAAACAAAATGTTAGAAAATCAATCAGTAATTTTACAATTATTATTCAGAAGTTTATGACTTGTTTTTTTTTTCCTGATATAATAATTAAGGCTAACGCGATTAATGTTACATGTAATAAACTTCTAGCGGCTACAGTTCCGTTAGAAAGCATTTTCGGACATATGTTTATTTGAAGTTTTTTATTTAGATTACTCATAGGAATCATCCGTGTAGTTTTTCCCCGACGTCAAAAATCATCCTGTATATATGTATCATAAGAAATATACAAACTATTATTCTTAAATCTAATTGAGTTGCTATATGTTTATAATTTTTTATGCAAATAGTCGCCTATATATTATATTTTTATTCTAGATTATCGGGGCTGTAACAACTTATGTTGTAGTTTTAGTACAATTCGACAACGTGAAGCCTTTCTCTTAAAATAACGTATATTTTCATTAATTTATTGTATTTTTTTAACAAGTCTGTATCAAATATTTTAAAGATTATTATTCGATTTTTTTTTTTAAATAAAATTTAAATAATACTTACTTTAAAAGTCCTTTATTTATAATTATTTTTTTAAGCTGCCAATATGTCTAAATAAATTGATAAAATTAACTTAATATATTGAAATTTCTTGGCCCGTATTCTCACTTCATTTATAAAAGTGATTTTTGATAAAAGTACTTTTAACGTTTGCTTAAAATTATTTATTAAGCACTTTATAATAGTTTATTTAAATTTTATAATACCAAATATAATAAAAATAATCAAAAATAGTAAAATTATTTATATTTGATGAAAAAATAAGCAAAAACTTATTTTGAAATAATAAAAGCACTTTTTCACGAAAAAGTGTGTTGCGTTTTGTGAAACTATTATTAGTCTATTATTATCTAATATATTTATGAACATATATTTAATAAAAAAAATTTTTTTAATGATAAGTATATGAGAATTTACACTCTTTAATTATAGTAATTCGTATCAGAGCCGTTTTAACAGCATTTAGGATCCTTGAACAAACTAATATGCTGGGATCCCTATGTTAACCACTTATAGAAATGATATGTATATAGAGGGCCTTACTCGGTCAATCAAAAATGAAAGTATGACTTAAAAATCAGACTCATTCCTGATTTCAATCACGAAGTCCCTACACTTATCAGTCAAACTGCCAGTCTGATTGAAGTAATTTTAGCTCAGTTGACATTGCAACACCAAAAGCAAAATATTAATTTTTAATTAATAAATAATTAATGGCGTAATATTAATATAGAACTAGAACCTAAAGCCGTTTTATTCTAATATAATGAGTTCTGAAAGAGTTTTTACTATGTTATTAAAAAAATTATTATTTAGATTAGTGAAAATAAGTAATAGGCTGATCCGCCGCCAATAGCTGCAATTGAAAATAATTTCCATAAATAATGTTGCACCATTAACCTAAAAGAAATCGATTTTTAAAATTAAAAACATCATTATATCAGCTGCATTTTTTAAACTATACTCATTAATTCAGTCTCTCGGTTTTATTTTATTTTTACCCATTACCCATTTTGGGTTTATTGTTCCTGCATAATCTACACCGAAAATTTTTACAATTTGGAAAAATGATCTTTAAATTAAAAATTGTGTGGCGTCCTCTTTTGACATTTCCATCGAAAGAATTATCAAATGGCAGGTTATGTAACGGTATGTGCCAATCAGATACAATTTTCGTTACAGAATTTTATATGCCATGTTTTTGTAGAATGGCATATACAATGTGTCCAAAAAAAAATATGTTTCATAGTTTGTAGAATTACATATGCAATGTGTCTAGAAACTTTATTTTTTTTATTTATGTTTGATAATTGCATTTAGTGCGTGTTTATTTCTAAGTATTTTTACGAATAAAACTGCAACATTTGTCAAGTGTTTGTAAAAATATTATCAGTTAATATCGATAAGGAAATTGTTTCAAGTGGTTTTTGTGATAAGTAGGTATATATAAATTATAATTAAAATGCAAACAAAATACAATTTTATCAAACAAGAATAGAGAAAGTTTTTTTTGGACAAAAATTTAATAAACTCTTGTTAATTAAATAAGTTGTAAAAAATTACATATATATATATATATATATATATATATATATATATATATATATATTATACTGATCAATAGAAATACGTAATATATTACTAATAAAATGAATATAAATGAATAAATACAAGGTAAAATAAAATTTATGGGAACGCAATAATATTATTTAAAAGTACACAAATAAATTTTAAGTTTATTTTCGAATTATATTTTAAGCAAATCTAAAAAAACTGAGATAATTATGATAAATAGTAATAATGATTAAAGATTAATAATGATTAAATTGTAATTTTTTTTATGTATATATATATATATATATATATATATATATATATATATATATATATATATATATATATATAGATTCAAATATGCAAGGAGTCTAGAGAAACTTATAGGCAATGTGTTTATAGGATCATACATACAAGGTGTCGTCCATAAAATTATATACATATTAAAATAATATATTTGGTAAAAATGAGACGTGTAATTTTACAGATGTTACAGACAGATACAGAAATTACAGAATTAATACAATTTAATATAAATTGTTTAAAGGTATATTTCAATTGCGTTAAAATAATAAATTTAAGCAAAAATAATAATAATATTTTTATTGAATATGTTTTTTAAATACAGTGTATATTGCATGTTACTTTACTAATAAATTGTAATGTAAATTGTGTATAAATATATTTATTATAATTTTGTTAAAAATAAATAATTTATTTCTGTATAAATTTATTGCGGATTATTTAACAGAAGTTATAGACAGTTATAGAGCTTTCAAAATTTATATATTTGTAATAAGTTTAATTGTGTTAAAATAATAAATTTAACGAAAATTAAAACAATATTTTTATTGTGTTTGTATATAAATACAGTTTATATTGCGTGATATTTTACAGACGTTACAGAGAGTTAGGGACATTACAGAACTTACATATTTTAATATAAATTTTGTATAAATATACACAATTATCTTAAAATTATAAATTGAGCGAAAAAAATGAAATATTCGAATTACATTACAGACTTTACAAACAGTTATAGAGCTAATATAAGTTACATATTTTAATATAATTAACAAGGTAAGTGATTTTTCTCAATATTTTATAATTTTATTTAAATAATTATAAATTAATTTTTAATTTATTACATTTCAAAAATATATAACTAAAAAAACCAAAGATAAGTTAAATAAATATTTTTTTTTTATAAAATAACTGCTAGAATATATTTCAGAACCTTTTTAGAATTTTATAAAAAATTTTTTTTTAAGAATTTCAATTATCATATACGTGGGTTAGCCTTTATATATCGGGATTGATTAATCGCAATGTTGCCATCTGTCAACAAACGTCTCAATCGTAAAGTTTGACATTTTCAAACGGTATACGTACTTAGAATGTTTCGACATACGAGCGCTATCTATATTGGTCACTGTAATTAAATTGTGAACCTTTTCGTGCGATTATTTTTTTACAACTTTTGTCGTGGACTAACTCAATATTTATATTATTATATTTTACGCATTTTATATTGTTTCAAAACATCGATTTTATGGATCATTCGCCCCGTATAATTCTGAATTGGCACCCAATGTTTTCTGTTCTATTCCAAAATTATATTGCGAGGTCAACTTGCAATGTGTTTAAAGACTCCTATTTTTTCTTTAATTATATTTGTTAATTGCATTTATTGCGTGTCTATTTCATCAACATTTTTCAATTCTTATACAAAGTAAAAACTAATTCGAATATTATCAGTTAATATCGAAAATGAAATTTTCTCAACTGGTTTTTGTGATAATTATGAAAAACAAAACAAGATTAGAAGTAGATATGGGTAACCCTTATATAGACCACTTTGACATCACAAAAATGCTAAGAAATAGGAATACATATTTTTATATTTTTTCACTAAAATTTCTTGGAAGGCAGCATTATTCAATAATTAAATTTTATTATTTTTATGCATAGAAAAAAAGATCTACTCTGATTTTTTTTAAAATTGTATAAACAACATAAGTAAATTAGCAGCATTGTATAATGTAAACAATGTAAACAATATAAACAGTAAAGCCAAAATTAAATTAAACTAAATTTAGTATTGTTTTTTCTCGGAAAGTTGGCAACACAATATTTTGCTAAAATTATATAATTCATGTAGGCATTAGGGAAATCTTTTGTAAAAATTTCATTAAAATCGGTTAAATAATGTGGCCATTTTTTCTCAGAATGTTGGCAATACTGTATTTGGTTAAAATTATATTATTTATATACGCATTAACAGAATCTTTTGTGAAAATTTGATTAAAATCAGTGTAAATAATATACCCACAATGAATTTTAAATATTTTAGTATTTTTTTCTCGGAAAGTTGACATTACTGAAAAAAAACTAATAATAATATATATATATATATATATATATATATATATATATATATATAATAAATGTTTGTTATATGATGTTGTAAAATGTAATAGCAATAGCTAAATTACGATTTATTTTCTTATTATTTTTATATTAAGCACTAATTGAATCTATCCTGAAAATTTAATTAAAATCGGGTTGAACCGTCTAGGAGGATTTGCAATCAAAAATTTCTGACTAAACGAGCGAGCGATCGAGCGAGCGAGCTGATGACGCACATACACCCACATAAACTAAGTTCGGATTTGACATCTAGGGGCTATATAAAGGATTTCTATACAAAAAATTTAAATGTTACAGACACCGTACCAATCATTATACCACTTTAAAAAACACATTTTGCTAAATTTTACAAGGTTTTGAACAATGTTCAAAAATATTTAAACAAATTTTGTAAAATTTATTAAAATATTGACATTTTTAAAATATTTTATTATTTTTAACAAAGTTTTAAAAATTTTAAAAGAATTTTAACAAATTTCGAAAAATTATATTCAAATAGTAATAATATTTTCCAATGATTTTTTAATTTTTACTACTGTAGGTTTTATTAATTTTCACCAAACCTTAGTAAATTTTTTCAAATATTAATATTTCTGCAAGATTTTGTCAATTTTTACATTATTTTAATAATTTTTAATTAATTTAAAACATTTGGTAAATTCTTTTCAAATATAGATAATTATTTATAATTTTTGTATTTTTTTACAAGATTTTTAAGAATTTTTAAAGATAGTAAAATATCTTGGTTGAATATCTTGGTTGAAGTTCTGTATAAATATTTATCACAAGATTATAATAATTATCACAAGCTTTTAATATTTTGCACAAGTTGGTAAAAATTTTCAAAATATTATGATATTTTTCACAAAGTTATGACATTTTTAACAAAGTTGTATTGATTACAAGATTTTGGTATTTGATATTTATTTTATTACAATTTTTAGATACACTGTAAAAATATATCTTTAATTTATATAACTTTACATAGGTTTTAACAGTAGAAACGGCAACATTTTGTAATTTTACTGTGATGATTTACATAATATTAACATTTTTTATGAAAAATTAAATGCATAATACATGTAAAATTAATATCCAGTGTTTGCCTTTATATATATATATATATATATATATATATATATATATATAAACTAAAACAAAACATGAAATACAGGAAAAACTTTCATAAATTTTTATGCATTATATAACATTTTCTACAAGGTTCTGATAACCGAACAAAATGCTTAATAATAATTTAAATTTCTACCATGTGTACTTATGTATATAGAAACAGCAAATGCTAAAAATTAAAATTATTATTAAGCATTTCGTATATATATATATATATATTAAAAATTTAAATAAAAATTTAAATAAAAATTTAAAATTGATTACATATAATTATACCAACACATACATAAATATATATAAAAACATTTATAAAATTATTATATGTATATAAATTGTGACGTACTTTGCTGGTAAGGCACAAAGTTTGGCGTGAAAATGCTCGGGCGCCAAACGGTCGGATAGCTGGTTTGGAGATCGTAGGGTTTTCAAAGAAAATAACAATTATTGGGTGAATTTCTTTTATTTAATCCAGAAAATATGTTAGCTGTAGTATGGTAATCGGTTTTAGCGGCTATCAAAGAATTGTACGCAGTAATACGGTAATCGGTAGTACGGCAGTCGGTAAACGGTATTCAGTAAATAATAGGACGGTAATCGGTGTGACGGTAAACGGTAGAACGGTAGTCGGTAGTACGGCAAACGGTAGAACGGCAATCGGTGTAACGGTAAACGGTAGAACGGTAACCGGTGTAACGGTAAACGGTAGAACGGTAATCGGTAGTACGGTAAACGGTAGAACGGTAATCGGTAGTACGGTAGACGGTAGAACGGTAATCGGTAGTACGGTAAACGGTAGAACGGCAATCGGTGTAACGGTAACGGTGAACGATTGAATTTGTCGTAAGCGAAACCGTGCAGCTGGAATACTCGCTGGCTGCACCGCGGATTTATACTGCTGGAAAACTCGCAGGCTGTATCGCGGACGCGAATGTGTGCAGTTGGAAAAACTCACTGACTGCACCGCGGATATATACAGCCGGAAAGACTCGCTGGCTGTATCGCGGACTCGAGTGTGTGCAACTGGAAAACTCGCTGGTTGCACCGCGGACGTATACAGCTGGGAAAACTCGCTGGCTGTATCGCGGGCGCGGGTGTGTGCAGTCGGACAACTCGCTGACTGCACCGCGGACGCACACAGCTGGAAAACTCGCTGGCTGTATTGCGGGCGCGGGTGTGTGCAGTCGGACAACTCGCTGACTGCACCGCGGAGGTATACAGCTGGAAAGCTCGCTGGCTGTATCGCGGAAGCGAGCGGTGTGCAGTTGGAAAACTCGCTGACTGCACCGCGGACGTATACAGCTGGAAAACTCGCGGCTGTATCGCGGACGCGAACGGTGTGCAGTTGGAAAACTCGCTGACTGCACCGCGGACGTATACAGCTGGAAAACTCGCGGCTGTATCGCGGACGCGAACGGTGTGCAGTTGGACAACTCGCTGACTGCACCGCGAATGTATACAGCTGGAAATCTCGCTGGCTGTATCGCGGAAGCGAGCGGTGTGCAGTTGGAAAACTCGCTGATTGCACCACGGACGTATACAGCTGGAAAACTCGCTGCTGTATCGCGGACACGAGTGTGTGCAACTGGACAACTCGCTGGTTGCACCCGGAGAACGGTTTTCGACCCAGAGGGCTCACGGTCGGTATATTAACGGCAGAATCGCTTACCTGGTGAATCGGTTTAGTGGAGAACTCGCACTAATATTGTTGTTTTGAGTTGTGTCAGAAAACAACTGATTTTTTGCTTGCAAACGGCCGGCTTTTATAGTCAGATTCCAAACTGTGCAAGTTTGATTTCGGTTTTCGTTGGTCGGCGTCAGTATTTTACATTGTAAACTATATATAAATTTGGTTTAATTTGGAAATTATGTTTCCCGATGGAAAGTTTTGCTCATACTATTTTTATTCGATGTAAAAATATTTATTATTCTTATAAAAAATCTCTTTTCGCGATATGATTCCGCGTAGCCGAGTTATTAGCCGCTAAAGTTAAAGCACGTGTTTTTCGCGATTTACTTGTGCGAATTTACTTCGTCACAAAATATATATATATATATATATATATATATATATATATATATATATAATAAAATAAAGTATAAAACATAAAACATAAGAAAATCATTCACTAAATTTATATTCATACAGTCCATGTTAATTTAGCAAAATATTTCGTATCGGAATGATAAGGTAGTTGACATTGATTAATACGAACATAGTAGTCTTCTGTACCATATGATCGGTGTAATGCGATTGGTTCTAATGTTTTTGTGCCATTTTTATTAGCTACACGTGAATATAGTATAGGAAAGAAGAAATCTAATAACGTTGAATGCCGACCTGTGATTAAAGTAAATTCATAATGGAAATTAGTTTTACGATATTTGATATACCAAATCCCATAGGAACATGTCGTCCAAGTATCGGTAAAACTAATTTCTAATTCACTTCTAAAACTGAATGATAAATTAAACTTAAGCCCAGTTGGACAATAATACTGATTATGTTTGATAATTTTACTAGCAATATCTTTTACTTTACAACAATCTGTCTTTGTACATACTACTTCATCGGTAGCACATTTACAACACAACCACCCAGCTAAACAAGGATACTTCTTCTCCTTAACAGCACCTTTTGCACCTCGACACATTACACATTCGTCGAATTCGTCTACATTCCCAAAATCACCAATCACATTTAGTGTAAATTGGGTGCCATTGTGACCACCCAAAACACTTATCAATGAATTTATATCATGCACAACAGACGTATCATGCTGCAAGACACGAACACCTTCATCAGCAACTGTGTTTGAACATTTCAATTCAATTTCACCTTTGGTAACAATTAGATCGTATTTTACATCACTTTGACGAGTTGTTCCCGTCCAATGTCGTATACTATGATAGATCTTCTTCGTTTCTACACATACCTTCGTATGAAGAAGAAATAATATACGACATACAATCAGGAGATACGTCTGTTGCGATGAACTTGTAATATTATGTTTAAAGGTGCAGCCATTTTCTCGTATCTGACTGGGATGTTGTGCTTGGCAATGTGCCAGTAGTTGATCTTTCCTTCCCAGCCACTCGCACTTCACTCCAATCGGGCATATCAACTGACGATAGCCAAAATAGTGTGACGATGTTCGTCGTTGAATGGTATTTGTTTGGTACAACCAGCTGCCAGATTATTACAGGGGAATTGATGAGATTCCGCCAGCAATTCGTAGTCTATCTCCCGAACGACTGATATATTTTTGGGCACCGTGCATCTGCCGCAAAATTTACGCTTATCTTCGGCAATATAAACGGGACCGCATGACAAATAGCCCTCGCACTGGCTGCATTTCAGCTGCGTCAATACCTCGATGGAGAGAGACATTTTAGCTTTTTCGGATTTACCTTTGACTAGAAAAACAGAAAAATAATAAATTAATTTTTCACTATATTTTTATCATTATTTTCTCTAGGCAATACAGTTTTTACTTTAACGTATGAAAAACAAAAAAAAATACAAAATATTAAAAAAAAAAAAACATTATTAATTTATGAAATTTAAAAGTATATATAATTTAATTATTGTTTAACAAAAAATAG
This sequence comes from Clivina fossor, assembly GCA_963966155.1. Lineage (NCBI taxonomy): Eukaryota > Metazoa > Arthropoda > Insecta > Coleoptera > Carabidae > Clivina > Clivina fossor. The sequence continues at coordinate 653,625 of CAWYQG010000347.1, forward strand.
ACAAAAATCTATATACTGTAAAACGTATAAATATAAAAGTAATTTATTTAAATCAATAAAAAAAATAAATTAATTTCGTTTGATATAGACACAAAGTTTGGTTAATATTCTGGCAAATTACCAGCGATTATTTTGTACATTTAGCAAAATTATTTACTAAATTTTGTTTAATTAAAACACGGCCTAATTAAAAAGAAACATAGGCGTTTGATAACTTTTTTAAATAAAAAATAAAAATATTAACAATATTTAGAAAAACATAACAAACGAATCAAGTAATAAATAATTCAAGAATATTATATATTTATGTCTACAATTTTGTATAATTATAGATAATATTGGTTATAAATGCAAAAGAGTAGAATAAAATTTTTTTCTATTAAATATTTTTCCTTCAAGCGTAGCATAATATTAATATTACCACACCATAATGCGCCTGTATGTGGAAAGTGGTTATTTTGGGAACTAGTACAATAATGTAAACATTATTATACTAGTTTACTATATGCACCAGAGTAAGGCAGCAGCACTTCAATGCCAACATGTATTTAATCTGATTAAACTATTCAGTTAAGTTATATGAACACTAGTTGCATTACTAATTTCAGCTTGAAGTTTTATATTTAATTACTGAAAATGTGTGTGTGTGTGTGTGTGAAAATAAACACAAAATATAAGCAATATATATATATATATATATATATATATATATATATATAAATATAGTTAATACTCAAATATAATCATAAAGGAATAATCTGAAAATGAAAAATTCATATCGCCTCGATCTGGGATCGAACCAGGGTCCTTCCGCTTGCCGGGCGAATGCTCTACCACTGAGCTATCGAGGACACTACAGATCAAGCGAATGAAACCTAATCATTTTCAGTACACATTCTATTCATAATTTTTCATAGTCAACAAATACGCAATATCATTAATTTTTAATGTCTAAATGCATATAAGAACTATACTTATGAAAGGTGTTGGTTCGTGCAATAGTGCAATCATATATAATACATTAATCTGGTTCGATCCCAGGTCGAGGCGATATGAATTTTTCATTTTCAGATTATTCCTTTATGATTATATTTGAGTATTAACTATATTTAAATGATATATCTATCAACTAACCAGATTAATGTATTATATATGATTGCACTATTGCACGAACCAACACCTTTCATAAGTATAGTTCTTATATGCATTTAGACATTAAAAATTAATGATATTGCGTATTTGTTGACTATGAAAAATTATGAGTAGAATGTGTACTGAAAATGATTAGGTTTCATTCGCTTGATCTGTAGTGTCCTCGATAGCTCAGTGGTAGAGCATTCGCCCGGCAAGCGGAAGGACCCTGGTTCGATCCCAGGTCGAGGCGATATGAATTTTTCATTTTCAGATTATTCCTTTATGATTATATTTGAGTATTAACTGTATTTAAATGATATATCTATCAACTAACCAGATTAATGTATTAAATAAATATATATACAGTAAAACCTTGATTATCCGGGCCAGCCGGAACCGAGCCTTCGCCGGATAATCGAAAACACTGATAATCCAAAGACCTCATTTTTATTTTTTTAAATAATTTATTCAGACAAATACATGTGTCAAACGAATGTCTGTTTACGTTTAACTAACGAGTCGGTCGGCAGTTGGCGAAAATAATAAGTAAACATATAAACGGAGGATTTCTCGAGCCGAACTCGGGTATTCCCCGAGGCAAACGTCTGAACTTTGCAGCCACGGTCAGCCACGGATAATCCGCGCACGGATGACATTTTAAAAATGCCGCACGAAGAATCCGCCGCCCGGATAATGCGCGCACGGATAATCGGGGTTTTATTGTATATATGTATATATATATATATATATATATATATATATATATATATAATATATATATATATATATATAATATATATATATATAATATATTTATATATATATATATATATATATATATATATATATATATTTATATATATATATATATATATATATATATATATTTATATATATATATATATATATATATATATATATATATATATATTCATAACTACAACGCCAACATATATTTAATCTGATTAAAGTATTTCAGTAAAGTTAAATGAACACTAGTGCCATTACTAATTTCAACTTGAATTTTTATATTTAATTACTGAAAATGAGTGTTTGTGTGTGTGTGTGTGTGAATAAATACAAGATAAGCAATATATATATATATATATATATATATATATATATATATATATATATATAGTGTACAGTGTACAGTGTACGTCAATTTTATATTTGACAAATAAAAAAACAGTCTATTCGACCAAAAGAAATACTCAATATCTCCGATATGTGCAATATTACATATAACTAAGTTAAATTAAATTAGACCAGTTGCATTTATTATTTTTCACTGAAAGTCTAGTTAAAATAATATAGGCCATATGTATAATAATGTGAAAATTTTCAGAAATTTTATACTTGACCAACCAAATATTAATTCTTACAAAACAAGTAATATATATATTAAGATGGTCTTATTAAAAAATTTCCAGTAAAGCTACACAAGTAAAATTTTCGGAGAACGTGTGTTTTGGCATATATCTCACGTGGAGTAAAAACATTGTTATAAAAGATAATACGTCTGCATTTTTGATGAAAAACTGAGCAAAATAATTCCTCTAATATATTTAAGTTGAGTGATTGAAATTCTTCGAATTATTGCGTGCCTAAGTTGAAATTTTGCAAATAGAAAAAAAAACCAAATATAACACAAAAAATAGCTGCTTACCTTTTCTATTATTCTATAGTAAAGCTGAAAATTTATCGGAGGTACGGTCCTGTGTTTTTGCTCAAACTGGTCTGATTTGTCTGCCTCGAGAGACGGGACGAATGATTTCTAAAAACAAAACAAACAAAAAACACATCCATGAATAATCTTTTTATTTAATAATTTGTAAAATATATTATATAATTTTATAAAGATATAGAAATACTAAAATACTCTAATATATATACCGGGTGTTCGTTCGTCAAATTCGTATCGGCGTTTAACATGCATTTTCGATAATTTGCGATATATTTCTTTCTCGAGTTCAATTCTTCGGAGAAATACTTTTCGATAGAGCATAAAGAGTTGTATAATTTGGTTTTAATATTAATTTGGTAGCAAGTGCCGTTTGGGCGCTAGAATTTTTTTTTGATTTTTTGGTTTTTATTTTATTTTCTTAAAAACTATGAGATGTAGGAAAATAAGCATGGTATGGAAAAATGCGGAACATTGAGTACTATAATTGAGTAAAGAAAACATTTTTCTAGGTTGCATCGTTTAGTAGAAAAAAAATTAAAAACTGAATTTTTGGAAATCTCTCGAAGGGGTACCCTTGGGATTTTTTCAAAATAAGACTTTTTTTAAAATTTGCTCAAAAAATCTGAAAAAATTCAGTAAAATAGAGAAAAAAAATTAACTACATAATAGTTAAGTAACTTTTTTCTCTAACTCAATCTGGTTTGACAGGATAGAAAAAATAAATTAAAATTCAAAAAATATTAATTGTCAATCATTTTTCCTGCCAAACCAGATGAGTTAGAGAAAAAAGTTACTTAGCTATTATGTAGCTATTTTTTTTCTCTATTTTAGTGAATTTTTTCTGATTTTTTTGAGCAAATTGACAATTTTTCAAAAATTTAGTTTTACTAAACGATTCATCCTAGAATAATGGTTTCTTCATTCAATTATCGTACTCATTGTTTCGCATTTTTCCATATCATGCTTATTTTCATACAGCTCATAGTTTTTGAGAAAAACAAATAAAAACCAGAAAATCGAGAAAATATTCTAGCACCCAAACGGCACATGCTAGCAAATTAAAGCTAAAACCAAATTATAGATTTTTTATGCCCTATCGTAAAGTATTCTAAGTGTTTCTTCGAATTTAACTCAAGAATGAAGTATATCGCAAATAATCGAAAATGCATGTTAAACGCCCATACGATCTTAACGAATGAACACCCGGTATATTAAAAATTATTAAATACCAGAGTTTAAATAGCAAATTTAATCATTTGTTTTTAAAATATTCATCAATAAATATAAATTAATTTCGATTACCAATTTTTTTCTCGAAACCTGAATTTGGTTTTTAATAATTATTCAGTTAATATATTACGATAAATCTAACAAAAATAAATAACGAAACAAAAAAATTAATAATTCATATCAGAATAATAATATCAAAGTTAGGAAATATTGATTATATTTTATGTGATATATAAATGTTGAGAAAAAATTTAATTTTTCATGTATTCCTACAATAATATTAAAGTTATAATAAATTTTGTAAAATTTAATGATAATATAAACAATAATAATAATGCAAAAGAAAATAATAAACGATAAACATAAAATAGAAAGAATAATAGAATATTATGGCTCGCGTTTGATACTATTTTATGGAAGAAAAATTTCAATTCAAAGCGGACGATTGTTTTCGATAAAATTTGATATATATATATATATCGTAAAAAAATTATGTAATTTTGCAAGTTCTATAAAAAATTTATAATATTACATAAATTATCACAGTGCAATTACAAAATGTTATTACTTTTACCGTTAAAAGCTGCGTTAAATTACATAAATTATTTAAATTATATTTTTAGCAGTGTATACATACATATCTAACAAAACTAAATAATTTTAAAGTAGTATGGAATGACATTTAATTTCAAATTACAATCAAATCTTATTAAAATATTGAAAAAAAATAAATTAAAAAAAAACCTTTTACATGAATTTTTGAACAATTTGTATTAATATATATTTTGTAGGTATTTGTTTATGACATTAAAATAAAGAAACACTGTATATGCATGTTCATTATAGCAATTCAGATACAGAACAGATTGTTAGCTTAAGAAATTGTTTGATTTTAATTAAAATTGATTAGTTATTTAATTCGATAAATATTATAATTTCTGGGGGAAATATTTTATAAAACATTAACGAAAATCCATATTGATATTGTATGAACACATTATTAATCTCGGCTTGCTTTGAACAAGTGTCATAATTACATGGTTGATAATATAATATTAAAATTAACTAAAAAATATGAACTTACCTTATTTTCTTTCAACTGAAGAACAAACGGAAAACCAAATATGATAAAACAGATAACAACAACAAAAAAAACTCGTCCCGTTTAGCTACAAGAACAGGCCAAAAGTACGTCAGCTTCGTACGAGAAAAGAACGAAAACTGAGTCTAGGATCAGAAGCTGCCTCGAGTTATATAGCAGCACAAAAATGATGCCCGTTCACAAATAATACGCGCGCATGCGTACTACATCTCAATACACATTGCAACATTGTAATGGCAAATTGATGATGATACCAGTGACGTAGCAATAAAGATTTGACTTTTATAAATTTCAATAGTTGGGAACTCAACTTTAAGTTAAATTAAATTTTAAAAAAAGATACAATATCCATATTATATTACGAGAAGCAAACACCGATCTTTATTAAATTGTACTCGAGATAATTGTGGCAGCCAAATGGCGAAACATAATTCAAACAAAACACAAGAATTAATTGCATTCTGCTTCGAGTTCAATATACTATTTGTTTTTTCTTCAAGTGCTTTCTCAAACTAGTAACGAAATTTTCACAAGAAAAAAAAACACTTGTGGTTTTCTCATTCTATTTCTCAGCTATTACTATATTTTTTTTTTCGATTCACTTTGAATGTTTTACCTAAATTCAATAATAAATTTTACGATGTGCATTTTGAACAATGTTGTCCGAAATTCTGATTAAAAAAAATAAAATTTACATTCCAGTTTCCTAGTATTGATGTGATAATATCAAAGTATGGTCTATATATATATATATATATATATATATATATATATATATATATATATATATATATATATGAGTTTACCCATAGCCATCTAATTTTGTTATTTTTTTTTATGAATTAACTTTTGAGTATAATTAACCCAAAATAGTGACTTTTTTAGGGATTTCAACAGTTCAATCAATTATCTTAGACTTACTGTATAGTATTCTATAATCTTTAAAACTAGTCAAGCGTAGTTTTGTTACAATATATATAATCTATAGTTTAGTTAGATACAATTAACCTAATATAACCTAATATAACAAAATTATAGTTCTCAGTAAAATCGGTTTCTGTAACATTGTCAAAAAATTTAGAAAATATATATATATATATATATATATATATATATATATATATATATATATATATATATAGAAATTATTAAATAACCGCCGTAAATATATTATTGAATTAATGGATAATGGATGTCGGCATCCATTATCCATTAATTCAATATATATATATATATATATATATATATTTATAAATACTTTATTATAAAGCCTTTTAGATCAGGACGAATCTGAACGTAGTTTATCAGAGAGTATATTATAATATGTGTGTGTGTGTGTGTGTGTGTGTGTGTGTGTGTGTGTGTGTGTGTGTGTGTGTGTGTGTGTGTGTGTGTGTGTGTGTGTGTGTGTGTGTGTGTGTGTGTGTGTGTGTGTGTGTGTGTGTGTGTGTGTGTGTGTGTGTGTGTGTGTGTGTGTGTGTGTGTGTGTGTGTGTGTGTGTGTGTGTGTGTGTGTGTGTGTGTGTGTGTGTGTGTGTGTGTGTGTGTGTGTGTGTGTGTGTGTGTGTGTGTGTGTGTGTGTGTGTGTGTGTGTGTGTGTGTGTGTGTGTGTGTGTGTGTGTGTGTGTGTGTGTGTGTGTGTGTGTGTGTGTGTGTGTGTGTGTGTGTGTGTGTGTGTGTGTGTGTGTGTGTGTGTGTGTGTGTGTGTGTGTGTGTGTGTGTGTGTGTGTGTGTGTGTGTGTGTGTGTGTGTGTGTGTGTGTGTGTGTGTGTGTGTGTGTGTGTGTGTGTGTGTGTGTGTGTGTGTGTGTGTGTGTGTGTGTGTGTGTGTGTGTGTGTGTGTGTGTGTGTGTGTGTGTGTGTGTGTGTGTGTGTGTGTGTGTGTGTGTGTGTGTGTGTGTGTGTGTGTGTGTGTGTGTGTGTGTGTGTGTGTGTGTGTGTGTGTGTGTGTGTGTGTGTGTGTGTGTGTGTGTGTGTGTGTGTGTGTGTGTGTGTGTGTGTGTGTGTGTGTGTGTGTGTGTGTGTGTGTGTGTGTGTGTGTGTGTGTGTGTGTGTGTGTGTGTGTGTGTGTGTGTGTGTGTGTGTGTGTGTGTGTGTGTGTGTGTGTGTGTGTGTGTGTGTGTGTGTGTGTGTGTGTGTGTGTGTGTGTGTGTGTGTGTGTGTGTGTGTGTGTGTGTGTGTGTGTGTGTGTGTGTGTGTGTGTGTGTGTGTGTGTGTGTGTGTGTGTGTGTGTGTGTGTGTGTGTGTGTGTGTGTGTGTGTGTGTGTGTGTGTGTGTGTGTGTGTGTGTGTGTGTGTGTGTGTGTGTGTGTGTGTGTGTGTGTGTGTGTGTGTGTGTGTGTGTGTGTGTGTGTGTGTGTGTGTGTGTGTGTGTGTGTGTGTGTGTGTGTGTGTGTGTGTGTGTGTGGGCGTCAGCTCATTTGCTCGCTCGCTCAGTCAAAATTCTGTAATTGCAACTCCTGCTAGAAACGGTTGAACGAGTTTTAATAAAAAAATATTTTATTTTCGGTATTGCCAACTTTCTGAAAAACGAATTAATAAATTTTTTAAAAATTCATTATCGCCACATTATTTTTCCAAATTTTAATCTAACTCTCACTATAATGATTCTCCTCAGTATCTACGTAAATTAAATAATCCCATATATATTTGAAATAATTTTCTATCTTTCAAAAATTTATTGTGCGATTTGAATTGATTTGTTAAAAAACAATTTTTTTTTATTTACTAGAAAATAAATAAATAAATTTCAAAGAATCTAATCGTAATAACATCTTGATAGGTAAATGCTAAAAGCCTTTTGTGCACAAATGTGAATATTAAGGCTCCTCTTTAGCGCAACAGCTAATTCCCCATCTAATTTAACAAGTCATTAGCAAATAGCATTAGAATACCATTTTGAATAAAATACTCCGAATTGAAAATTCAGTATAATGCTTTCATTTATTTTATTTTGTAGCTGAACACCGCCGCTTAACTGAAAATACCGTTATTTTTTTTTAACAAGAGAACTCTTAATTGAGTGTATTTATACCTTCTTCTCAGCGGGAGGTGAAGTATTTCGTTACTCGTTAAGTAGGAATAAATGTATTTTGTTTTACAATATGTTTGGAAAATCACCGAAATTATCCAGAGAATGAATATTATATTTCTCATAAATACGCAAATAATAGAAACCATATTGAAATGGTCAGTTATTGCAATCTATATCTGAATAATATTGAATGATATTTGTTATTATTTTATAAAGTTTTAATCACTTCCAAAAAAACAAACAAATTCTGCTAAATTTTTTCAAATATTGACATTATTTCAAAGATTTTGTTATTTTCTTTAAAAGCTTTTAACTGTTTCGAAAGAATTTTAACAATTTTTTTTTATTTTAAAATATTGACATTTTTGAAATATTTAAGTAATTTTTTGAAATTTTTAAAGAATGTAAATTTTTTTGAAAAATTTAAAAAAATTTGAAAAAAACTTAAAAAATATGAGATTTTTGAAGGTTTTTAACACTAGAACTACCAGGATTTGTTCTATACCTATTTCTACCAACCGGTCAAAATGACCGGTTTGATGTGTAGTTGCATGTGTAGTTACTGAATAAATATATGGAATATTATGTATATGATAAAAAAAATTTGTTCACAACTTACTTACAATATTAGCAACAATCGTAAAATATTTGCCAAAATATTGTTCACTTTTTATATTTATTTCACCTCGCACCAGAAGCACCAACAAGAAAATGAAACTACTTAGCCGCAGAAATGTGAACCATGAACAAAGCACAGAATCTTTTTATTCGTGAGTATTTAGAGTAAAAAATATGTTTTGTGTATGCTACAATGTTGACAGAGTGTATTGCTAACGCGTGTTTTAATTTTTTTGCATTTGCACAAGCAATCCTAAACTCTGGTAATGTTTTTATATGACGGTCAGAATGACCGGTTGGTATATTTAGGTATACCACATATTTATCTCTGTAAAATGAAATCGCACGAATCTAACATTTTGTAAAATTAAAGATTTCATAAATTTAGAAAAATACATAGTATTCTAAAAACAATATTTTTTGTAATTATGAAAAAAAAGTGGTGATGAACTGATGCAACCGGTCATTTTGACCGGTTGGTAGTTCTAGTGTTAACAGCAAACGTTCATTAGACGCATTCGCTCAACATGTCCGAACCATATTCACTGACTAACACCAATTTTGCCTACAACATTTTCTTCGCAATTTTACACTCATAATACACTAATCGTATTTCGTAGCCGATCTCTTCTATTTACATCACATACCCCACATTTCCACAGCAGTCATTTTCCGTTTATGCTTTTACAACCAAACCCAACATTCACTAATATACATTAACGTAGACATCGAAACTGCATTGTATATACTCAAACGGGCTTCTTTGGAAACATTTATCATAAAAAATGTTACAATTATTTCAAGATTTATTTCTAAACGAAGACATAATACTCTTTCAATTACTGTATGCTAATTAAACTAATATTACACAGTAATTCATTTCTGTCCAAAATGCCTATAGTTTTTAAAGTGAACAATAAAACATATTCTCTTACAATTTTAAACGTCACTTTCAAATAAACTGTTTAATTTATTAACACAACTCAGCTCAGCTCAACTCATTTACAAGATTTAATGATCTGAATGGAATTTAAAAAAAAAAACACACCTATCGATGATCCGTTAGGTTACTTTTTGTACACACACTGTAAATAGATTGATATACATATTATTTATATTTGGTGGCGGATTCACCTTCACTTAGTTGGTTGCTAAGCTAAAACCGTTAGATATTTTTTTATATTTATATAGTTCGTTTATGAGGAAAATATTTTTATGGTTTATCTTTTGATGCGCGTTTATGATGCAATTCAAAAAATACCCCCCCATATTCTATTTCGTTTAACAATGTTTTTCGTTTCTTCAAACGTATAATAATATTGATACGAGAGGGAAACCACTTGTAAAATCTGGTGTACAAATTTAATAAAATCCCTTAAAATCCTAGTAAAATCATGGTAAAATCGGTAAAATCATGGTAATGTATTTTTTCCACCTAACTTTTCGGAAATTTTTTTCTCTCTCCATAAAAAAATTACTAAAGTTTTTAAAAATTTATTATGGCCATATTATTTAACCGATTTTAATCAAATTTTCATAAAAGATTTTCATAGTGCCTGAATAAATACAGTGTTGCCAAGTTACCGAGTAAAAAAAAATAACAAATTTTTTTCAAAATTCATTGTGGCTAAATTATTTATTCGATTTTGATTAAATTTTCCAGAAAAGTTTTTCCTAGTGCCCACATAAATTATAATATTATTAAAATACAGTGTTGCCAACTTTCCGAGAAATGTCAAAGTGGTTTATATATAATATGGATTTACTCATATCTACTTCTAATCTTGTTTTAATTATTTTGAAAACATGAGTTCCGCGATTCCAATCTTATTTTACCTCTCACATTTAACATAGGTACCCTATAACTGATGTTTAATTGAATCATGTACATCAATCACTTAGGTTATTGGTTATTTTTCAAATATTCCAATAATATAAGTAGGTAAGTAGGTTGGTACCTAGCTACATATGGATTTTCAAATAATAAAAATATTAAATGTCATCAGAATTAGGACATACTTTACACTCTGATTTTTATCTTTTTTAATTTTTTTTTTTTCACTTTGACTGCAAGGAAAATTGGTATAGCGTTTGGTACGGGTGCCTGTAACATTTTCATAAAAAAAATGTGTATGGAAATCATTCATATAGCCTCTAAATGACGAATCTGAACCTAGTTTATAAGTGGGTGTATGGATTTGCAGTCATAATTTTGTGATCGCAACTTCTCCTAGATGCAAGATAAGGTCATGTGGTTTTATTTTTTTAGTGATGCCAACTTTCTGAGAAAAAAATTACTAAAGTTTTTAAAAATTCATATTGGCTACATTGTTTATCCGATTTTGATCAAATTTTCACAAAAAGTTTTCCTAATGCTCCCATTAATTGTACAATTTTATTAATATCCAGTGTTGCCAACTTTCCGAGAAAAATTTATTATGACCATGTTATTTAACCAATTTTACTCAAATTTTCACAAAATTTAATAAATTTTTAAAATTTTTAGTAATTTTTTTCTCGGAAAGTTGGCAACACTGTATTTTATTAAAATTACGAAACTTATAGTGGGCATTAGGGAAATCTTTTCTAAAAATTTGATCAAAATGGGATATATAATGTAGCCAATATGAATTTGTAAAAACTTTAGTAATTTTTTTCTGGGAAAGTTACTATCACTAGAAAAACCCAAAAAAACATGAGAATATCTTGGGTACTAGACAAATTTATCCTGAAAATTTCATTAAAATCGGTTGAACCGTCTAGGAGGAGTTGCGATCACAAAATTTTGACATCCATACACCCACTCATAAAGTAAGTTCAGATTCGTCTGATCTAGAGGCTATATCAAGGATTTCTATACACAATTTTTTTTTTTTGAAAATGTTACAGACACTACTGTTCCAAACGCTATACCACTTTTTCCTTGCAGTCAAAGTGGTAATAAAAATAATAAAGAAATATTTATTTACTCAACTATATAAATAAAATTCCAAGTATGTACTTGTTTGTTTGAACTGCTGTATTTTTATTTTATTTAAATAAAATAATTCCTTAGAATTTACGTAATTATTATTGCGTAATCTTGTTAAATTTTCTTTCTTTTGTTTCTATGAGCAAAACAATATTTATATTTCTGTAGACAAAGCATTACAAGAATTTCAAATAATTGCAATATCAGCTAATCAAAGATGAGCAGCGAATTGATACAAGTTAATTTATGTTTTTAATACAATTTAGTTGTGAAAAATGAGTGTATTCTGTAGATCGTGAAAATTTCGTGTTTTTCATAAAAATATTTTATCAAATTTAGTGTATTAATGTTTTGTGACTAAGTTTAATATTTAAATATGTGTATTTTGTTTATAAGAAGTGCAACAAATAATGGATTCTAATTGATACAATTAACTTTGTGAAATTGAAAAAAAATGTTGTAGCAAAAGTTGGTGTTAGTCAGTTAAGATGGTTTGGACATGTTGGGCGAATGTCTAATGAACGTTTGGTTAAAAAGATTTATTTGAATGATTTTGATATTATACGATTGCGTGGACGTCCGATGAGTAGTTGAAGTGGTATGATTAAGAGAGTGGCTTGCGTGAGCAAAAGTTTCCAAGTAGTAGGAATAAAAGAGAATGAGAAGAATGAGAGTGAAATTATGAATGTGGATAAAATTGCAAAAGTTGCTTGTGCTGGATAGGAATGTTTGGAGGCGACTGATTTCTCGGGATGATAAAAAGATTTGTGCCACACCCTGTTTTGAATACATGGCGTGATTGTGTATGTATGTATTTATGTATGTAAAAGTGGTCAGACAGTATTAATGATTGGACAATTTTATGTATGTATTTCATATTATATAGACATAATTTCGAGTGAAGAATATTACAATTGAAGCTGCATAATAATTCTGCAATTAAAGGTAAGTAATAATCTTGTAATATACATACATACATACACAATCACGCCATGTACTCAAGGTGTGGCACAAACTCTTTTCATCATCCCAAAATCAGTCGCCTCCAAACAATCCTATATCCAGCACAAGCAACTTTCACACTTTCATCCACATTCATAATTCCTCCTCTCACAGCATGCTCTTTTATTCCTACTACTTGTAAACTTTCGCTCACGCAAGCCACACTCTCAATCATACCCCACTCCAACTACTTATCGGACTGATCCACTGAGCAAACGTATACCATAAACATCATTCAAATAAATCTTTTAAACCAAACGTTTATTAGACATTCGCTCAACATGCCCGAACCATCTTAACTGACTAACACCAACTTTTGCTACAAAATTGTTTTCAATTTCACACTCATCATACACTAATCTATTTCGTACCCGATCTCTCCTATTTACACCACATAGCCCACGTAAAAATTTTATTTCCACAGCAATCATTTTTCGTTTATGTTTTTGCAACTAAACCCAACATTTACTACCATACATCAACGTAGACACCAAAACTGCATTGTATATACTCAAACGGGCTTCTTTGGAAACATTTACATTCCTCGCAAAAGTTCCCAAAGCACCCAAAGCACCTTACAACCAGCATTTACTCTCCTTTCAATTTCACGATCAAAACGGCCATCTCTAGACAGCGAACTACCCAAATACCCAAATTCATCAACCTGCTCTAAACGTGCACCGTCATTACATTACATTACATTACATTCAGTCATCAAGTCACCTTTCTCAAAAACTAAAACTTTGCACTCATCAACATTCAACAGAAGATTCATATCTTTACCAACAACATTAATTCTATCAATCATCCTTCTCATTGTCAGTTGTACTTCAGATTCAGCCAAACCAACCACGTCATCAGCATACCCTAAAGCAGGTACAACACAGCCACCTATTTGTATACCATCAATACCACAAAAAGCTTTCCGAAGAAGAACATCCATATATAAATTAAATAGCCAAGGAGACAAATATTTGTTCTTTACAAAGAGGATATCATCAATCTTAAATATCGATACATCGATATATAAATATTTCGATTTATAGATATATCGATATATCAATATTCCGATATATCGATAATTTTTATTTTTAATATCAATTATCAATATATCGATATATCGAGATTTTTTCTTAGAACTAATTACGGTACACGAAGCATGTTAACCCGTGTTGCCAATATCGAATTGTGCCGGGTAGTTTTGCTTCGTGACATTGAATGGAATGGGACATTGTACAATTGCACTATTTACAAAACCGCACACCTCTACTACTAAATACATTGCACTGCGGTCATTGCTTGATAAATTAAAAAAGAGTTTTTTATTATTTATTTTTTAGAGGTAATTACCAGATCAGTTTGGTTCATTTTTTTTAGAGATGATCAAAAAAACTTGACAATTTTGTAACACATATTGCTGGATAGGTTAGATTAAAATGTTATATTTTATTTTTTTAGCAAAGGTCTAAGGACTTGAAGAATTTTTTTTTAAATAGGTCAAATTAAAAAATTATTTCTTTTATTTGTTTAAAGAAAAGAATCACAATACTTTTACAATGTGTTATTTTACTCGTATCAGCAATTAATCTAATTTTAAACAGCATATTTTAATAGACCACCAAACGTATCCAACCGGCAAAATGTAAAAAAATTTTTCGGTTGTTTGTATTTTTGATTGTGCGATATTTGTAGTGCAAACACCAATTTTACCGTCTGTTTTTTTTTCTTTTTGCGTGAAATGTATTTTGTTGTTTAATATACTTTGTTATCGTGCAATGTAATCTTTTATGCTACTTATTTTCTTATCAAACAAAGAATTCTTTAGACATATTTGTTGAGTAATTGTCGTGTAAACAACTAAATTTTCCGTTATTTTACTTTATTTTGTCAAGCTAATAGATTACACCCAACAAAAAAAAGTGAAATTTTTTATTTTAATAACGAAATGATATTATTACAGCTCTGCTTACACAAAATATCAATTTAATTGTTGTTACATACGGACCTTTAGTGCAAAAATGCTCGAATGAAATTGTTACATTTCCGCTGAATTGGCAGTTTCTTATGGTTTATCTGTTGCCAATGTTACTGGCTGTATGAGTAAGTGATATATATATATATATATATATATATATATATATAAATTTTTATTTTGTTTGAAAATTTTTAAAAGATAATGTGTTGAGAAGGCATTAAATTATTTTAATGGAACATCCAATATTTGTAGTCACATATCATCAAAAATATGGTAAAATATATAAAATAAATGTACTTCTATTGCGTTTATAATCTTTTTTAGATTATCTATGACCAAGCATAATGTGAAAAAAAAGCTTCAGATTTAAGTTTTGTTAAATTTTATATTAAAATTTGACGTTTCGATACTTATACAAAATTTATTTCATCATTAGTAAAAAATATGTAAATGACATAAATAATAAACAAACAAAATATATAGACAAATTACTATAGATAACAAAATACAACTTACTAAATTACAAAATTTTATAAATTATTAAAAGAAACCAGGTTTTATTTAAATCACTGTAAAAAATGTATGTATATTTAAAAAAAAAACTATTACAGTAAAATTACAAAATATTGTTATTTTTACTGTTAAAACTTATGTAAAATTACATGAATTTAAGTTACATTTTTTACAGTGTAATAAAACGTGTATGAATAAATAAAAAATTATGTGTCACATCCAACCATGGTGTGTTTGTTTATATTATGTATTTATGTATTTTCTATAAAACAATCTAAAAGTAGTTTACTTTATATATTACAGTCATTCCATTTCAAACATTTTTTAATGAATTCTTTGGCCAATTTAACTGCATAAGCAACACATATTTTATTGGATTTAGTCTAGGAGCACAAATTGCTGGATTGATTGCTAAGGGACTTACTGGAAGATTATCTCGTATATTTGGTAATTAACAATAATTTAAATACATTAAATCATAAATGATGAATAAAAATATAAGTAATAAATATTGAAAATAAAGGTCAACATTAAATTTTTTTTATAGCCACAAAAAATTACAATTTTCTTTTGGTCGAGTGATGTAAAAAGTGTGATTTCAAAGATTATTAGTTGTAGTTTATTATCTAAGAATGATCGTTTTGATCGTGAAATTGATAGAAGAGTTAATGCTGGTTGTAAGGTGCTTTGGGAGCTTTGGGTACTTTTGCTAGAAATCTAAATGTTTCCATGGAAACCCGTTTGATTATATACAATACTATTTTTGTGCTTACGTTGATGTATGGGTAGTGAAAGTTGGGTTTGGCTGCAAAAGCATAAAAGAAAAATGACTGTTGTGGAAATGAGATTCTTACTTGGGGTACGTGATGTAGCTAGAAGGAATCGAGTATGAAATAGATTAGTGTATGATGAGTGTGAAATTGAAAAAAAGTTGTAGCAGAAGTTGGTGTTAAGTTAAAAAAATTTGTATGAATGATTTTGATGCTATACATTTGTGTGAACGTCCGATGAGTAGTTGGAGTGATATAATTGAGAGTGTTTTGCGTGAATGTTTTCAAGTAGTAGGAATAGCATATATGAGAGAAATTATGAATGTAAAAGAAGCTAAAGTTGATTGTCTGAATAGGCATGTTTGGAGGAAACTGAATTCGAGATATTGGAAAGCGTTTGTGCCACACCCTTTTGGATACATAGCGTGATTGAATATGTATGTATGTATGTATTAGTTGTCTGTATAGCAACATTTTTATAATCATTGAACTATTGTAGTGTAAAAAAATTTTGAAAATATTCCCATGGCAATAAAAGTGACTCTATAAACAGCAAGTTGTCTGTTAAGTCAGACTTTTAGTATCTTGTGGTTAAAAATATATTTATGATGTCGAAAAAAGAAATTTAGTAACTCTGCATGTTTTAAAAATCTCGCCAGTAAATGTATTTCTTTTTGCTTAAATTTACGAAACAAATTACTAGTTATATTTGTTTTTTAATTTTTGAACTAACATTTAGTTTTATGCTATAGGTCTCGATCCGGCTGGACCATTGGTTGAACTTGGACCAAATTTACAAGCCACTGATGCTTCTTTTGTGGAAATAATTCACACCGATGCTGGTGGTTTTGGTTTTCCATTTGCTTGTGGTACAACCGATTTTTGGACAAATAATGGAATTAGAAATCAACCATCTTGTGCAACTTCTACGAATAGTGGTGGTAGTTATGAATTAGTTTAATAATCGGGCAAAAAATTATTGATATATAATTTAAACTACAGTTAAATTATATGTAATAGACAGCATTTCCTTAAAAAATCTAATTTTAATTATTTTTAATTTAACCGGATGCCCGCAGAATAAGTTTTTTTTATATATAAATAAATTCTAAATTTATTATTTTTGGTTTACCAAAAATAGAGCCGGCGATAATACCGAGCGCAGGTAAATCGCCCGGAGCGCCACACTGAAGAGGACTCTAAACCAATCGTAACTTATCTTTTTATAAACAAAATATTAAAAAAAATTTAGATTTCAATCAAATGAAATAAATATCATATTTGTATATACATCATACATTCTTATTTATTTTACTCATATTTATTTATTATTTAATAATTACTGCAATATTAAGATAAATATTTTATTCTCTTTTGTTAATTTAATTTAATGATTAATTTAATTATAACATATTGTAAATACGTTAGTATTTTGCCAAATTTATCATGCAATAAATAAGGTAGATCAATCCTAGAAATTTAATAATTTTTTCTTTTTGTTATCTTTAACATCGACCCTGTAAAATGCATTGCACTGGTTTAAAGGATACTTTTTTAAATTTCGAAATATTAAGTTTTTAAAATAAAACAGTTTTTGGTTATAATTATATATTAACATTTATTAATCTCACTTGTATCTATTTTCTTGATGAAGACAAATGTTGAATTCGTCGAAAAGTCGATTATTAATAAATATTAATACAGAACAACAAAACTATAACCTATAGAGGTATAACAATGGATTATGTTAACTGTTCGGTAGTTGGATTTAAAGCGTGCTGTGATTATGCAATCGGATATCGCTTGCCAACGTTGCAAGCTGTTCTTTATATATTTCTTGATTATTATGCCACTTCTTCCAGTTCTGTCTTCTGTAGTAGATTTACCGGAGAAGAGTAAGATATTTTCATTACTTAATTAGAATTCACATGAGTCAAGACCTTCGTCTTGCTCAGGATTAGCATACTTATTACTTATTTTATAAGTAACCATTATGTTACTGATTTATGCTAGGCTTGCCGACTCGCGCATTGTTCGTATGTTCCAAAATTCTATTCGAAATTTGGTTTTTGCATTGAGTGTCGTTATTATGTTATTTTGTCCTGTTTGTTCGTTTGTCCGTTTTAGTTTCAATAATCAAGTAGATTTAAGATGTGTAAGTTATTAAACCATAGCATCCCAGACCAGTGATGTTGCCACCTTTTACTTCCTGTCCTATAAGTTTTTCTGTCAAGAATTATGTATTATATTAACAAAGAAAAAAGTTGAAACAAAAACTTAATATTTCGGAAAATAAAAAGGTTTTAGGATTTATTTCTGTATTAATTTTATTTAAAATTCAACGTTTTGACGTACTATACGTACATCATTATTGGAAAAAATGATAGAAATGACATATAAAATAAATAAACAGAATATAGTTACTAAATATGAAAATAAGTATCTAGATTATAAGATTTAAAAATTTTTAATTAAAAGAAACCAAATTAGTGCCTTTACACTGATTGGTGTTATGTTTTGCTTTATCTATTAAGTGATGGGTCTTTTAATAATTATAATATCGTCGAATTTTACATTATGAAGATTTTCTCACGCATGTTGCGCATTAGCAAATTTATCTGGATAGTTTACACGTATTGTTGTATTTTATGTTTTGTCAATCTAGTAGAAACAGATTTACTTGTTTGTCCAACATAAGCTTTACCGCATTTGCAAGGATTTCTATATATTCCCGAAAATTGAAAAGGACTAATATTTTTTAGTAAATTCTAAAACAATTTATTTCAATATAATAAACTTTGAAAAGATTTCTTACTATGTTAAAACGTTTTACGTTGAAGAAGTAATGGAAACAATACATTTCCATAAATAAACAAGTAAAAAGAATACGTCAAGATTATGTTATTTAACCTTTATAGAGATGTAGTGACACAAACACCGTATCTACTTTTTTCCAAATAAACTCTAACATTAAAACGAATCAAGAGCGACATATTTTGAGTAAAACAAATATCTTGCTTCTAAAAGAAAGAATGTACTATACTAGAAAAGAACTGGACGAACTTGATAGAATTATATTAAACTGTCATTGTCAAGAAAATTAATTTTTTAACAAACTTATATAAAGTTTTATATTTTAGATTGCAGTCATTATTGTTCTGTACGATACTTTGCTAACTCAATAACAAATCCATCAGCTTATGAAGTATAACGATGTACTCTATCTGCAGTTTGTGATACACAAATTATGGGCTACTGGACTCAAACAACGTAAGTTTACAGATAAAAGTATTTAATGAATTATATAAAAATTTACTAATAATTTTGTTTTGTAAACAGTAGTATATTACAGTAGTGATAGATGTACCGCGAAAAATACATACTTTTTTAAATACTGTTATATACACAAATGACTGCGTTAGAATCAAAGTAACATTCTGAGTAAATCGCTGTAAAAGTTTTTTTGTTGAATTTTTTCCAGTTAAGAATTTAAACAAAATTACTATACTAGCTAGGAAATTTTGTATGTCTCTATACCAATAACATTATATGCATATCTAGCTTTCATTACTGCATTTAAATTATTTTTTTTATTTCTAATCAAGTCAATTGTAAGAATATTGATAAATGTGTTGTATGTCTATTCTCCTTCGAATGCGTAAAAAACGCCTGATTTTTACGAATTTTTTGTTGAGAAAACTAATAGAACAATCAACGAAAATCTTTTTTTTTTATAATATTTATTCATTTATAAATTATGTTTTGTAATTTTTTTAATATTGTCGAAAAATATTAACACCCTTCTCCGCGCAGCCAAAGTTGTCAGGTCTCACAGATGGTGGCACAGCTGTGCTAATCCTCAGGAGTTCACATCTTATTTGAAATATAAAACAGACAATTTTCTTAATCAATAGAATATTGCTGTTCGACAATGCCAATGTTTGGCGAAACTGCAGTCACGTTTCTATAATAAAGTGTGAAATTATCAAAGTTAAAAAGTGTTTTATTAATTTACTTCAATATGAAATTTCACAAAGTAAAGGCCAACAGAGTTAATTTTTCAATTAATTTGGTATATTAAATAATAAAAAGCTAAAATTAAAAAATACATACTCAGTATTTCTCATCATACGGATTTTTTTTTTATTATTTATTGATATACAAGAATTATTTTAAAATTTTCGGTACTAGATAATAAAAATGTTTCAAGTAAAGTTACTTTATTTGTAAAAAATTTAAAAAATATTTATAAGATAGTTTGTTTCAGTATTCAAATATGTGGAAATAACTGAATTTTTCAAATTTGTAACACTAATATTCGAGAAATTTCAATAAAATTTGAATAAATATGCATTATTACTATTTAAATTAGTAATGTTTTAAAAAATATTTTATTTCAAAATTTATGTCGAGGTTTAAATTTTTTTTCTGAAATTTTTTGTCAAATATTTTTTTTTCAATATTACAAATAAAGTTACATAATCTGTATTATTTTTCATAACTGTTTATTTTTACTAAAACAGAAAGTGTTATCTGTACTTCTGGCTAATGCATTTTTTGTTTTTAAACAAAAAAACCAAAAAAACCCTATATAATAATTTTCAAATAAAACAATTAATAATTTTTTTCTACATTGTGTAGACTTTTTGACGTACAGTCATTACTGTCATCATATTTTTTTAAAATTGTAAATATGTTCTGCTTTGTTACAGAGCGATAGGAAGTTATTATCCATCAACTCTATAATTATGCGCAATTGTAATTATATTTCTCTTAACTATAATTATTAAAAAAAAAACTGTTTGTAAATGTTAAAATATCATAAATAGTTGATGATTATGAATGTTTCAACCTTTGTATTAATAAATTAATAATATTCTGAATCTAAAACGTCAAACTATTAAACACATAATTATTTTCAGTAGAGGCATATCTATTTTGCAACAACAGACATAAAATAATCTATAAATAATAAAAGAACTGAACAACCTATAATCGAGAGTATGTGTTTATTTTAATTCCTATTCTCGAAACACAGACTGGTATCTCGACAATAAGAAATTTAATATATATATATATATATATATATATATATATATATATATATATTTATTATACATATATATATATATATATATATATATATATATATATATTTATTATACATATATATATATATATATATATATATATATATATATTTATTATACATTTATATATATATATATATAAGACAATTGATTATATAGGATAATAAATAAACCAAAATATGTTTCTCTGTAAACAAAGAGGAAAATTTTATTCACTATTTAACAATATTAATTACATTATTTACAATCTTACCTGTAAACAAAGAAACGACAATTAAAGTTTATTATTTACACTATTTAGTTTCTTTATTACAATATTATAAAATATATTTTATTATCAACAAATCTGTATTTTGACATGTGCTCGGATATGACATGTATTCAGACGAGTGCGCGGAGCATGCGAAGCGCGGCAAATTCAAATTAAAGAAAGTATATTTTCTTTACATCTCCCCCCCTCAGGGTAAGACTTGTCAGGGTGCTTTCATGTTGGATATATTATCTATTCTTCTTCATCTGTGTCTCCTTCTTCTATTGGTATTAGTTTTGATATATGGAATAAACTTGTTTCTGACTTTTTCTTATTAGTCTTGATTTTGTATAGGGAGTTTGATATTTTTTCTATTATTTCGAATGGTCCAACTCTCAGATGGTCTAGCTTTTTCCTGTTCAGTCTGTTTCCGTTTTCTATATATACCATGTCTCTTGCACTGTACTCATGATGTTTTCTATTTTTGTCATACAGTTTTTTATTGTAATTATGCGACCTTATTGACCTTTCCAAAGCTAGTTTTCTATCATTGATCCAATCATCTTTGTTTTTCTTTCTTTTTAATTCTTCTGGTATGACACTCGTGTCCGTGCCATTTAATAAATACTCTGGTGCAAAACCAGTGACTGAGTGTTCTATCTTATTATATCTATCAACACATTCTCTAGCGACCGTTGTCCAAGCTCTTTTTTTTTCTTTTTCATTTATTCTACATCTTATTTTATTGACTAGTGTCTGATTCAGTCTCTCGTTCAAGCCGTTTGAAAATGGTGAATTAACTGTTGTAAATATAAGTTTAATGTTCTTTTCTTCTAGAAATTCTTTAAATTCCTTTGAATTTAACCCAGGATATTGATCCGTTAGTATCATCCCAATTTTATCCGTTTCCGACACGTTCTGAACTAGCTTGATGAAATCTGTGGCATTCTGTGTCTTTGATGTTAAAATAAATGCGTGTCTCGTGTAGTGGTCGACCAATAAGTGGAGGTATTTTTTTGTTGATCTTTGTCCTCCAAATCCTCCAATGGTGTCTATAGACATTATTTCATATGGTTCAGTCGCTGGTCCCAAGTGGGACATTAATCCAAATTTGTTTTGGCCTCTCGTTTTATTTTTGATACATATGTCACAATTTTTACATATTTTTTTTATGTTTTCTGTTAGATTCTTTGATGTATAGTAAGGACATATTCTGTTAATAGTTTGTCTAATTCCTGTATGGCACCATTCCCTGTGTACATCTTTTATCAATTTGATGCTCAATTCTTCTGACAAGATTATTTTTTCCTTATTTCTAATTTTCTTATAAAATATTCCGTTCTTTCTTATTAATATTGATTTAATTCTTTGTATTATTTCATTATTTTCTTGGTCTGTTCTTATTTCATCTGTTTGTGTCAGGTTTACTATTGTTAGAGCCTCTTCAGAGTTTTCAATCGGTTCCAGTACCGGATTTCGACTTAAGCAGTCCGCTTCAGCGTTATCTTTACCCGGTACATATTTTATTTGAAAGTCATATTGTGACAGATAATAGGATAATTCACCTAATTCTTCGTCTGTTCTCGCTTTTATATTTAAGTTTTCAAGTGGTTTGTGATCCGAGTATACTTCGAATCTTCTTCCAATCAACCAGTGTTGCCAATATTTTACTGCTTCTTTGATTGCCAGGCACTCCAAATATATTGCTTTCTTTCTTTTTTGGGTTTCATTTAACTTCTTTGAAAAATATGCTACTGGTTTTTCTCGTCCATCTATTTGTAATTGCTTTAGTATTGCCCCAATTCCTTCTAGCGATGCATCTGTGTAAATTTTTATTGGCAAATCTTTATCGAATATTTCTAAAACTGGTTGAGAACATAATAATTTTTTTATTTCTGTAAAAGACTTCTCACATTCTTCTGACCACATAAATTTTACCTCTTTTCTTAATAATCTATGTAATGGATCTAACATTATTGAGCTATTTGGTATGTATTCATGGTAAAAGTTGACTTTTCCTAAAAATTGTCTGATATTTTTTTGAGTCTTTGGAGTTGGAAAATTCTGAATTGAAATTAGATTATCTTTTATTGGTCTTACTGTGTTGTTTTCTATGATGTGCCCCAGGTATTTTACTGAGTTCACAGCGAATGAGCATTTTATGAATTTCAGTCTAAATCCCTCTCTTATAATTGCTTCTAGTACCTGCTCTATATGCCTGATATGTTCTTCAAAAGTTGGTGAATAAATTAATATATCGTCGATATAATTTTCTATAAATTCTGTTAATTTATGTTTCCTTAATATGCTACTCAGGATCCTTTGGAATATTGCTGGTGACGTTTTCAGACCAAATGGTAAACACGTCCATTGATAGTGTCCTTCTTGTGTTACAAAACCTGTCTTTTTTTTGTCCTCGATTCGGAGTGGAATTGACCAAAACGCAGAGTTAATATCCAGTGTTGTAAAATATTTGCAGTTTCTAGTTTTAATTATTAGGTCGTCTATAAGTGGAAATGGTTGAGCTTGTGGTACAATATTCTTGTTTAGATCTCTAAAATCAATACACAGACGATTTTTCTTTCCTTCATCTCTTTTATATGCAAGTGTTACTGGTGCAGCAAATGGACTGTAAGATTCTTCAATCAAAACTTTTTCTAATAGCTTTGCCACTTGTGTTTCTATTTCCTTTTTATCTTCTATTGAACACTTGTATGGTCTTTTACTGCAATATTTGTCTACTATTAATTCGGTTCTTGCCTCATAATCCTTTACTGTACCAATATCGTATTTGTCTTTTGCGAATACAGTCTTATATTTTTCAATTAATTTTTCTATTTTAATTTTCTTTGTATTATCTAAATGTTCTAGGTTTATTTGAAATTCATCTTTCGCTATGTGTTCATTAAAATTTACTGAACAATGTTTAATTTTATTATCTTTATTATCTTTATTATCTATCTTAATCTTTTTTTCTGTTTTCTCTGTATCTAACATTTTCTTTTGTGATATTTGTAAATTCTCATCTTGAATTAATTTGAATTTTTTTATAATATCTAATCCTATAAGGAAATCTTCAAAATCATCTTTTTCTACAATGAATACATCAATGTATTCCTCCATGTCAAAGATTTTTATTTTCATAGTTACCAAACCTTTTGTATGTGTCACACCATTGACTGTTTTTAAAAATATTTTATTTACATCTTTTGTCTTTTCCTTTATTTTAACTAATTTTGGATTTATTAGGGAGACTTGGGAACCTGGATCGTAAGTTCCGTTTACCTCTAACTTATCTTCTAATAATATTTTTACTTTAATCAATGGTGTGATTATTCGTTTTTTGCTTCTGTATTTAGATTTACTTCTATGACTGAGTTGCTTCCTATCACTCTACTTTCATTTCTTTCTTTCTTCTTAAACCAACATGAGTCTTCAGGATGATATCTAATACCTTTATTTGAACTTTCACAATTCTTACATGGCTTTTTTTCTTCAAATTTCTTCTTGTTATCATGTTTATGTTCTTTAATTTTTGTAAAACTGTTTTTATTTACTAAATTTTCACATTTTCTGATTTCATGCAATAATCCAGTTGAATTCTCACAATTTTCTTTATCTATTTTATTTCTAACAAACTCAGGTAATCATGCTGCTATAAGCAACACTAGGGTCTTTGAACTGATGTTATTGTCCATATCTAGCAATAGCTTTTCTTTCCTCATAGCATATTCAATCAATGAACCTTCTTTATACCTGTAAGATATGACATACATTCCTGTACTCCATCCTTTGTCTGCAAATGACTCCAGAAATCTCTCTTTCCATTCAGACCATTCAGCTTCCATTGTCAATATTGTGAGGGTTGCTGAGTGCCAATCTAAACATGACTTGTCTAGGAATAGCCTTAATATTTCAATTTTTGTATTATCTTCATTGATTTCAAACCTTATACATTCTTTCTCAAATGTCTCGAGCCATTGTTTTGCATTTGAATGTTTTGATGTAAATTTTTCAATCATAAACTTCTCTGTTATGTGTTTTAAATTAAGTTGGCTTTCATTCTTTTGAGTGGATTCTACTACATCTGTTTTTATTATTTGTTCTAAATACAAGTCATTAAACATTATATTACCCTCTTCATCAATGTATGTCTGCTGCATTTTATCAGTTAGTGTGATCCACACTGTTCTGTTTTGACCTCTTTGTGTGAAACTCTTTTTCACTCTTTTATAAACATCCGTCTTCGTCAGTTCTTCATGTTCACTTACAAACCTCATTTCTTGTGGCAGCACATATTTCTTGTTATCCTCTGATATAATTGAGGTTATGGCAACAATATTTGTCTTCTTGTCCTTCGGCGATGCCACATATTGGAATGCGAATTGCAATCTTCTTACCATTATAAACAAAATTGTCGTTTTATAAGACAATTGATTATATAGGATAATAAATAAACCAAAATATGTTTCTCTGTAAACAAAGAGGAAAATTTTATTCACTATTTAACAATATTAATTACACTATTTACAATCTTACCTGTAAACAAAGAAACGACAATTAAAGTTTATTATTTACACTATTTAGTTTCTTTATTACAATATTATAAAATATATTTTATTATCAACAAATCTGTATTTTGACATGTGCTCGGATATGACATGTATTCAGACGAGTGCGCGGAGCATGCGAAGCGCGGCAAATTCAAATTAAAGAAAGTATATTTTCTTTACATATACAGGATGTAACAGAATAACTATTCCTAATTTTAACTGGAGTATCCTGGGCTCAGAATATGAAGATTTAATGCAACTCACTTAGATAAAATATGGCTCCTTACTGAGCTACATGGTGTTTCATATAAAAATTTAAAAACGATTTTTGCCCAGTACTTTAAAACTATTTGACGTATCCTTATCATACTTGGCAGGAAATGTAGGTACCGTACACCATACTAAATTATGTTAAATAAAAGTTTCTGGCTACTGCCAGTGGCGTACAACAGGGGCAAGTGAGAGGTTGATCCTTCCTAAATTCTACGCCACTAGCGGAATTGTCATTTTAGCACAATTTTTCGATTCTCTAATACTTTCTGTGTAAAAAACATACTCTTCCTTTGTAACGATAAAGTCACTGTTTTTCGAGATATTTAAAGTTAAACATAAGCTGCACCCTTGAGATTTTTTCAAAATTTGCTCAAAAAATCTGAAAAAATTCAGTAAAATAGAGAAAAAAATTAGCTACATAATATCTAAGTAACTTTTTCTCTAACTCATTCTGGTTTGGATGGAAAAATTATTGAAAATTAATATTTTTTGCATTTTATTTTTTTTATTTTCAATAATTTTTACAGCCAAATCAGAATGAGTTAGAGAAAAAAGTTACTTAGTTATTATGTAGCTAATTTTTTTCTCTATTTTATTGAATTTTTTCAGATTTTTTTGAGCAAATTTTTAAAAAATCCCAATGGTGCAGCTTATGTTTAACTTTAAATATCTCGAAAAACAGTGACTTTATCGTTACAAAGGAAGAGTATGTTTTTTACACAGCAAGTATTGGAGAATCGAAAAATTGTGCTAAAATGACAATTCCGCCAGTGGCGTAGAATTTAGGAAGGATCAACCTCTCACTTGCCCCTGTTGTACGCCACTGGCAGTAGCCAGAAACTTTTATTTAACATAGTTTAGTATGGTGTACGGTACCTACATTTCCTGCCAAGTATGATAAGGATAGGTCAAATAGTTTTAAAGTACAGGGCAAAAATCGTTTTTAAATTTTTATATAAAACACCCTGTAGCTCAGTAAGGAGCCATATTTTATCTATGTAATTTGCATTAAATCTTCATATTTTGAGCCCAGGATACTCCAGTTAAAATAAGGAATAGTTATTCTGTTACACCCTGTATATATATATTTATATATATATATATATATATATATATATATTTATTATACATTTATATATATATATATATATATATATATATACATTTATTAAAAATACACACACATATAAATATATTTTATATACGTATATATATATATATATATTACGACGAACAATCAACGATAATATAATTATAATTAATTATTACGCCATAGTATTAAACAGTGAACTTTAAATTACGATAACGTTGGGCAATCCAACGATTTTGCTCCGGCCAGCTTACTCGCGTAGAGGGGGAAGATCAGGAGAGTGATAAATTCTATTGTTATCTAAGCTAAATTTTGGACGCCAGGTATTTTATTTTAGTATATTCTTAAATTGCTTAAAATACCAAATAAACGCGAGATGTCAATAACAACGAATATACCACGAATTCAGTGATACACCATACGATAAATAAAACTCGAGAGTAAATTTAACAATGCGAATATATTACAGTAATTAGCATAATATAAGAAATAAAACAAACAAACAATAATCGCAATAAATCTTAACCTAATGAAGATGAATGATAATGAATGAAATGATCTTAAAAATAATAACAAATAATACAATTGCCGCCAAAAACGAATTTACATGGAGGCGACCTTAAATTTAATATACAGTGTCGTACGTATAATTTTTACTATAGCTTTTCGCTCAAGTTCGGTAACAAATATCATATGCACGTACGATAGTTTCACGTTAACGATAAACAATAATATTAGCCAACGTAAATAATTACCATACTTCGAATTATCGATATTTAAATCAAAACTTTAGTTAAAGGAAAACGGTATTGATACGCCATTGGAAATCTCTCACACAAACCGGTACGCTGCCGCGCGCAAACGCAGTTAGTTGAATGCGCGTTTGAAGTATGCGTACTATGAATACGTCACTACCGGATTACGAATTTAAAATGAAAGCTAAATGATCAAATGAAATAAATGTTTAGTGTACTCATCTGTCGATATTAGCACTAATAAAGATGTTGTAGATGCTAATACTCCGATACTGGGCTGATTTCCTGGTTGGTCGTGTACAGTTAATGATGACGATGACGACACGTGATTATTGGGTTTGAACAAGGGGTCACACTCACAAAATGTGGCGACACACACACACAAACGACACTAAATTGGACGAAATTCACGATACTACGCAATTTATACTGGATCCTCGTAAACCGAGTTACTTGTGAAAGAACCACGCCAAAACTAAACGATTCGATAAAGGCTTTTCACAACCTTCGCGGTACACGTGCTTTTACAAAATCCTCCGCATGGAGTAAAATCGGTCTGAGTGCACGCAAAGTTCAACAACGTTACTAATAAACGCAAGAATTACACTCAGTAACCACAAAATTATCACGGTACCGCAAATTGCAATAATATCTCAGAATATTTTACAAAACAAATAACTATGTCTGTCTCCGCCAACGGACGAAAACCGACTCTCCTTTCTTTCTTTAAAAAAAACCGTACAAAAAACGAAGAAACTAAACTAAACTTGCGGTTATCAAAAACTACGATTTACAACGGGAGTAATTAAGTTGTTTATCACAATTTCGCATCAAATACAGAAAAATATGTGACAATATATATATATATATATATATATATATATACCTATATATATATATATATATATATATATATATATATATACGAAAGTTGCTTGTTTGGATAGGAATGTTTGGAGGCGACTGATTTCGGAATGATGAAAAGAGTTTGTGCCACACCCTTTTTCGGTACATGGCGTGATTGTGTATGTATGTATGTATGTATGTATATATAAAATATATTTATATGTGTGTGTATTTTTAATAAACGTTGTCGATAATGTAGTGGCTCCTTTAGTTAGTTACGCACAAGACTTACATGCATGAGCAGGACAATTGTTAAAATATTAATTCAAGATTGATATTTTATTGAGATTGTTGCTGAGCCCCAAATTCGACCTATCGTTGACAATGTCAGTACTCCAACAGATACAATTTCAAAATTTTATTTTTAATCTACATTAAGTTCAAATCCAAATATTTTATTCTAAATTCACTTGACTTAGCGAATTCTTTAAAAAAATTAAATATGGAAAATATACTAAATTAATATCTTTTTACATAAAAAATTTATGCACATACAAATTTTTCCCATAGTTGACTATATGGAATAGATATAAATTTTTCATGTATTATATAAATATGTATGCATGTTTTTTGTTTTTTAATGTATCTATATAAGCAAGCTGTATTATTGAAGTAACTGTACGGAGAGGTTATGAAAGATCTATATTTTGTTTAAAATATCATGCATTTAAAGAAATAGTACATTTTTAAATTTTTGTTAAATGGAATGAATATAATAACTATTATTACAAAAAAATTGATTTATTTTTATTACAAAAAGATATACTTTTCAATACTGATTACTGTAATATCATATAAAATAATATTATATTTACTATATTGAAAAGTAATCACAGGTGTTTCATCTGATTAATATAATAAAAAAATATATATAGAAAATTATTTCATTTTTTTTATAGTAGCCTTCATGTAGTAGAAGTATATACAAGCAAAATGTATTATCCTCTATATATGTTAAATATGTCATATGATTTTCGTCATATGTATACACTTTTCGCTTTGTTTGCGTTTATATTTAAAAAAAATTTGCAAACCGATGTAGTTACAATGGAATCACGAAAACTGTACCAACCTATGTTTGTAATAATTGGTAAGAGTATAATATATTAATATAATTAATAATTTACCATAAATATTACTAGTTGCTTGATGTTATATAAACTATATTGTTAGATTTGCATACATATATACACAATCACGCCATGTATCCACAAGAGTGTGCCACAAATTCATTCCATTATCCTGATATAAGTTTCCTACAAACATCCCTATCCAGACCAACAGTACTATCTTCATCCATATTAATAATAACTCTCATATATACTATTCCTTCTCTAGCCAACGATTAAAAAAAATAAATTACATTATATAAATTAACAACAATTATTAAAATATGTTTTACAAATGAACCATAACCCTAGTATTAGTATTATGGTTTATATTGTTTTATGCATTTCTATGGCTGACCAATAAGAACAACTGCTAAATTAGGTTTCTATAAAAAAATATTACTATCAATATTTGAGATTGATATATACCAAATAATTATTTATGTTATTCAAGTAACTGAATGAGTTAAAATGACTTTCTATAAGTTTGCCATGAGTTACGCACAAAAGATAAACCTGAAGTAAACAAAAATACATACGCAACTGCCAAATCATCTGTCGACGAGTCAACATGCACGAAATACGTCGATGTCAATCAAGAACAAACGAAGATAATTCGCTTTCATGATTGTTTAACATTAAGTATTATGCTTAATAAATTGAGAAGTTTTCAATTCATTAAGTTTAGAGCATAGTGTTAAGGGACAAGCGTATGCCTACACTATTACCCTAGTACATATTTTTCTATAATATAACATTCGAGATTATCGCATAATGCTTGGGTTAGGATTAAGAGCATACGTATTGTAACGTGAATTGGTTTCGAGTCGGGGCTGTCTGAACAGTATTGGAAATATATTAAATAATTACCATCATATTTGCGATTGTATTTTGACTAGCATTTATTTCACAATACTTAAACACTAAATAACAATTCTGTACAATAATAACAACGGTTAGCCGAGCGGAGCTAAACAAACATTTACACTATTTACATTACTTATAATACAACTATCAGACTGACATTGAACAATACTTATGCACTAACACCACATTATATTTACTTGCATACATTTATATTTACATATTTATATCACTTATATCACACTATTATTTATTTCAACGAGCTATCACCGCTTGACCCAATAATACTATCAGACTGATTTCTACGATCTGACTAGGTCGGCTATCTGGTGATAACTATCACTAATATCTATATTACACTAATATTTATTTTACCACACTCTTGAATTCACACTACTCTACTTTTTATATCACTCGTGTAATCATTACACATTTATATTCACCTATTGCTATTTATTTCAACGAGCTATCACCGCTTGACCCAGACCGATTACTACGATCTGACTAGGTCGGCTATATGGCGATAACTAACTGAGCCATCACTATTCGGCCCAACGGGACCGACTACCAACGACGCAACCATGTCGCTTATCTCATGATGACCGCTGTGCCGTCGTTCGAAGCGCTTAATATATGGTCAAACAATCCTTCGCGAATATTCTGGTGTTTTTCCAGAAGCCTCATAGAAGCTTCGCACACATACATACATACACAGCGCACACAGACATCACGTCATCACATAAACACACTCGGTAAACACATTCCAATGTCGTGATTCACCGCATGCATACATACACAGATATAAGCACGCATACACACACGTAAACATAATTACTTATACAATCTTAGTTTTGTTACAGTATATAGCGTGCATATGTCTTATCCCTAATCCTAGCATTAAGCCATAACCTTGAAAGCTGAAGTATAGAGAAATACGTACTACGGTACTAGTGCAGGCATATGATTGTAAACTTATCCCTTAGCATTCTGCCCTAAACTTAACGAATTGGAAACTTCTCAGTTTCTAAAGCATAATGCTAAATGCCAAAAACCAATCAGGAAAGAGTATAATCTTCGTATAAGCTTGGTTGACATCGACGTGTTTCATGCATGTTGACATGTCGACTGAGGATTTGACAGTTGTACGTAGTTCTGTTTATTTCAAATTTATCATTTGAGTTTAATGTGAGGTTGCTGTAATTTAGCATAAAAATTGGGTGAAATTTGGAATTTTTTTCTCATAGAAGACATGCTTTTTTACAATGGGGTTTAACTAAATTTATTTTTTGGTTAATGTACAATAAAATTTAAAAAAAAATGGCGGCTCCAGCCCACACCAACTATCCCTATTTTTTGTGTGCGGGACGTACCACAACTTTTTTTGTGTCTGAATCAAAAAAGCATTAAAAATTAGTAATTTAAAATTAATTTGATTGTTCTTTACATTTTCTTTTTAAAAAAAACCCTATTAAACCATTTGAAAAAAAATCCGATTTGTTGCTCTTTTTTCCATAAAAAAATATTGTTAAATCGATTTTTGAAAATCAAATCCTGTTAGGGCTCCAGAAATTAAATTTCCTGTCTAGTGCAAAAAGATTAATTGAATCCGTTCATCCGTTGAAGCGCTAGAGCGCCACGCACTGTGAAAAATGCTGTTCCAAAAAAAAACGCGTTCAAAGTTTTTCTTTCAAAAAACTTGGTATATATAATTACCTACTTTCCGGCCGTTACATTGTTTCACTGACATACTTTAAATATCGACAAGTCTCTTTCAACCAAATATTGCAAACACTAGAGTAATTAAATTATTTTGTTGATTAGTACAGAAAAATCCCCTTAATTTATGGCAAAAGTAAGAAATGGCTTTTCAACTAATTTATTTAGTAGAACAATATAAACACTTATTTAGTAAATGTCAAATTCAAATTTTGACAGTAATATATCTGTTTGATAGAAAACTACTTTAGCCGGCTTGTTTTCATTGGTAAGCCGTAGAAATGCATAAATCTGTCTATTAGTGCTAATGCTAGTGCTAAAGGGCATAGTTTACAGTCTTTAATGTAATTGAAAATGAATTTCAGCAACTTTCAGTATAATCTTCACCTGTATCTACTTCCGTTTTCAATGTATAGAAAACGATAAGAATAAAATTGCCTATTACGGTGTTATTTGCATGTATCTATTCAACGCATTTTTGGCATTAATCAATTGTGTGATTTTCGCTCTGCTAAGAGACGCATATATAAAAGCCACATATATTGCCCACAACATTCAAAAACAATTAAGACAGATTGGACAACATCCGACAATGAAATTTTTCTTTTACGGAATAATACTTGTAATTATTTTTAATTTGTGCGTGATTACACTTGGAACTATTTATATTCCGAAAACAGGCGTCTTTATTTTTATCATAGAATTCTTTGGACTACTATATCCCGCTTATATTCGAATGGTGGCAATTGCATTAAATATGATATTTATTTCCATTTTGACACAGTCTATATATTATCTAAATAAAGCTTTAAAATCTTTAAATCGGAACGATACATTGGAAAGAAAATATGATATTGAAAATCATGGAAACAAATTATATGAAAGAAGAACCGCAACCTATGTTTTGATGAAATCAACTGAAATTTATATGGACATTATAAATGTTATATCTTTTTTTAACAAAGGTTATGATTTAATGTCTTTGATAAATATTGTGGCAAATGTAATTAATATCGTGTTGGGAATAATGTACGTGTATGGTGGCAACTACAAAGAGATTACTATTATATCATTAATAATACTGTTAGTATTTATGAATATCGAAATTGTTACATTTGCTTATATAAATTACAGATTGAAGGAGGAAGTAAGTATATTATGGTTCATTTTACTGCTTATAAAATTAAAAGAAAAAACAATAATTAACATAGTAAAAAACCTTTCGAAACTCGTTATATTAAAATAAAACGGTTTTAGGTTATAGTTTGGTATTAATATTTAATAATTAATTTAGTTAACTGGCAAATAAAATATATTTCTTTAAATTTTATTTTCTTAAACTTACATACAACTTTTTTTACAGGCAAAGGATTTTATGATAAACCTAGGAATGGTAGAAATATATTATTCGAATTCAACAGACTCATTTATGGTAATGCAATATATATTCATATATATATTCATATATATTCATATATATATATATATATATATATATATATATATATATTTATACATATACAGGGTGTAACAGAATAACAATTCCTAATTTTCAGAAATGATAGAGTGCACTTAGAGAAACATTTTTTATTAATAAATTAGTGTCCGGAAATTTCTTGGTGTCAAGATACACTAGATATCGTTAAAAACAATTTTAATTATTACAACGTCAAAGAATAGTTACCTTAAGGAACATTTTATTAGAAATAATAGTGCATTAAACTTTATAAAAATTGTTCGAAGTTACGACACCATTTTCGATACACAAGTTGTAACGATGTACAGGGTGGGCAAATTTAGACGTTTTCATAAGGGAACTCGGAAACTATAAGAGATATGGAAAAATGGACCGCGCATCCTCGATCGCTTTTTTTGAGAGAAACTCAATTATAAAAACAAAAATTAGCTATCGTTTTTTGTTTTCGAGTTATGGCGAAAAGTTCGCTTTTTCCGTATTTTGATAAATGGCGATATATCGATGGTTTTTTAAATTAGATGAAAATAATTTTCACATTCTTAAGGCACGTTTTTGAGTAGAATGAAATGCTCTTAACGGATATTATAAATCTCCGTTAATTCTCGGGTTATAACATAAAGTTGTGTTTTTTACAATCGACTGCCGAAAAAAAAAATTTCCGGACATTAGTTTATTAATAAAAAATGTTTCTTTATGTGCCCTCTATCATTTCTGAAAATTAGGAATAGTTATTCTGTTACACCCTGTATATGAGATTATATCAAATATAAGCATGGAATAACTATTTAACTGAAAATAAAAAAACTCATATCACCTAGGCATTGTACTGAATTAAATTGATTAAACTTCTGTCACTATATCTGGTGTCAACTCGGTAGCTCAATGGTAAGGTTTCCACCCGGCAAGTGGAGTGACCCTGGTTCGATCCCAGGTCGAGGTGATATGACTTTTTTCATTTTCAGTTGAATAGTTATTCCATGCTTATATTTGATATACTCTCATATTTGTTCTTTACAACCATTAATTATTCTCATCGACTTTTTTTTTTAAATAACAACTTATATTTTTTATTATTGATTTTGTAATACTTTTTATTCCGTTTCCAACCATATAATATCTTCAATATTGTAAATTTGAAATAAAATTGAGTAAAATAGTCTTAAATTTCAAATATTAAAAATTAATTAAATTGGCAGAATGAATCTAGTCACTTAAGTTTGACGGAAAGTTATCAACGGCACATTTGTTTTTATTTTGAAATTATAAAAAAGTTTAATAATTTAACTTGAAATTTATTATCTATTGAATCCAAAGTTAGTAATAACAATTGTAATAAATTAACCAGTTATAAACCGATAATTAGATTCATTTTGCCAATTTAATTAATTTTTAATATTTGAAATTTAAGATTATTTTTCTCAATTTTTTTCAAATGTAACATATTGAAAATTTTATATGGTTGAAAACGGAATAAAAAGTACTACCAAAGTCAATAATAAACAAGATTAGAAGTATATGGGTAAACCCATATATAGACCACTTTGACATTATCACATAAATGAAAACAAATAGGAATAAAAAAAATTTTCACCGAAAGTTGGCAACATTGTATTTTGATAATGTATAATATTATAAGCGCTAAAGGTATCTTCTGTAAAAATTTGATTAAAATCGGATAAATATTGCGGACATAACAAATTTTTAGAAAATTATTAATTTTTTTTTCGGAAAGTTGGCAACACCGTATTTAATAAAATTATAATTTATGTGAGCACCAGGAGAAACTTTTTTGAAAATTTGATCAAAATCGGATAAATAATGTAGCCACAATAATTTTTTTTTAATTTTAGTAATTTTATTCTCGATAAGTTGGCAACACTGTATTTTGTTAAAATTGCATAATTAATGCGGGCAAAAGGAGCATTTTTAGTGAAAATTTGATTAAAATCTGTTAAATAACGTTGTCATAATAAATTTTTAAAAATTTTTGTAATTATTTTCTCAGAAAGTTGGTAACACTGTACTTTGTGTAATTATCTAATTTATATGAATATTAGAAGAATCTTTTATGAAAAGTTGAGCAAAATCGGTTAAACAACTTGGCCGTAATAAATTTTGAAAAACTTTAGTAATTTTTTTCTCAGAAAGTTGGCAACACGGCATTTTATTAAAAATACGAAATGTATACGGGCACTTGGTGAATCTTTCCTGAAAATTTGATCAAAATCGGTTAAAAATAATGCAGTCACAATAAATTTTTAAAAATTTTAGTAATTTTTTTCTTGTAAAGTTGGCAACACTGTATTATTTTAAAATTACGTAATTTATGTGGGCACTAGGAAAGTCTTTCCTGAAAATTTGATCAAAATCGGATAAATAATGTAGCCACAATGAATTTTTAAAAATTTTATTAATTTTTTTCTCGGAAAGTTGGCATCACTGGAAAAAACCGAAACCACATGACCATCTTGGGCACTATGCAAATTTATCCTGAAAATTTCATTAAAATCGGTTGAACCGACTATGAGTAGTTGCGATCACAAATTTTTGTCTGACGACCGAGCGAGCTGACGACGCACATCCATACACCCACATAAACTAAGTTCAGATTCGTTATCTAGAGGCTATATGAAAGATTTCTATATACAATTTTTTTTTTGAAAATGTTACAGACACTGTACCAAACGCTATACCACTTTTTCATTGCAGTCAAAGCTGTAAAAATATAGGTTGTCATTAAAAGAACAAGTCGATGACATCATAACCTGAAAAACAAATGACATAAAAAACTGAAAATAGGCTGAAAATATTCGCTGTAGTCAAAATCGCTGTACCCCTTCGAGGTTTTCTCCAAAAAATTATTATCAACGGAATTACTGAATTTATTCCTTACTTAATTTCCACACTGTATAAATATATACCGAGTGTTCGTTCGTCAAGTTCGTATGGGCGTTTAACATGTAATTTCGATAAATTGCGATATACTACTTTCTCCTTCACTCAACTATCGTACTCATTATTTCGCATTTTTCCATGTCATGCTTATTTTCCTACATCTCATAGTTTTTGAGAAAAAAAAATAAAAATCAAAAAATCAAAAAAAAATTATAGCGCCCAAACGGCACATGCTAGCAAATTAAAACTAAAACCAAATAATAGAACCTTTTATGCCCTATCGAAAACTATTCTTAGTATTTCTTCGAATTTTACTCGAGAAAGTAGTATATCGCAATTTATCGAAATTACATGTTAAACGCCCATACGAGCTTAACGAACGAACACCCGGTATATATATATATATATATATATATATATATAATATTTTGCAAATATTAATTTAATGTTGGTTGTAAGGTTTTGGGTGCTTCGGGTACTTTTGCTAAGAATGTCCTCCACTTGAGCAGTGTACAATGCTGTTTGATAACTACGTTGATGTATGTATACTAGTGAGTGCTGAGTTTGGCTGCAGAAGCATAAAGGAAATATAACTGCTGTGGAAATTAGTTTTTTGAGTGGCATATGTGGTGTAACTAGGACGAATCGGGTACCAAATAGATTACTGTATGATGAGTGTGAAATTGAAAAAATATGTTGTTGCAAAAATTGCAGTTTTAGTCAGTTAAGATACGACTTGCTTATCTTGAGCGAATTTTTATTGAACATTTGGTTAAAATTACTTATATAAATGGTTTATAAGGTTTTCAAGTAGACGTCCGATGAGAGTAGTTGGAGTGGTATGAGCATAAGTTTCTAATTAGTAGGAATAGACACGAGCATACTATAAGATAGATTAGAATTCAGTGATTCCCAAAGTGGTCTATATCGACCCCCAGAGGCTGACGACGTCCTGTAAGGGGTCTATGTCAGCGAAAATGGGGGGTCAACAATAGCGGATTACTTTTTGCATTCCATGAATGGAATAATCCACATACGCAGATAGTACCTACTTACTTACATAATACTGCCTTATAATATAAAGACATAAAAGTATCTACATAAATTATAAAAGTATATCTATGAAGTAAATATTTTTTAAACATAAATGTTCATAAAACATGATGAAAAACTATATTAAAATTTAAATTATTTGGTATATTTTCTGATATATGAAATTGTTTAAAAATTATTATAAACTAGCAGTTGCCCGCAGCTCCGCCCGCGTACGTTTTTATTTTCTCTGCGTGTAAGTTTTTATTTTGTAGAAACAAGTATTTTTCCGCGGTAAATTGTAGCATGTAGCGGCTACATTCATTTATTTTTTGCATAGTTATTTTATGTAACAGATACTAAATTTTAATTTGGTTCGTTTTAATTTGAATTTAATTAATAAAGTATAAAACTTACTATGTGTTTCTTGAAGTTTTTCACACTACACTACAGTTAGAAATTTAAATATTTCAAAGTAAGTAGCACTATACCAACTGTCAAAAATACATCTAAAGTCGTTGAATTTGCAAAAAATCAATATCGAGAAAACAGAGGGACTACCCAAAACCGAAAAACGAGGTAAAAAAGTTTGGGAATTTCTGGATTAGATAAATATGGATGAAGCTAAAGTTGCTTGTCTAGATAGAGATGTTTGGAGAAACTGATTTTCCGATAGTGTGTATTAAACGTAAATTTTTTTAATTACCTATTTGTAATGCATCGAACTTCGATCTACTGTGAGTAATTTTGACATATTTTGAAAATACGTTCAAAGTTTGATTGCAGAGTAAACTAGATATTTATTTTTACTTTGCCACCTTGAAGAGTCCAGTTTGATGGACAAAATGTAACTTAAAAATGGATTACTATCAAGACTGAGGCAGTTACAATAAACATCGAGTTACGGTCAGTATGCAGTTACATTCAACAGTGAATTTTAAGTTACATTTTGGATTCATATTTTTATTGCTAAATTTATATGTATTTAGGTTTCAATTTTCCAATAATATTTGTTTAAGGGGAGGTTGCTGTTCTTAAGACTGAAAATTGGGTGAACTTTGAGATTTTTTCTAATAGACAAAGTGCTTTTTTAAAATTGGGGTTTAACTAGATCTATTCTTTAGTTAATGTACAATAAAATCCAAATTTTTCGTAAAAAAAAAATATAAAATGGCGGCTCCAGCCCCCACAGCTATGTCCCGCGCGGCGCGTTTGTTTGTGCGCGGGACGTTCCACAGCTTTTCTTCTGTATCTGAATCAGAAAAACATTAAAAATTAGTAATTTAGATTAAATTTGTGGGGCCTAGTTTTCCTTTGTTTAAAAAACACCCCTTGATAACAAAATGGCAGTTTGAAAAACGAACCACTTGGTTGCTATATTTTTTTTTCTTTAACGGACAAAAAAAAATATTTATAAATCGATTTTCGAAAAAAACGCTTCCATGGGTCCCCAAAAATTCAATTTCTTGTTCAGTGCAAAAAAAATCAAATTAATCCGTTCATTGCCCCGCGCACTGAAAACGCTATTCTGAGAAATACGTTTTTAAAATTTTTCTTTTAAGAATATTGTTACATATAATTAGGTGCTTTGCAGCCGTTGCATTGTTTTAATTAATTGACTGTAACTTCTGATATACTTTAGGTATTGACAAATCCCTTCCAAACAAATATTCTAGACATTATGGGAATTAAGTTTGTGCAAAAATTTGTGCGATAAGTACAGCAACCTCCCCTTAAGTAAAGATATATTTTATTATCGTAATTATTTCATAACCAAGATCCAGGTGCAACTTTATCTAATCAGCTAAAGAATCCATTTTAAATAAATGCTAAATTTACTCAGAAAAACGTTTGTCACCTAAATTTGCACAAAGACAGCAAATTGTTACAAGTGGAAAGAGTTTGTGCTATACCTTTTTGGGTACATGGCGTGTTTGTGAATTTATGCAAACATATAATTTATTTTTATAATTTGTCAGCTTTGTATTCCAGATACAGATTTTTCGTCTCAGACACATGAAACAACATTAAAAAGTGTATGTGAATGATTTTCAAGGTGTACGTTTGCCAGTGGACGTCCGATGAGTAGTTGAAAGTGGTATGATTGAGAGAGTAGCTTGCGTGAGCGAAAGAGTATGCTATGAGATAAGTTAGATCATAGATTCTCAAACATATTTCAGCTGTTGTCCAATTTTGAATAAAATAAATCTCCAAGACGCCCTTTCCCCTTGCTATAGAGAGAGATAATGTTTACGCGTTACACGTTATTTTTAGGTTGTCCCCGGAATCTTTACAGCACCCCTATTACCCATCAGCTCATTATTATCCACCACAGATCATAAATTGTTCACATTGCCTATTTTGAGAATCATGGGGTTAGATAAAAGTGATTAAAGCTGAAGTTGCTTGTCTGTATAAGAATATTAAAGAATACTAATTTCAGAAGTGAAGAAACAGTTTGTGCCACGCGCGTTTAGGTACATTGCGTGATTGTGTATGTATGCTTACTATAATTCTAAAAAATTTATTATGGTTACTTTTTTTATCCGATTTTAATCAAATTTTCACAAAAGATTCTCTTAGTGCCTGCATAAGATACATAATTTTAGTAAAATAAAATGTTGCCAAGTTTCCTAGAAATAATTACGAAAATATTTAAAAATTTATTATGGCCATGTTATTTAACCGATTTTAATCAAATTTTCACAGAAAAAATTCTAGTGCTCATAAAAATTATATAATTTTATCCAGTACATGTATGCAACTTTTCAAAAAAAAAAATTACTAAAATTTTGGCTTCACTATTTATCCAGTTTTAAATATATATATATATATATATATATATATATATATATATATATATATATATATATATATATATATATATACAGAGCGAGTGTAATGTTTGGAACTATCGCAATAAATCTTTTATTAAACGTTTTTGAAAAAAATCCTCGAACACGTCGATTTTTATTTTAAATGAGACATATTTTACTGTAATCGTCACTTAAAGATCGTCTTTTGTTTTTGAGTTATGACGTAAGCGATAATTTTTTTAAATGGAAACCTATATTTTTTATTATTGATTTTGGTAGTACTTTTATTCCGTTTCCAACCATATAAAATTTTAAATATGTTACATTTGAAAAAAATTAAGAAAAATAATCTTAAAGTTTAAATATTAAAAACGAATTAAATTGGCAAAATGAATCTAGTTATTAGTGTATAAAACAAAAAACATTAACTACAACTCTCAGTCAAATTTCGCACCATTATTTACTGAATTACGTGAAAAAGCCCACAATAAAAACAGATAAACAAACTGATAAAGAACTGTCATAATTTTAACGCTGTCAATTGTTATACATGGCTACTTGATTTTTTTATTAAAACTTGGAACTCTTGATTGTTATCAGATTTTTGTTTTAAAACTTTAACGGCAATTATCTCGAAAATTTCAAGAAACAGTACATACTTTTTTATCATATTTGGTCTTAGAAGTTCATGCTCTTTCCAAATTCATCATAAAAAATATAGGTTTCTATTTAAAAAAATTATCGCTTACGTCATAACTCAAAAACAAAAGACGATCTTTAAGTGACGATTACAGTAAAATATGTCTCATTTAAAATAAAAATCGACGTGTTCGAGGATTTTTTTCAAAAACGTTTAATAAAAGATTTATTGCGATAGTTCCAAACATTACACTCGCTCTGTATATATACCGGGTGTTTGTTCGTTAAGTTCGTATGGGCGTTTAACATGTAATTTCGATAAATTGCGATATACTACTTTCTCGAGTAAAATTCGAAGAAATACTTAGAATACTTTTCGATAGGACATAAAAGGTTCTATTATTAGGTTTTAGTTTTAATTTGCTAGCATGTGCCGTTTGAGCACTAGAATTTGTTTATGATTTTTTTGGTTTTTATTTTTTTTCTCAAAAACTATGAGGTGTAGGAAAATAAGCATGACATGGAAAAATGCGGAATAATGAGTACGATAATTGAGTAAAAAAACCATTATTCTACAATGCATCGTTTAGTAGAAAAAAAAATTAAAAACTGAATTTTTGAAAATTTAACAAGGGGGGACCCTTGGGATTTTTTAAAAATAAGACTTTTTTCAAAATTTGCTCAAAAAAATCTGAAAAAATTTAGTCAAATAGAAAAAAAAATTAGCTATATAATAGCTAAGTAACTTTTTTCTCTACCTCATTCTGGTTGGGCAGGAAAAATTATTGAAAATTCTAAAATGTTTTTTAGAATTTTTAATAATTTTTCCTGCAAAATCAGTATGAATTAGAGAAAAGGTTTTCTCTATTTTACTAAATTTTTTCAGATTTTTTTGAGAAAAATTTTGAAAAAAGTCTTATTTTGAATAAATTTTCAAAAATTCAGTTTTCAATTTTTTTCTCCTACACGATACATTGTAGAATAATGGTTTCTTCACTCAATTATCGTACTCATTATTCCGCATTTTTCCATGTCATGCTTATTTTCCTACACATCATAGTTTTTGAGAAAAAAAATAAAAACCAAAAAATTATAAACAAATTCTAGCGCTCAAACGACACATGCTAGCAAATTAAAACTAAAACCAAATAATAGATCCTTTTATGTCCTATCGAAAATTATTCTAAGTATTTCTTCGAATTTTACTCGAGAAAGTAGTATATCGCAATTTATCGAAATTACATGTTAAACGCCCATACGAACTTGACGAACGAACACCCGGTATATATATATATATATATGTATATATTATGTTTAAAAAAAACTAAACAATTTAATTGAATAATATGCATAATAATTATAAAATTTAATTTTTGAATAATGCTGCCAATTTTTAGTGATAAAATATAAAATTTTATTCCTATTTCTTAGTATTTATGTGATAATGTCAAATTTATATATAAGTTTATCCATATACTTATTTTATATAAATCTTTTGTTTTCAGTAGAATAAATAGTAATATTTTTCTGGTATATATTAATTTATTAAAATTTAACTACTATAGTTATTTATGTTTACTTTGTAACAGTTTTGTTGTTTTTAAAAAAATTATAAAAATAAATATGTAGTGATATATCTTTATAAAAATTTCCGCTTTTATTCTTTTTCATAACTATCTATTACCTACTACGATTGTTCAAAATTTATTTTCTTTTTTATGAATATTTAATATTTATTGTACTTATATTATTTACCATTTTTTGAATATTGTCATCCAATACTTAAATATTCAAGTTTATTATATGGTTTGATTTTTTGAATGATAAAATTTCATTGTCATTATATTATAAAAAAGTGTATGGTAATTATGCATTTCGTTAGGTAGGAAGTGGCGAATATTATGTTGACGCACTCTAAATTGTAGCTAAGAAATGATGTATGAGAAATATTTTCATCATTTTAATATCATTTTGACAATTTTCAGAAAATGAAAATATTTCGACGATAAAGAATATTTTACATTTTTTCAAAGCTACCCATTATTTATATATTTTTATTGCGATATTTTTACGATATTTAAATAAAAATCATAAACTGTCTTAAACTGCAACAGCCCAAAGAGCACGTCTGGAATGTGCAATTGCCTAAACGCCTAAAGGGCAACAAATCGCAACTGAACAGTCACAATTGAGAAGTCAAAGCAAATGTTGAAAATGGAAAATACACACTGCGGTTGCGTCTCTTTCTCTCTCTCTCTCTCTCTCTCTCTCTGTGTGTGTGTTTGTGTGTGTGTGTGTTTGTGCGCGGGAGCGGAGATGAGATAAATATAATTGGCATTCTCTCAGCCAAATGTTGTGATAGAAATTGTGTGTTAGTGTTTTAATATGTAAATTTTAATTTTAAATGGTGTATTGTAAATAAGAAATTATTATTTAGTGTATTGTTTACTAGTTGTATAAATAAATGTAAGTTATATAAAATCGTCCGTATGATTGATGCGTTTCCAATATTATCCAAACCAGAGTTACACTGCGGCACGTTATAATATTTTATTTTTTATTTTGTTACAGAAAACTACATTACTACTTTATCGACTACATGATAAACCACAATTATCATTACTAGGTATGATTAATTTTGATCCATCGATTATATTACAGGTAAATTAAATATATATATATATATATATATATATATATATATATATATATATATATATATATATACACCGGGTGTTCGTTCGTCAAGTTCGTATGGGCGTTTAACATGTAATTTCGATAAATTGCGATATACTACTTTTTCGAGTAAAATT
The DNA here is from genome assembly GCA_963966155.1 of Clivina fossor. Taxonomy (NCBI): domain Eukaryota; kingdom Metazoa; phylum Arthropoda; class Insecta; order Coleoptera; family Carabidae; genus Clivina; species Clivina fossor. The sequence goes on from CAWYQG010000347.1 coordinate 697,936, forward strand.
CGAAGAAATACTTAGAATACTTTTCGATAGGGCATAAAAAGTTCTATAATTTGGTTTTAGTTTCAATTTGCTAGCATGTGCCGTTTGGGCGCTAGAATTTTTTTTGATTTTTTTGTTTTTATTTTTTTCTGAAAAACTATGAAGTGTAGGAAAATAAGCATAATATGAAAAAATGCGGAATAATGAGTACTATAATCTAGTGAATAAACCATTATTCTAAGATACATCGTTTAGTAAAAAAAAATTGAATTTTTAAAAATCTCTCAATGGGGTACCTTTGGGATTTTTTCAAAATAAAACTTTTTTCAAAATTTGCTCAAAAAAATCTGATAAAATTTAGTAAAATAGAGAAAAAAATAAGCTACGTAATAGCTAAGTAACTATTTTCTCTACCTCAATCTGGTTTGGCACGAAAAATTATTGAAAATTCTAAAATGTTTTTTAGAATTTTTAATAATTTTTCCTGCCAAACCAGAATAAGTTTGAGAAAGAAGTTACTTAACTATTATGTAGTTAATTTTTTTCTCTGTTTTACTGAATTTTTTCAGATTTTTTTCAGCAAATTTTAAAAAAAGTCTTATTTTGAAAAAATCGCAAGGGAGATTTTCAAAAATTCAGTTTTTAATTTTTTTCTACTAAACGATAAATAAAATAATGGTTTATTTACTAGATTATAGTACTTATTATTCCACATTTTTCCATATCATGCTTATTTTCCTACACCTCATAGTTTTTGAGAAAAAAAATAAAAACCAAAAAAGTAAAAAAAAATTCTAGCGCCCACACAGTACATGCTAGCAAATTAAAACTAAAACCAAATTATAGACCTTTATATGCCCTATCGAAAAGTATTCTGAGTATTTCTTCTAATTTTACTCGAGAAAGTAGTATATCGCAAATTATCGAAATTGCATGTTAAACGCCCATACGAACTTAACGAACGAACACTCGGTATATATATATATATATATATATATATATATATATATATATATATATATATGCATAAAATTAAAATTCTTTTTAAAATAAAATGCTATTAGGTTATAGTTCTGTATTAATATTTATTATTAAATTAATAAAATTAATTTATAAATTATTAAATTAAAAAATAAAATTATTGTTTTAAAAAACTGAAAGTCCATGTTCGTCATAAAAAAGTTAGAAATGACATTTACAGTAAAAAAATAGAATACTGAAATAAGATGCAATTTATCAAATAAGTAACTAGATCATAAAATTTATAAATTTTTAATTAGGACGCTAAATTTCATTTAATTCAGTTCCTAGTCACAATGATTACGATTATCTTTTTCTTTACAAATTTTTATTGCTTCTCTTTTCAATCTACTGTTAATATTGATTAATATTGCAATTATAATAGCATCTTTAAATTTTACAACATGAAGATGGTTTAAACGTATTGACTTCTTATATTCTGTTAATATAATTGGACAAACAGGTAGAACTGTTTCTACTAGATTGACAGAAACAAAAAGGTCAATACGTTTAAACTATCTTACAAAATCTGTTATTTTACAACATGCGTTAAAAAACCTTTATGATGTAATATTCGGAAATACTATAATTATTACAAGATCCATCAATACAGCAGATTGATAAGTGAAGCAACAGAAATGTGTAAAGAAAAAGCTATCATCAATTTTTTAAAAAATTGGCATCTTTAAATTAAAAATTTCATGATCTAGTTACTTATTTATTATCAAGTAACTTGTATCCATGTTCTGTTTATTTACTACAAATACGAAAACGCCAAGATGCACGTTCACTTAGTCGAAACGCTGGTTTATTAATAAATTATTATAGAACTATATTCTAAAGCCGTTTTTATTCTAATATAATAAGTTCTGACAAATATTTTACCAATATGTTAAAATATTTTTTTTTCAGCAAATTGGTGTGTGCACCACTTTCGCATTACTTCTAATACAATATTATCAAAAATATGAATCAAATGATAATAATGAATTAATTGAATAAGATAAAGAAATATGCTAAATAGTGTTATATTGCATATTTAATTAAGTTAAAATAACGTGTAAATGCAGAAATTGCCATTAATGAACTAATTAAATTATTAGACAATATTTAAATTAAGGAAAATATATTAACTTTGCCGGAGTTTAAACCCGATTGGTCATGATAAACTGTGTGGCGTAGTTGGTAGCGCAACTGCCACGAAAACAGTAGGTCCCGGGTTTGAACTCCGGCAAGGTTAATACATTTTTCTTAATTTAAATATTAACTAATGATTGAATTAGTACATTAATGGCTTTAACACGCCTTGTATAATTAGTAACATATTTAATCAATTCGATAAAAATTTAATGAGTTTTATAAAACGTAGAAAATTTAAAGCTTTATATTTAAATATGTGTGAGTCGCATATTTTGCTGTATTTTCACCATATCACATATGATAAGGGAGGTATTGTAACAACAACAAATTTGACAAATATTGAGATTTTTACAAATAAGCACGAATTAGACTTGTAGTAACACGAATTAAATATGTTAGCGTAATGTCCGTCTGTCGGGCTGTCTGTAGACACGAGTAGAGTAAATTCGCATTAATGGATTGTTATAAAATTTCATATTTAATCTTCAGATGTAAACTTTTGGTAGAGACATACCAACCAAAAGTGGTAATTTAATGATGTCACTTTCATATATTATCTTACGAATATTTCGAAACAGCCTAATCATATTTCGAAAAAAACAGTACTTAACAAAAGTTGCTAAACAAGTTATAACTAACAACTTTTATTTATGACATTTTTTCGATACGGCTAAATAATTTTTCATATTTGTATGATTACATATAATTCTGTAAATTGGTGATATCTATATATCAAGATAATTTTGTTTTTACTTACCATGACTATCATAGACTAGGTGTAGGAGGAAAAATGGGTTTTAAATGTTGAAAAATATATATGGTACATAAGGTTCAAAATAGCTATAGTATTTAACTTCAAAACCATGTGGTTTTACAGGCATCGACCATCTAACATAGTTGGTCAGACATGTATTACTTATGTTTTTAATTTACAAAAATTCATTAAATACAAGTCTTTTAAATTTTAATTTCTTAATTATTTCAAATAGGTAATCCGCATACATATACGTTTGCGTGGACATCTGATGAGTATTTGTAGTGGTCTGATTGAGAGAGTGGCTTGCGTGAGCGAATGTTTCCAAGTAGTAGGAATAGAAGAGCATGTAATTATGAGAGGAATTACACATGTGGTAGAAGCTGAAGTTGCTTGTCTGGATAGGGTAAGCTTGGAGGAAATTAATTTCAAGATAGGGGAAAGAGTTGTTGCCACATCCTTTTGGATACATGGCGTAATTGTATATGTATGTATGGTAGCACATTTATAGAGAGAGAGAGAGAAAAATAGTAATATGTTTTATATGTAATTTTAATTAAATTATATAAACATATATTTATAATTTAATTAATATTTGTGAATTAATAGTATATTATCTACTAGAAATGTTTTAAATATATTTTTCTAAATTCTTAACAACTGCTTGTAGCGAATGCTTGTAAACAGTAGTATAATAGTATTTTTAAAATAATGTTTACGTTCATATTTTTGCAATATTAAGCATATTATTAAGTTTATCAAAATCAAAACAACTTATTCCATTACTATTATTTAGAAATTTTATATATAATATTATTTTTATCTTATACATATATGTATATTAACTTTTATCGTACGGAATTTATTTTCGTTTCTACTCGCTGAAGGCCGGATTTAAAAATAAATCAGGTGCGCCATAAAAAGCAAATATTTGCTTATAATAACGTAACTCCCACTTTATGTACACTAGAATATTATGAATGTATAATTCTTAAAAACACATTCTATACAATAAAGCATATTTCATACAATTTTCTTAGACACATAATATAATATATCCGTGAAATAATAAAGTTTAAGTAGAGAGAGAGAGAGAGAGAGAGAGAGAACAGAGAAAAATACGATACTTGTATACTATAATGTCATAAAAATGTCGCATAATAGTTTTTCGCCAAAATATTGAACTTTGTTTTTTGAAAAATATGAAAATGATATGAAAATAATGAAATACTTCTCCCACAGTATTTTCGCAGTAAAAATTTATTTATTCATCTGTTAGAGGGTACGCTTAGCTACATAGTTTAATATGCATCACAAATAATATTCGCCATTTTCTACCTTAAGAAATGCCTAATTATATTTTAAGCGGCCAACAATAAATACAAACCGTTGGCTATATACAGGCCGTTTTTACGATAAAAATTAATTAATATAATTAAATAAAAAAATGTTCAATTTGCTTTTCTGTAATATGCATAAAAATTAAAAAAATATTTGATTGACTATAAAGAACATAAGTTTGCTGGTCGATGCCCGAAAAACAGCTGATCGAAGCCCGAAAAACAGCTGATCGTAGCAAGCGAATTTGAACCTTAACACATTGTATGCGGGTAGTTTTTATCGCCCGGTAACGGGTGGCGCGGGTCATTTTTGCAATTTTTTTGCGAAAATGGCAACGTTCATACATACATAATTCACCATTGTATGTATTAGAGACCCAAATTTTGTCCTTTGGAATTCGTATATCTGCATGTTAGCATCCCTTTAGAATAATAAAATAGTCTAAAAATAAACGTATTTATAAGTTACCTACATTCTACCGCTAGTCTATGTGTATAAAATACGTTATTAATACGTGACCCGCGCTCTAGCAACACGCAACGAATACGTTATAAATACGCTTCTCGCATACAACGTGTTAACTACTATACCTAGTCTAGGATGACTTGATGACTACAGTTATTGTTTTTATACAAATTTTTCGTATCAATAAAATCTAGTACGATGACGGCCGGTTCAGTGGAAGCCACAGCAGACTTTTTTACTTTATTATTATAATTGCAGTAAAATATTGTCAAAAATTTAGATGTTTGAATCAAACTCTCATTAAAAGATCTGTATCAAGCTCTCTGTGGCATTTTCCACCTTCTCAGGACATGCTCTTTCTAGAAAATTCAAAAACAAATACAGTAAGAATCAATATTTACAATAAATTGTAATCACATATTAAAATAAATAATAAAATAATAACTAAGTATATATATTAATAAAAAAAAATTTTATGTCGCAAAATTTGCTGTATTTTTATCTTATATTTAATATAATAAAGTATGTATTTCTTTTATTTCTTGTTATTTTTATGAGATACATTATATCCCGAACAATTTTTACGCTACAGTTTCTCGTCTGGAAAATTTTTGTCCCTATGTCCCCATTTATTGAATATGAATAAAGATTAAATTAAAATATGATCTTACTGTGGCGAAAATTTAAATAAAATAAAATAATTTTCCTTAAACCACAAAATTATTTATAAACGCTAAATACGTATTTCTAAAACTAAGCGTTCATCATCAGTAGCAAGAGTTAAAACTAAACGCATTCAGCAGTAAAAAAAACACTGATAAATAAATGATATAAATAACTATAAATAAATATATTCCGTGTTGCGTAATATATTTCACCTACACCTATTAGTTAGTAATTAATACTTACAAAACCGTGTTTAATTATAAGACTTAAACAATGGGTGAGTACATTGAAATTATATCGTTACTACACTTTAAATGTAATAGCAAAATTACAGAAAAATATTATTAAAATTTTACAATAAAAACTCTGTAATTTTATTTTAGCATAAATATTCTGTATTTCTACATCAAAATTCTGCAGTAAGTAAAAATAAAGTAATAAGTATGTAAAATTGCTTACTTTCTGTAAACTGCATCACATGTTTTATGTAGAATTACATATTGTTAGTATAACATCTTAATTTATGTAAAATTACAGCTTGTATATTGACATCTATAAAAATTCATCAAAATATTTAGACATAGTATATATATTTTGTGTAATAATATTAGTAAATTAATTTGAGTGTAATTTATTTATTTCAAAATATATTTTTTATATAAATTTAGATATGTATGTAATTATACCAACAATAATGTTATAGAACTAAATAAATTTCATCTATTTATGAAAAGTTCCTGACAGCAAATTTACTGAAGTTCTGTAAATTTACGAAAAGAGACTTTATTAAGAAGTTGTAATATTACACACATATGTACTTTTTCATCCCGTTGGTAATATCATATTACATAATGTTTGTAATAGTTCTGATACTATGTATTTTTAAACAATTTTGTAAAAAATTTGAAAATAGTTGAATAATTATACCTAGAAATACTGAGCTTTATAGTGTCTAATTGTTTTCAGTGGCGTAGCCAAAAACTTGTCATGGGGGAGGTTACTAATATTAATCAATAAAGATAATACTATAATTTTTATAAAAAATAAAGAGCATTAAAAATTATTTTTATAAAAATGAAAGTAAAATAACATATTTCATATTTCACATACGTATGTTTTTGGTCGTTCAGGTTCTTGGGAGGGGGAGGGGGATTTCAACTCCCCCTACTCCATTGATTGTTTGTATATAAAATTACATAATTTTTTTTAGAATGCAGTGATGGGACAATGCGAATGAAAAATAATCGATTATTCAATTATAAAAATCATTCTAAATATATAGAATTAAATTAAAATCATTAAATTAAATTAAAACAAAAATCATTCTAATGCTACGTTTACAATTTTACATGCAATATGTATCTTTTATCAATTCAGAATTACAATTGAAAATAATTTATAGTAATTTATCTCTTAGATAATTTATCTGCATACACACAAAAAAAATCAATAAATTTGTTAAACGCAAATATATGTAATTAAATTGAAATTATTATACAGTTTCCTGTAAATTTTTTTATTGTTATTCTGGTTAAATATTTAACCGAAAATAAACAAAAACTCACAGATTGCCAAAAAAATATATGGAAAATAGATTATAACATTGAAAGCCAACTTTAAGGTTATTATTTTTTTAATTATTCGAAATCAGTGCTAGTCAACCTGACCAAGTAACAAATAACATAACTATAACCAAAATGTAATAATAAAAGTGTAATTTTATTAAGGTTATTTCGTTCTACCCCAGTTATATCAATACTTTTTACTTTATTTAATAAATAATTAAAATAATGTATTTAACATAACAGAAATTTAAAATATTTTTATTATTATAATATTCAGTTATTAAAAAATGCATTCAAATATTTTCTATGGTAAAACGTTGCGATTGTGATACCATATAGCGGTTTTATATAATAGAGAGACAGATACAATCGTTAATTCTAGTTGTGCTATATTCGTTCTTATCGTCATTCGATTGATATCATTCGATTATTAAAATCATTTGTTTATGCGCATCACTAGTTAAAATTTATTAATAAGTAATATTTAAGCAGCCGTAGGCCAGTGGTAGCGTGTGAGACTCGGACCGCAAACGTCCCTGGTTGGCGCAGCGTTCGCACTAGAAATTAAATTAAAATCTTGTACCACTGAAACTGATATCAGCTGGGGTCTGAGTGTGGTTCGAAACCCACTATAAACTGTAGGTTTCTTGCTTGGCTTTAGGAGAACGACCCGCATAATTGACAATACAAGTAGAAGTTGGGTCAAACAATCGATGACTAGCATCAGCTCCAAAATAAATAAAATTTTGCCGAAAAATTCCAAAAAATATGAGAAAAATTGTAAACCTAAATCTAACCGCCACTTGTTATTAGTTTTATCCATTTTGGAGCTGAGGCCCATCATTGACAGTTTCACTAAAAATTGTTAAGACTCTATAGTTTCAGCTTTTTGAGCACACGCCCATACATGTATATTCCACCTAAAATTTACGGAAACTGATTGATTATTCAATTTTAATAAAACATATATTTTTACATAAGCCAAATACAATCACAAAATTATTATAAACAAATTCTATAATAATAATAATAATCGTACTTTATTAAGCTAATAATGCTAATTAATACAAAAAATATACAATAACTTAAAATTATTTGTATTATAAAACTCAATCTAATTACAAAAACTCTCACAAACACTGTACAAAAAATATTTTTTTACTTTTTTTTTAAAACTATTCACCGAGTTTACATTTTTTATTAATTGTGGTAGTTGATTGTATAATTCGAGACCTTTAGAAAACATGGTTATATGAGTACTTGACTTATTAAATTTATTTATGTTAAATTGCTGATTGTTCCTCGTATAATAATTATGTCTCTCATTAACATATGAAATATTATCTTTTAAATAATTTGGCAGTTTATAATGTAGAATTTTATAAATAATTATTAACACATTTAATTCAACCAATTTTTTTATATCTAGCCATTGTAGAGCATTAAGCATCACAGTGATTTTCGTATATCTGTTGCATTTCAATATTATTCGCATCGCTCTATTTTGCAGTTTTTGCAGTTTTTCCATATTATTTTTTACTGCACATGAATAATATTGTACTGCAGTACATGAAATGTGGCAACACTATTGTATTATATACAACTAACGTACTCCAAGTAGACAAGTGTTTGGTAATTCTACTCAAATAATTAATTTTTTTTGCAACTTTTTTACTTAAGTATTGTACATGCATATCAAATTTAAGTTTTCTATCAATTATTATTCCGAGATATTTTACATGATCAACTATTTGCAACGAAATGTTATCTATTTTTACAACAATATCCTTGTCGTTAATTACCATTAGGTAAATAAAAGGTTTTTAATAATACTCATTTTCGTAAAATTTCACGACACTTTATTTCGTCAACAGACTTAAGTTTCGGCTCGCACCATTGTCAGTGTTATAATGAAAATAAAATACAAATTTAAACTTATATATATATATATATATATATATATATATATATATATATATACATAGCCGAGTTACAATAATCAGATACATTGTTGATGATTATATCTATACATTACAATACATATGTGAGTTACAATAATCAGAAACCATAGTTGATGATTATATCAATACAATACATGCTTAGATGTTTATAGGAATATGTCAATAAGTTTTACATGTAAATATACTTGTAACTTTAATTAGTAGATATTTTAATAAAATATTTATACTTACTTATAAGTACTTATATATGGTATATTAATAAGTACTTACAAATATAACAATATTACTTGAAATCGTATATTTTTAGTACAAAAAAGGTTTTACTGGTTTGATAATTTATTATATAGAATACATTACTTAGCATAGAGTATATAGTTATAACAATTGTGTATATTAAAAAAATAATATTTACCAATAACTCAAAAAAAACCTTTTACCATATTGGTTAATTTATTAGATACAGGTGGAATATGTCTTTGTTAAATGAAAGTATATTTCTGAATAAAAATGCCGCGAACGTCAGATAAACATTCGCTTCGGGATATTTTAAAAATAAATCATGTATTAAATATAATACTTGGAATATACGTCTATGTTTCAGAAAATTATAAAAATATTGTTTTATTTATATACATTTTACGAAACATATTTTCTGTGTGTATAAGTGCAGCATCACTTTATCTTCAAATTGTTCATTTGCATGAATTATCAGATCCAGTTCGCTCATTTGTTGTCACATTTGATTTGATACAAAATATAATAATATTTTGGATGTTATCATGGAAAAGAAATATTTATTATAAAAAAATACAAAAAATTATTTTCGAATTTGAACGTATTGATGAAATTTTCATAACATTTGATTATCAAATAAATTACAAATACACAAGAATATTGTTCGGATTATGCAGTTTTCTTACAAATTCTACAGCTTTACTTAGTCATATTTGGTTTTCGCAATATTTTATCAAAACTTTTCCCGTATGGATTCTTTATGTTCTAGTTACTGCTATGATAATAAACTTAAAATTAGAATTTGCTATTATAATGTTTACCGTGTTAAATAAGTTCACAATACTAAAGAGAATTTTAGTGAAATTCGAACAAAAAAAAATTCAACATATACGATATGCATTGCAAGTGTACGATCACTTATTTAACATCAAATCTGAACTAAATTCGGCATTTTCATTATTTTTCCTCACTGATACTATATACCTTCTTACTAAACTTCTTCGTGGTGCATATTAGATAATTAAATATATAGTAGACGACGAAATTTCGAATATTGATATTTCCGTTCATATTTATTTAATGTTTGGCGTACTATGTCTCTTCAATGTAAATACAATAATGTGTAACTTATTTCAGAGAAAGGTAATTTTATGTCTAACATACGCACACAGTGTGACACATATCTGTTGTTAATATAGGTAATAAATACCGCGCAGAGAAAGAAAGTATTGCAAAAGAAAGATATAAAAATATACAATTGAAATAATGCAATTTATATTTAAAGTATTTTCAATATTAACTCAAATCGCAATTCTTAGGCAAAATATTTTAATTTTGTTAAAGTGAATAAGACAAATTATTTTCAACGGCACGAGATGCGTGTCATACTGTAAGTTACAAAGCTTTACATTTGCAACCAATTTCAATTTAGTCAATATGAAATTTATTATTTACAAAATTAAATTATGCATGTGTTGCAGTCAAATTGTTATTTCAAGAAAATAGCCTTTTATTGGGCAAATACTATATGCTTCGGCAAATATAATACTCATTTTTGTTTAAATAATATTTTTCTAAGCAAATACATTTGTTGGGCAAATACCATTTTGTTTTAAAAATTTATCTCTAGACATTAAAAAAAACAGCAACTTTTTTGATTAATTTTTACCGATTTTCTCAAATTTCCAAAAACAAATAATAATCCCAATAAACTTCAAAATTTGAATAGTTGAGATGTAATAAAAACTATTGTGGGCATTGTTTATTTTTGTCAATTAAAAATTTTTTTTATATTGAAATTGGTTCCAAATACAACATTATAAAATTTAATATATGCTCACATGTACAACTGACTGTTTCTGAATCTTAAATATTTTTTTATATAAAATAAAATTTAAAGTTAATAAATAAAAAAATATTTCTACAATGATTTAACGTAAAATATTACTTAAGAAAATTTTCATTTATAATTTTATAAAAATAATTTTTTTAGTTAGCCAAATTACATTCATTCACTGCTTTTAATATTTAAATAATGTTTAGTCAATTTTAGTTTAAAATATTATTTATAATATTTAATAAAAATTTCAATTAATTTTTGAAAACATAAAAGTCAGGGAGTTAAAAAACAATTTAATAAAAGTAAAATAAAGATTCTTTTAGAAACGGCATTTGTTTTGATAGTCGTGATACCAAAGCTCCCAAATAACCTTGTAAATAATAAATAAACACAAATGATTAAGTTTCATATATTTTTTAAATGTATCTCTATATTTGTAAATATAATACGTTATTTTATATTAAATATTCTAATGATATTTATGAAAATTTTAGAACAAAAATTTGATATATAATTTAAATAATTTATACAATAAATATTATAAATTGCAATTTAAACCTGGTTATAACTTCATAAAAATCCAGTATTTTAAATTTCTACATCAACGACCAAATTTTTCAGTGTATGGAATGTTTAACGTTAATTTGAATCTATGTCATGTGGTAAGATAATATAAATAAATTTTGTTATTTTTGAATTGATAATTCTTTTTATTATTTTAGCTTATTTCCACAACTATTTGTTATATTATTGCCTTATATCAATTTAGAGAAATTGTTGGTCTGCAGTGAAATTATATATTACAAATCGATTTTTATATGAAGAAGGTTTCTTGTCCGCCTTATTTGACTGCAGTTGTAATTTGCCATTGTAATATACGAGTGTGCTTAATCACTAGTTATTTTCAATATATAATTTTTCTTGAATGAACATATTGGTTTCTTTTATTGTTTAACAAAACTATCTAACTATCTCTTAATGCAAAGCTGTCACAATGATTATTATATATGTATGAAGAGAAAAATAAACATTAAAAATTTACTAAAATGAAACTCTTTTACTTTTATTAAATATAATTATTAATTTTAGTAATCATTTGTATAATTTCAGATAATTAAACATATTATTTTATTTAATTCATGCATGTAGGTTTTGGTACTATTGGATGTTTCAAATCTTATTTGCTATAAAATGGGTAAAAAAAATTCTTATCACATGACTGGTATTATTCACAATGAAACTGGTATAATTCATGACAGGAAAATAGTATCTTTTACCATAAAAATACAAATACACAACATAATTTTTTCTCACGACAAGAAATGCAAATGCATGCTAAAATATTATTTCTCTCGACAAAAAATTTATGTGAATGACGTTCTAATAGCAAAAACTAATCCTCTAACTAAACTTATCTTCCAATAACCGCAACTGAAATTTTCAGATGTATTGATTTCTGAACAAATAAAAAATATCTTTTTAACTCAATCTACCTAGTAATGAATCAGACTAAAATCATCAGATATATTAATGTTCTATAAACAAATTTTTAAAAGCTTTATTAATTTACCATACTATATATATATATATATATATATATATATATATATATATATATATATATCTCGCTCAATATACTAAATTTGCAGTGAAATTTTTCATTTTTATCGTTTGAAATACATTTTTGTCGTGCTATACTTGTGTGAAATACCAATTTTGTCGTGAATTTTACCATTTTTGTTGTACCATATTTGTTTTAAATACCAATCTTGTGCAATTATAATATTTCCCATACAAAATGTAATGATGTTAAATGAAAAGTGACAAAGATTGGTTTAAAAATTGAGCTATACTTATTAAATAGCGGTTTATAATAAGTATCAAAATAAAGTAAATTTGTTTTTAAATGGACCCATCCAGTAAATTTGGGATTTTTATATATGTTAAACTAGAGTTTAAATTGAGAGACTCGTATTCATTTATTTTTAAAAAAAGTGAGCATATACATAGAATTGTTTTTTTTTATTAAAGTTGCTAAAATTCATATTGACGTCACACATTTAATCTTACAACAAAGAATGAAATCAGGTTTTCTCTGGATTACGTTACGACTAAAGAAGTAGATATGAATATAGGCATTGATATAATATAGAAAGAGATGGAAATTTATACTTTTACATTATATTCCTATTATACTAATATTATATTATGTTATAATATATTATATTATATTATATTATATTATATTATATTATATTATATTATATTATATTATATTATATTATATTATATTATATTATATTATATTATATTATATTATATTATATTATATTATATTATATTATATTATATTATATTATATTATATTATATTATATTATATTATATTATATTATATTATATTATATTATATTATATTATATTATATTATATTATATTATATTATATTATATAACATTATATTATATTATATTGTATTATGGAGTGGTATGATTTAGAGTGTTTTGCGTGAGCAAAAGTTTTAGTAAAGATAAAAATTAAAATAAGTGATAATCACTGCACTTATTCAATTTTAATATTAGGTTTTGCATCAAAGCAAATAATACAAATTTTCAACTAATCATAAGTTAACTTTTTCTAAGAATTTTATTTTAATTTTGTTTAAAGTATTTTCTTAGTTTTTATTTTGCTTATGTATCAAATTAGGGTATAAAAAAAGACTGTTATTACTGACTGATATATTACTTTTACAATTAATAAATTTATAAAATTGAAATGAATATTTTTTAATTTTTCAATTAATTCCAACAAAACACATTTTATATTGTAATCTTTGTATACATAATTATTCCTAGCTACACGTCTCTTCTGTTTTTAATTTCTGTAATAAAAGTTATTACACTGACTATAATAATTATTTACATACAATTATATAGGTAATAACTTATATTTGTTTAAGCAGAATTACCAATGCAATTTTGATCAGATCCCCATTTGTGTAATAGTAAATTGCTATTTATCTACTTTTCGGTAGAATATAGTATGGGATCGGATCGTCTAGGTCTAGATGCTGCAGTATATATATATATATATATATATATATATATATATATATATATATATATATATATATATACAGGAATATTCAAAAAGAAAGAACAGATTTCAAACATTTAATTCTTCCAAACTACAAAAGATGGAAACATGATTCCAACGTTCATGGAGAGAGAAAAGTTTACAATTTTATGTTATGGCTTCATGCTCAGATGATGTTTGAGAATTTGCCATACCGTTGGTTGAGGAATGTTAAGTTCCATGCTTGCTCGTGATGTGGATTTCTTTGAGCTCCTTTTTTAAAGTGTACGAATACGCTCTACATTCTCGTTCGATGTGCGTGGACGTCCCGTGCTTTTCTTTTTGCAGATGCAACCATTCTCTACGAATTTTCGATGCCACTCGTACATTTGCTTATGACGCGGCGGTTGTTTATTAAATTGACGGCGAAATGCATGTTGAAATTTAACAATGGACTCTAGTTTTGCTAATTGCAGCACACAAAATGATTTCTCTTGTGTGATTGGAACTTCTAAATGATTTAAATTGTAAACTTTTCTCTTTCAATGAACTTAGGAATCATGTTTCTATCTTTTGTAGTTTAAAAGAATTAAATGTTTGAAATCTGTTTTTTCATTTTGAATTGCCCTATATATATATATGTATTTAAACAAGTATGTAAAATTACAGCAGTTGAATAATTATACATAGAAATTCTGGGCATTATAATGTCTCATGGTTTCTAGGTAAAATTACATAATTTTTTAGAATTTAATTAACTGACTGAATTAGTAGAATATGTTTAAATAATACTAAAGCAAGTTGTCAGTTTGTGAAATTTGGTACACGTATAAATAAATATATTATCAACAAATTTTAATAACAAAAAGTGCCTGTAAATTTTTGGGGAGCGGCAATAAGCCATAAACTTATAAATACTTATAAATTAATACATTCTTATCATAGCTTTACTTTATATTAAATGCGTATTCATATTTAAATAATTAATATAAAAAACAATAACCTAACAACAACGAAATAAATAAATTAAAAATATGTATTAATTTGCCATAGGTATATTCTATTTAACTTAAATATAAAAACATAAAATCATTCTAAATCTATAAAATATAATTTATATAAATATACTACATAATAAATACGAGTACGTACATAGAGGAACAGTGACTTAGTTCTATTTTATACGTATAACACAAATTTTCATATTTTTTCATTAATTTTTGATTTCGAATTAATTATAAACATCATCAAAGAGAACGAACCTCGCACAACCTAAAATTTTTAAAAAAGTAAATAAAATAGTAAAATACTACAATTGTACTACAGTGTCATACCTTTCCAAAACTGTAAATGTTTAGGTCCAATAAACCACCAATAGAAATTACAAGTGATTTTTGACTTTGCATCATTATCTTAATTAAATCCTTTTGCACGATACCGCTGTTCATGTCGTACCACATGCAATTATATGCAGCATCACATATCTTTAATCCCTGAAAATTTATTATTAACTTACAATTAGTAAATAAGTTTAATTTGGTGCTGAACATTATGTGCAATTTCAAATCTAATACAATAATAAAGTAATTAAATTTAGATATAAATATTGACAATGCTTTTTAGTTAATTTGAAAACTATAATTATAATAAAAAACAAGAAATATATAAAATAGTATTTGTTAGAAAAATTATTTAGGTTGCATATGAAATAAATGTACAATACTATACAAATACATATGAATAAATAAAGCTGACCAAATAACCAATGCTGTAACCATGTAACCGCACATTTAACAAAATATATCCTTGAAGTAATCCGGTTACATCAATAAAAATGAACTATAGCCAACCCTGTAATGCATGCTGTTTAATAAGTAATTTGATTTAAAATGGGCGGCATGATTGTTATTTCATATTAGATTGTTAATTTAATAAATATTATTATGTATTAATAATAAGGCAATTAGTTATATTTTTTGTAATTTTCAATTACAGTGTGGTTGAATGTGACATTGGTGGAAGCGATGTGAGTATAAAAAAAATGGTAATTTTCCCGATCTGTTTGGAATTACAAATGAAATGCGACAGTATGGGGGTAAAAAATTGTTTGAATTATTAGCTTTATATTTGACTGAATTTGAAGAGCAACTATGATAATTGAAAGAATTACTTTTGTAGAAAAGGATATTAATTTTGTTTTGAATGTTGTTTAAAGTCAAAGTATTAATTTTTGTAAAGGGTGACTTGACGACTGAATGTAATATATCCGATGATAGTCACGATTAGATCAGGTAGATACATTTGTGTATTTGAGCAGTTTATTGTGTAAGGAAGGTTTTGGATGCTTAGAGAACTTTTGCTAGAAAGGTAAATGTTTTATAAAACGCCCGTTTGAGTATATACAATGCTGATTTGATGTTCACGTTAATGTAGAGTAATGAGTGTTAGATTTGGCTGCAAAAGAATAAACGGAAAATGCTGTGGAAATGAGATTTTTACGTGGTGTATGTGGTGTAACTAGAAGAAATTGTACAAAATATTTGTTGCAAAAGTTGGTGTTAGCCAGTTAAGATAGTTCGGTCATTTTAAGCAAATGTCTGATGGACGGTTGCAAACAAAATATGTGTGAATAATTTTGAAGGTACACGTTTACGTGGACGTCCGATGAATAGGTAGAGTGGTATGATTAAATATGTTTTACGTGAGCGAAAGTTTCCAAGTAGTAGGAAAAGAAAAGCATGTATGAAAGGTTTCTTGACTGTGGATGAAGCTGGAGAATAGGATAGAAATGTTTGGATACATGTCGTGATTATCTATGTATATCTGTATGTAATCGTTTAAGATAATCTGACCATTTTATTTGGCAGCGACAATAATGGTTTTCCTGTAATATAAGTCTTACCTCATCTTGAATAAACTGACCAGCTAAACAGTAAGCAAGTGTTTGCATCCAACCTGTGATACCAACAACTGCACACGCGAGTTTTTTATTTCTGTAATCAAACAAAATTCTTAATTTTTTTTCCAGATAAAATTACAAATATAGATATAAACTTACAAATTTTCTTCTACTATAAAACCATACCACGATAAAGAAATGACCATATAAGTTGTACAAAGTGTGGGTAAAAATAATTTTGAATAAACAGCTTCAAGGCTGTTTAGAAACCTAAAATTATAAAACATGTAAATATTCATTAATAATCAGTAGGCTTATCTTGATTGAAAAATGGTGTTGAAAAGCAGTTTGCATTTCACATACAAATATTTTGTTATAAGACATTATTAAAATACGTCACATACATATTTTATTATATTGTTATTTTTTAAATTTTGCTTACTAATGCAATAACACGATTATTTTTTTGTAAAATCGTCAATATATACAAAGCATAGTATGCACGGAAGCTATAACAGATATTTTAAATTATTGAAATTGTTGATCATACAGTTGATAATTGTAAAGCCTATGCGCAAATCTGTATTTTTGTTCACTTTAAGTTGTACTAGTACATCACCATAAATGCTATCTAAGTTCCGAAAATTAACCTCTTCCATTTCATACGAATATTACACAGCGTTTTAGAATTTTTGAATTTTTAAGTTGGAAATTATTAATAAAATGCATAATATGCTTAATATGTATATAGGTAAATTTTCAATTAATACTACATAAATAGTTTAAAATAAAATGAGTTGGCCATGTAAATGTGCACAATAATTCAGATTTAACCAAAGTTGTAAGCAATTATAGTTCACAAAATCCCAATTGTGGCATTTGAATTTAGAACACAATATCCAGAGTGTTTACGGTCATCTCTATGTCCTTTTAGGGAGCGATAGTCCACCTCAAAATGGGTCGGTAAACCTTAAAGCGCCTCAGTAAATGTCGTCTGACAAATGAGATAATAATGCTTATAGTTTTTACTGGAAACGATTAATCTACTATTTAATCAGTATCGCTCAATTGTTTGTTTTTTGACAGGTAAAGTTGTTATCAGTAATTCACTTTTACTATCTTTTTTGTTTTACTAAAGATTTTATTAATTTTATCTTGTTCTTAAGAACATGGGTTGGGCCTTGCACTGTATGTGGAGTCGTGGGTAAGCTGAGCGAGACTTTGTATATTACAACAGCGTGATAACTTTGAAAATCTTTTTTTAACAGATCTTTTAGTGTACTAAAGCGTTTTAAATTTTATTGACTGCTTTTGAGGTGTACTGTCGCCCCTAAGAAAAATACAGAAAGATTGTAATCACCTTGCATATATATATATATATATATATATATATATATATATATATATTACATACTTTGACAAGTCCGAATATCCCCTTCTTAACCATTAAACTTTGATTAAGAACATTTTTGAATCTGTTGCTTTTTTGAGATATTTCAGGATATAATTTAAAATGGGACTTTATGTACATTTGAAAATATTTAATTTGAAAGTAATATTAATATTTAGGTATATACTAATTTAAATTTAACACCCGGCTAATTTCATAAAATATAATATTGTTCAGTCTCGCGCCTAGCGCATACCTAGTAATTAAATTCACATTATCAGCGATTCGGTAGCTGTACGTAGGACTCGTTCTGTAACTAACATGTATATACTTATATATATATATATATATATATATATATATATATATATATAATTTCAAATCATTTCAAATTTCAAAGTTTCATCCAGTTTCAGTTTTCTCAGAAAAATATTAGCAAGATCAATACATTTTTGCATGTGTTATTAATCTTGATCTTATTGATCTTGCTAATATTTTCCTGAGAAAACCGAAACTGGATGAAACTTTGCAAAAAATGTATTGATTTTGCTAATATTTTCCTGAGAAAACCGAAACTGGATGACACATGAAATTCGAAATGATTACCTAGGTTATATATAGTATCGCGGGATAGAATTAAAAAAAAGAAATTTTTTATTTGAAACTTCTTTAATATCTCTTGCGGTTGAGGAAATAAGTGAAAAAAATAATAGTAATAAAATTTCATTGATATTTGCTCAGGCGTCACGAAATTTAACATAACAGACACAGATAACAAACCGTTATTACAACTCATATTCTCCTACTAATAATACCATGATTAGAACTAACAGACAAGCGATACAACCTAATAGATCTAACACCTTGCAACCAAACAATCGAACAACGATGTAAAATAATTCAAATCAATAAAAACGTACAACGATGTGCAGCCCGGTACTTCTATATCATTCCAGAGACCCATGGTGCAAAATTTTATCGCAGAATTGCTTTTTAATAGTGATGGAAACATAAAACCTGCAATAAATCCCAATCTCGGTGATACAAATAATTTTGAGTTCTCCTAAACCGACGGACATATTTATTGTCTTAAAACTAAAAATCAAGAAATTGATGATCAATATGTTTAAACCAAACAGCCACAATTCCAATCATTGATTATGCAACAAAACCATTCGGGGTTATTTCCGAAAATTTAGAAACAAAATTACCCTTTACTATAGAAATTGAGAAACAACTAATTACTAACTACGTTGAAACTTACAAAAACAGAATAAAACTTTCATTTCAAAAGGTAAATGAAAAATTGCAAAAAAAAATTAAGAAAAAAGTTAGAATGTCGCAACAAAACCCGCAAAAATCTTCCTAAAATTTCACGAAAACTATTCGTAACAAAACCGACAAAAACAGAGTAAAATTAAGAAAAAATATAACGCCGAAAAATTGAAAATCTAAATAAAAACGTGCAAAAAGCGATCACTGAAATATAAAATGACCCCGAAAATTTGTTAATAAAACTTTTGATATTTTAGGAGCGTCCACCTTCAGGACAGTAATAAAAAATATTACCGCTAACTCTAGACTATTACCGTTAAATTTAGGACCAACAAAACTACAAAAGATACAGCACATTCTCGTACATTACTACGACCGACAACCTATTATTATACAATATAATACAAACCAATATCCTATTTTACAAAATACTATTACGCATGCTAGACATATTTCTAGAGATTTTCAAAATAATAACAAAATTATTGATTACATTATAACTAACATAAACAATAAATTTAATCATTTCAGCATTTATTCAGAAAACTTTAGACAAAAAAGAGGAGTTAATCAATAAGAGTTCTATAATTAAATCTGTTATCGAAAATCTGAATGCCGACAATAAAAAACGATATTAAAAAATTCTCGGTTATTTACAAAAGAATCAACATAAATTAAATGACCAACTAAACAACAATATTCAGTCAGTAATAAATTAAGAAAAAATTTCAATTCAACAACAGAAACAATGAAACACAATAAGTTACAATTGAAAAATTAAATTGAAAAATCATTTCATATTGTTATCGGTGGAGCACAAACCAAGATTCATTTTTTATATACCGCATATATTATCAGTTATCTACTACTGTATTTTCATTAACTTTAAATATTTCGCAAAATATCAAAAACTTTTTACCCATTTGTAAAATAAGCATTGTCAGAACTAGGTATCTTTATTACGAAATGAACATAATTCATAAATACTACAAAAATAAATTTCTGCTAGAACTCAGTATTGATAATATGCCAAGATTTGAAAAATTAATTACTGTAAAGTGTAAATTAAGTTTCTGTAAAATCATGTACTTTTTGGAAATTCCTATTAACTATGAGACTAATTTGAAACTCCTGCACCTTATACCTATCCGAACCAAACATCACTACCAATATGTATCCATTATTCCTAAGAAACAATATTATTTAAAAAATAATGACAATAAATTGAAATCTCTAAACGATCTTTGTATTCGCGGAATCTAATTTTAATATCCGAATAATATAAACAAAGTCAGCAACTACTCATGCGAAAGCAACATCATTCTACATAACAACAATAAAAACTACTAATACATAAAAATAAATGTAAAAAAATTATATTGAAAAATTAAATAAAACAACAGTTACAGAGTATTTTTTTTGTCAAGCCAGATCAATCAACTTAAAACACAAAAATCGATACTTCAATTTAGAAGACAAAATTTTTTGAAAACTAATCGTTTTAGAAAATTCCAATATTCAACTGAATAAAAGTGAAGAACCAAAGTTCACGGTAGAACTGCATAATATTTAAGATTTGAGAACACTGATAAACAAATACAAACACATCGACGATGATGTCATCAACAACAACGTCACAAAATACTTAGTTATTATATTGTATATCATTTTATTTATAATTCTTGCTATAATTATAACAATATATCTTAGAAAAAAAAAAAGAAAAAACAGAACTCGTGGTTCCAATAAAGATCCAAAATTTATCAACTCCTTAAACAAAAATTGATCTACCCGGTGATATCAGCTTCTGAGGAGGGAGGACTTACATAACGTTTCTACACATCAAACTTACATAGGAAGTAAAATAAACTGTCGACTGTGCATTTAGTTTTCTATTATCACTATCTTGTAAAACGCGTTGTACTAAGTTAAATAAAATTTTATAGTTTGTTCAGATCTTGCTCTATAATTGTAAATATATATTAATTGTTATATTGTAAAACTTCAATTTATTAATTAAAAATACATTAATTTTGAAAAACAATTTTATGTTTTACAATTAAATAATTTATATAAATACATTTAATTTTTATTTTTTTTCAGGAAACCCAGAGTCCATAATTGTCCTGACGATAAACATTTTAGGGTGAATTCAGAATTGACCGAGAACGGTAACGAGAACGAAAGCGCGAACGAGAGCGGGAACGGAAGCAGAAAACATAACGTTCACCCAGAATCACCGGGAACCAGAATCGCAGAAGTTGATCAACTTTCAACATTTCTGTTCCCGTAGCTTCCCGGAAACCACCAAATTTCGTTTCACGGCACATGAGGAAGACACTAGTATTCTTAAGGTGGATGTTATTTCTCAACTTTGTATTTATTTGCGGTCTTATTACTTGAATTATGTGCCTCACAACAGTTCATATAAATTTATTTTTATTACATAAAAATTATTATGCATAACTAAAAATGCTTCATCTCACCTACCATCTAAATAAAAAATAAATTTTTAATTTTAAAATTATATTTTTAAAATAAGTTTAACTTCTGTTATTTTGGGTTAAAAACCAATAACTTAACACTATAAGTTCACTATATGCAATCACTGAATCAAATTTTTTCTATCCATTTTACATACATTAAATTTTTTTCGATAAGTTTGGTTACCGGATAGTTAAAAATGACAAATACGGAGAGACTTCTTGTTCACGTTCCTATTTTTTTCTTTTCCCGTTCCTGTTGTGTCGTTCTCGGTCAATTTTAAATCCAGCTTTAGTTGACAATATTTTTAAATTCTTAGGAACTCTTACCTTAATATTGTGACATGATGGTGAACATTTGCTTGAATTTTTACTTTATTTTGCTCATTACAATTATGTGGTCCGATTTTTAATATATTTATATAAATCATTTTGAACTGTACACAGACACTGCAGGTAAAAACAATAAATAATCTATCAATCGGACAAACAAAACAGTATACTGTTACTACAAATATTACTGTTTGAAAAACAAATACTATTTCAAAATATGGCGATAGTTTTAAATATTCATTGACAAATGGAATCCAAATTTCCAACATTAATTTGTGATTTATACCAGCTCGAATCACAAGAAGGCAAGTAGCCACTGTACCAATTACTTGATAAGTTTTACTAATTGTACTTGCTAGTTTGTATAATGATTGCATGTATTGTTTTGATTTTGTGTCTAATGTATCAGTCAGCCAGAACTGATTCCAAAGTATGTCCACCAAATTAGATAAAAGTTTTGTTTCTCTTAGTATGAAATAAAATCTCATACTCATCTGAAATTAATTTAAATAAGAAAAATTAACAGCAGAAACATAAATAAATTGATAATATACAGTGTGTTAATAGTTTTCTCTGTATCTTTTCAGAAGATGTGAGTACACCTCGAAAGGAGTTGATAAACATTAAAACTTCTTTGTAAAAGTTGTCTCATAAGCGAGGTAATAATTCTTTTAGCTTTTACGTTAAACAATTAATTTGTTTAACTTTGGTAATCTACTACTTAATCACTATTGTTCAATTTTTATGACGTTTGTTATTTGACAGGTAAAGTTGTTTTCAGTATTTCACTTTTACTATCATAATTTTCTGTTTTATTTTTTTTTTTTAAATTTAATTTTTTTTAATTTTTATTTTTTGTACGCCGAGCGTGATTTTACATACAACATAACTCCAAAAAAAATTTGTAGTGGACAATGATGACTAATTGTAAGTAGTAGATTAATGGAGTTTAAAATAAAAATTAATCCTTTAATGTAAAAATTAACAGAATTATTATCTCGCTTATGAGACGACTTTTACTAAGGCGTTTTAATGTTAATAGACTCCTTTTGACTTGTACTATCGCCCACTAAAAGAACACAGAGGCGTCCGTAAACATCCTTTATAAGCGTAAAATTTGACTGTACTGCACATACATTTGACTGTATTTTATATCATTTTCGTTAAAAATAACAACCTGTTTAACTAAAATATTTGAGATTTTGTTATGTACACTAAGGTTTCTTGTAGAATCTCGAAGTTTGTATTTTAACAGGGCTTTATGTTTAATAAAATTGATATAAAATACAGCCAATTCAAATTTTAACAAAAGGGTAATTTTTTGATAGAATATGTATCGCAATATTACTATATGTTAAATTATTTTTTTTTTCTAAATTTCAATAGATGTTACTTAAAACTACCTTAATTTAAAAACAATTTTGCTTAAAAAAATGTTACCTGAATAGCACCAAGAAGTAGAATACCATCATTCATAATGCTACTAAATGAGCCATTAGTGGAGAAAGCAAAGTTTAAAATATTTAGTACAGCAAAAATAAATAATGTAATTCCTAGAAACGAACCAATTAATTTTGCAGCAAAGGTACGAATTTTTGGATTACAACCGGTATATGATAATAGGTTTAATATATTTTCTGTAAGTTTTTTTGTTGTAAGCTGAAAAAAAAAATGATTACCTCTGAAAAACGCATTAATTTCTAGATATATTTATTATACCTGTTCTTTATTAGACATTTTAAATATTATAATATTTTCGATAATAATTTTTAAATAATCTAAAATACAGATAAACAGTATTTATTTTTTTTTCAATGGAAATATATGTAGACAATCAAATAAGATTTAAGTTAAATTTTATTAAGAGGTATAATTTATATATATATATATATATATATATATATATATATAACCAAATGTTCGATAATCGTATTGTAACAAAGCGAAGTATTATATAATTTCCAGAAGAGTGATTATGTTTGCATGTGTGTGTGAGTACATATATGTGTTCGTGTATACGTGCCGCGTAACACGTTATTGGAATGTGTTTACGCGAAGTATGATGACGTAATATCTGTGTGCGCTGTGTATGTATGTGTGGAAGATTCCACGGAGACTCTAGATTGTTGTGGAAGCCTTCGCGAAGGATTAGTTGAGCGTATTTAAGGCGCTACGAGCGACGGGAGATTTCAGTCATAAAAGAGCTGATTTGGTGAGATCGAGTATCGGTCTGGTTGTATTATTGAGCCGAACGATGATGGCCCGGTTAAATAAATATTAGTGAGAAATAATTGTGATATAAATAAGTGCGCAAGTGTATTAATGTAGTGTTAGTTTATAAGTAGTGTCTAAATGCCAGTTTGATAGTTGTATTATAAGTAAATGTAAATAGTTAATTGTTGTTTAGCTCCGCTCGGCTAACCGTTGTATTGTTATTGTACAGTATTGTTATTTAGTGTTTAAGTGTTGTAAATAAATGTTAGTAAAAATCCAATTGCAAATACGATGGTGATTATTTAATATAATATTTCCAATACTGTTCAGACAGCCCCGAGACGAATCCAAATTCACGTTACAGTATAATGATACGTATATATTATTTTTGAACGTTATTTATAAAGCAGACTTAAAAGTTTGTTTACAATATATATTAATTCAAAAACGTGTTATTTATTATTAAATATTCTATGCGTTTAGTTATAAGAATTAATTACATTTTTTATTTTAGAAAATTAAATTTAAGAGAAATTAAAACCGTATTATAGTTTTATTAATAAAACAAAGTGCTTATAAATTTTGTAAAAGTCTACTTAATATTTAATTTAAAAATTGTTACTAAATCCAGTAATGATAATACAAATACGAAAACAAAATTTAAGATAAAATTTTAATAATACAAGATATCTTTAAATAAAATTATTAAAGTATATTGCATAATCTGAAGAGCAACAGAGAAGCGTAATTGATAGAATCATTGTTGTAGGTAAAGATATGAATCTTGTGTTGAATGTTGATAAGTGTCAAGTATTCGTTTTTGAGAGAGGTGATTCTATGACTGAATGTAATGTATTTGTTAATGTTGCACGTTTAGAGCAGGTAGATGACTAGATGCGTATTTTTCAAGAAACATAAATGTTTCCAGAGAAGTCCATTTGAGTATATACAATGCATTTTTGGGGCCTATGTTAATGTATGCCAGTGAATGTTGGCTTTGGCTGCAAATGCAGACTAAAGCTCATTTAAATCGGCTTTTAACACCTCGATATGTTTGCTTGTTAGTGATGATGTCATAAATTTAGCTACGTTTTCGGATGATGTACAACGGAACCTATTTTAATCAGATTTTTTTCTACTTGTTTTAATAAATAAACAACTTATTTTTCAACTAAATAGTTTTCATTTGCATTAACAAAATAATTTGCTGTCAGTTGCAAGCTTACTTTTGTTTCTATTATTTCATATATTTTTTCTTTATAGTGTGTAGAAAACTAGCTTTTTACACACTATACGACAAAAAATAAACGAATTATTAAGTCAAACAAATTAAAAAAATATATATGTATTTACCTGTTTCGCTTCAAACATTTTACAAAATTGAAACACTTGCAAAATTATTATAGCTAAATATACTTATATATTCACAATTATTCGGAAATTCATCAAAACAAGTATCAATATTGTTGAAGTTTATAAAAAATAAAATTTAAATAGTAGCAGTAGACAATATTGGTAGTTTATAAAAACCTGCAAAATAAATTTTAATTTTAAGTAATATTTTACGAAAAACTATGACCCGTATTTCCTCATTTTTTATTTATGAAAAAGGTTTTATTTTTTGCTTTAAAATAAACTTTTGCTTCCAGCTGTTATCAAATATGAATATTATTTTTATTTTTGATTTATTTTTTTATATCTAAT
Source organism: Clivina fossor (assembly GCA_963966155.1). Taxonomy (NCBI): domain Eukaryota; kingdom Metazoa; phylum Arthropoda; class Insecta; order Coleoptera; family Carabidae; genus Clivina; species Clivina fossor. The sequence goes on from CAWYQG010000347.1 coordinate 724,273, forward strand.
ATTATAAAATCAAATAAACTAATTGAAACTGCTTAATAAGTAATTGTAAGTAAACGTCAAAAGTACTTTTGATAAAAAATCAGTTTTAAAAAGGAGATGCGAATACGGACCTATAATTCTATATTATTATTTTATTATAGACCGGGAGCCCGTGACTGCAAGACCTTCCTTATTTTATAAAAGCTGAAAGTTTCTCAGCGCATGCTCCCAGCACAGGTAGGAACGATAAGCTACTTACGAAGTTTGGGTCATCGTGGCTTCGGCAGGTAACAGGTTGCAAAGGTGTATAAAATGCCAACTTAAATTTTTGCGATATATTCCTTTCTCGAGTTAAATTTGGAGAAATACTTAGAATACTTTTTGATAGACAATAAAAAGTTCTATAATTTGGTTTTAGTTTTAATTTGCTAGCATGTGTCGTTTGGGCACTAAAATTTTTTTTTTGATTTTTTGGTTTTTATTTTTTTTCTCAAAAACTATGAGGTGTAGGAAAATAAGCATGTTATGGAAAAATGCGGAATAATGAATACGATAATTGAGTGAAGAAACCATTATTCTAGGATGCATTGTTTAGTAGAAAAAAATAAAAAACTATTTTTTTAAAATTTATCAAGAGGGCAGGTACCTTTGCGATTTTTTCAAAATAAGATTTTTTTCAAAATTTGCTCAAAAAAATCTGAAAAAATTCAGTAAAATAAACAAAAAATTTATCTACATAATAGCTAAGTAACTTTTTTCTCTACCTCATTCTGGTTTGGCAGGAAAAATTATTGAAAATTCTAAAACGTTTTTTAAAATTTTCAATAAAATTGTAGTTTAAGGGTGTCTGGCAAGGGGTTGCCGCGATATTAAGTGTCTGGCAATGGATGACGTAATTTCTAATATTATTCTGAAGAAAATATATGAAAATTACGCTTCATTATTTGACAAATTTAAGTTGGCATTTTATACACCTTTGCAACCTGTTACCTGCCAAAGCCACGATGATCCAAACTTCGTAAGTAGCTTATCGTTCCTACCTGTGTTGGGAGCATGCGCTGAGAAACTTTCAGCTTTTATAAAATAAGGAAGGTCTGACAGTCACGGGCTCTCGGTCTATTATGTTATACAGATATTTAATTTTTTTTAGTTAAAAATTAATAAAAAAAAATTTGTTTATAATTTTTTTGTTTCCTTGTTTTAGAAAGACAACTTCATATAAATTTTATGTATTATTACAAAGAAATTGATTTTACAATGTCAATATTATACTAATTACAAAAATCAAGAAATTTTTGATTGTACCCACATAATATTAAGTATAAAGTAAAATAATTATATTACCATAATATATATGTTTTTCACCGAAAAAGTAAATAAACTTACATAAAATATACGTATTTTTTATTTAGACTCTGTAAAATTTTTCCTGTGACGTATGTAAAATTACATATTAAACTAGTGGAAATCAGTTGCCCCGCAGGTTTTTGTATAAAATTACCCTTTTTTTACAGTGTATGAACCAAAACAGAATTTTATATTTATCTAAACGTGCTTCTGTACTTTTCTAGAAAAAGTACCCAAAGCTCCCAAAATGTAATATCTTTTTGTAAAAATTCACCTTCTACTTTAATATGTGATATAAATAAATGTTGGCACGTCACTATAGAATACCAGCATAATTGACACTTCAATTTAATTCTTTTATTTTTTATTTTTTTATAACAATAAAATTTACAAACTTACCTCGCTTATTTATACTTTACTATAAGAAATTTATAAAACCATACGAAAAGTTAAAATTAAAATAATGTAATTTACATAAGATTTAGAAAAAAAAATAGTTCTACTGATACTAAATATAAATATAAAAACTTTTAGTTTATAGAACGATAAGAACCGACTATTTTAAAAACTTATTATAAAAAGTAATTAATACATATTTATTTATTTCAATTTAAATATACTGTATCAGAAATATTTCAAATAAATTTCAAGTTATTTAAAATAAATTTTAAGATAGTATCTAGATTTCTAGAATTTATTTCTGATGACAAATACGAATAAAAGACATTTTTATAGTGCTAATATATTTTTTTTAATAACTCATATATTAACACGTTATAAAATCGATTGCTATTAATAATATATAGCATACTTAATAATACGTAGAACTTATTTCAACTTACCTTTGTGAAAAACAAAACAAAACAAAACTTTTTAGTATTGCTTTGTAAATAAAAAATAACTAAACTTTTGTAAAATATGATGAATTATTAATGCAGAATTTTTAACGTTACATAAAAAAATAGTTATATTTGAAATGCATTCAAAATTTATTCGGCGTGTTTTTACAGCTATTATTTATATTAAATGATGAAATAAAATTCGAATATTTTTTATTTAAATAAATATTGTTACAACAATTTATTAAATAATGAGATTTTTACGTGGCGTATTTAGAAGAAATCGGGTACGAAATAGATTAGTGTACGAATTTTCAGCTTGCAGGAAAACAATTTATAATGAAAATAATTAAATACATTACAAAATTTAAACATTTTTGCTTGTTGTTTTTATAACAGCAACATCGTTCATTTCCGCTGCAAACTTTATTTTTAGAACTAATAATTTGCTAAGCAGCGTTGCAGAAGATGAAATGTGTTTTGTATTTGAATTCAGGTATTTTAATTTTTTTTTAAAAATATCAATTTTTAATTTAATATTTAAATATATGCATACATACACAATTACACCATGTACCCAAAAGGATGTGGCACAAACTCTTTACTATCCCAAAATTAGCTTTCTCCAAACATTTTTATTCAAACATGCAGCTTTAGCTTTATCATACATGTTCTTTTTATTTCTACTACTTGGAAACTTTCGCTTACAAAAACTATCTCACTTATACCGCTTCCTCTACTCATCATACGTCCACGCAAATAAATACCTTCAAAATCATTTACATATATTTTTTAACCAAACGTTTATGAAAATAATAATTTTAATTTCAAATTTTTTTGAAATAAATCTGGTGTTTAAACTATTATTTCGGCTAAAGTTTACTTTACGGTTATATAATCGACTTTCTTCAAACTGTATATATCGTTAATTTTATACATTTTATAAATATAAATCGCAAGATTTTAGTGTGGAAATGATATTTACAATGTTCAAACTTATTTTGAAAACTCTTTTTAAACATAGGTTATACGTAAGATGAATTGGTTGTACTTGACAAATATGGTGATACTCACTGCAGGATAGGTAAAGTAAAGAGGTTAATTTGTTAATGTTTAGTAAAATCAAAGCAACGTAAAAAATTTTTAGTTGTTTTTATATACAATGTGTTCAAAACTTTGTATACACAATGTGTTTATACAGTTATTTATGCAATGTGTAGGTACAAAGGAGAGGTACAATGTGTTCATAAAATTACATATTAATTGTGCCTAAATAATTTTAAATACAATATATATGTATACTTACATATGGAATTTTTCTAAAGAATTTTATATATTATATGTTTGTAGAATTACATACATATGCAATGTGTCTAAATAATTTTATATACAATGTGTTTTTTATTTGTGTTAGGGATATGGGTTTTAATTTAATTAAATAAAACACAACACAAGTATAGTAGAGATATTTTATTCTTATTAAGCAGTGATTAGTTTAACAGCTATCTGAAAAGTGAAACTATTGAACATACGAAAAATATGTGTCTACCTAAAAGTTTACATTATAGAGCGTCTAGATTAATAGTAATATTTACGTTATGGGGTGTTTATGTTATATGGTGTTTGGGTTATCGGTTTCTTTTATATTTGGTTTTGTAAACATTCATTTTGTAGATTAGTATAAAAATGATAACTCAACAATTTGTGAATATACAATGTGTTTCATTAATATAGTACGTTTGCATAATTTTTGATATATAAGTTAAATGCATAATGAAACAAAGATGTTTTCTTGGCTTTTTAATTTATATATATATATATATATATATATATATATATATATATATATATATATATATATATATATATATATATATATATATATAAATAAACTTCTTCGGAGCCTTGTGTGACTTTTGGCAAAATCTGAAGAGCAACCGAGAAAGATGATTGATAGAATACATGATGTAGAAAAAGATATGAATCTTGCTTTGAATGTAGATATGTGCAAAGTATTAGTTTTTGGGAAGGCCGACTTGCCGACTAAATGTATAATACATCTCTTGATGGTGCACGTTTAGAGCAGGTAGATAAATTTGAGTATTTGGGTACTTTTTTTTATAAGGATGCTCGCTTTAACCGTTAGATTAATGCTGGTTGTAAGGTTTTGGGTGCATTGGGTACCTATGTTAAAAATGTAAATGTGTCCAAAACAGCCCGTTTGAGTATATACCATGATATTTTGGTGCCTGCGTCAATGTGTGGTAGTAAATCTCTTGTTTAGCTGCAAAAGCATAAAGGAAAATTAGATTTTTACGTGGCGTATTAGGTGTAATTAGAAGGATTCGAATACGAAAGAAATATTGTATAATGTGTGTGAAATTGAAAAAAAAAAATGTTGTTGCAAATATTGGGGTTAATCGCTAACCCCAACAAATTAGAGTCTACAACTAGATGGGTGCAAGGCTGTGAAGCCCATAAAAAAGCATCTTGACAAGATTTCTCAAGTCCTTCAGACCATGATGGATGACGCCACGGAGACCGCAGACACAATAAGTGACGCCAGGCAATTCTACAACCGTATATTGACTCCCGAATTTTTGACTCTACTTGGATTTTGAACCAGAGTACTTATTTTCATTGACCGAATCCAGAAAAGATTGCAAATTCCGACGACGAACTTCCACGATGCCGCCTTAGACCTGGAAAGTATAAGAGATCATTTTTGCAGTAAAAGAGAAACGTTAGTGAGTAAAGCTCTGGAAGTTGGGCTTAGTCTCTGTCAAGAGTGGGAGGTTGAGACCGAAAGACGACCAAGATGAAGAAAGAAGATGGCTGGTGAAACGTCGGGAGATGCCCGATTAACAACGAAACAGGAAATTGAGCGAGCTATGAAGGAAACAATCGACTGCCTTCACACAGAAATGGACGATAAATTCATTCGTTGGCACAACACTGACAGAAAGTTTAGATTTTTTCTTGATATCGGAGGATTATGTACCGCCATCAGCGGCAACATTCTGAAGACTAAGTGTGAGAACTTCGGCCAGACCTACAACTGCAATGTTGATGGTCAGCAGCTCTATGAAGAAATTGTGGGTTTCAGAATGATGATCAGTACCAGGACCAACATCAAATTATCACGACTTGAAGGTTTTCTGCTATTCATCGTGCAATACGGAGATGAGAGCGTTTGCCCAAATCTTCGAATCGCCATTAAAATATTATTAACCATTGCAGTTTCCATTGCTAGTTGTGAAAGATCTTTTAGTAAATTGAAATTAATTTTAAACTATCTTCGAGCATCCATGGGTCAAGATCGATGAAGCGATCATGGTTTGCTAAGCGTCGAACGGGAAGAAGTTGAGAAGGCTGATATCAACCTCATTATTGATACTTTTGCATCAACGGAGGCGAGAAAAATACACGTATAGAACGCATGCCGACCAAAATTCCTCCAACTGTACCTAAAGTTACTCAAAATGTTCCTAAATGTTCAATAAATAAATAAACATATATATTGATAGTTATTTTATTGTTATACTCTTTTTTGTCCATATTTGTTTATATTAAAAATAATGTTAGCAAATTGCTTAAGATCATTAAGTATGCAGTAGAAACCCCGCATATCTAAATCGCGAAACGAGTAAACTTGATTATACATTTCCACGGGTGGAGGGGGAGGAGGGCGAAATTACAACACTTGCCCTGGGCGCCATTTTACTCAGTTACGCCAATGGATTAGTGAGTTACGATGGTTCGGTCATTTTAAGTGAATCTCTAATGAACATTTATTTAAACGCATATATGTGAATGATTTTGAAGATATATGTTGATATAACTAAAATTGTTTTACTTAAACAAAAGTTTTTAAGTAGTAGAAATTTAAAAAAATGTATGAGAAGTAGCATGATTGCAAATGAGGCTAAAATCAGTTATTTGGATAGGAATGTTTGGAAATAACTGATTTCGGAATAGGGTCATTTCACATTTTTTTTATTACTTCAATCGAAAGATCTTTTGTATTTATAGGCAACAACAATTTTTTTTTCGCATTATTCTAGCCGTAATTAACAAAAAGATTTGCCCGCAAAACGGGTTACCAAAAATCGACGTCGGCCACATTATGACGTTTTTCATACACAATAGAGTTGTTTGACGTCATTGCATCGTCACCGTTTAAACACGTGCTATGCATAGTATTGTCATAACGGTATCAATTAAAAGAAAATATTGCTTGCAGTACACATATATTTACATTAAAATGATCTTCGCAAACAAATATAGAACTTGAAAGACTATGATCTGAATAATATTTGTTTCTAACCAAACTTTTCTTCTATCATAATCAAATGGTACAGTAAGAAATAATTTGTTACTATCATTTGACTGGTACCTATTGCATGATAAAACTACGCAGTGCTTTTTTAAACTCATTTGTAAAATATTTAAATAAGAAACTTCATAAGAACGATCAACAGATTGTGTTTGACATATGACAAATAGTACAGCTTAATTTTAAATTCAAATGACAGTAGGCACATTACTAATTGCGTTTGTTTTGCAAGGTTTATAATTTTCTACAAAAATTAACTTTTTCAAAATTGCTTCAAGATTTATTCTGTTCATTTAATTATATTTATAATTAACTTTATAAATATATAATAAAGTATTTAATTAGAACCTGTATATTTTTTACATACATACATACATACATACACAATCACGCCATATACCCAAAAGGGTGTGGCACAAACTCTTTTCATATATTTTTTAATGTATATTATTAGTTAAAATGTATATAAAACGTTCTGAATTTTTTAACTTGTATTTGCTAAATGTTGTCAGCCAATCAGGTTGCAAAAGGTCATATTATAGCTCCATTGTTTATTACATACGTCATTATTTTTAAAATGATTTGAAAATGTACACTTTTTCAATTATTAATTAAAAATGAACTATAAAACTTTTGTTGTTTTTTTTGTTGTTATGAAAAATTATGTTTCATATTCGACTCTCGATTGTGATACGTTTTTTTAAAATTTAAATTTTGTGAAATGACCCTATAATTGTGTATGTATGTATGTAAGTGTATTGCTACATAGACTTTTAAAAAATTGCTTACAATTTGATGTGATAGTTGCCAATAAAGCTTATTTTAGGTTAATTATAAAGTTTGACATCTAGGAATAATCATTTACGTATTATTACAATGTAAACTCTTTATTGTTATTTGTTAGTATTTTTCGTTAAGTTTATATCGGTTTAAGTTAAGATATTTGCGGCCGAGGCAGAGCTAAGGCTAAACAATCTGGGTGAAACATAAAAAGAGCATTTTATACCAAGTGATATATACTATTTTTTCTTCAAGCGTTCCAAACGAAACTAAACAGAAATTAAATAAAAATATATGTATTCATTAATTTTAAATTAAAATTCCGAAAGCGACGTAGTTATCATACGTACACTCTCAATGTGCAGCCTACTATGCGTGCGTATAGCTTGAATTTAGCTAATGTAAAATTTCCAGTAGTACTACTTTTGTTCAGTTATTATAATTATTTACGCTAACGAACATTGTTATTAATAGTTAACGTAAAATTATAGTACGAGCACATTGTAATTTTAGCTGTAAATGAGAGAAAGTTTAGTGTAAAAGTTATACGTACGGCTCTGCCTACAAAGTCAAGGTCGCACATGTGTCAAAGTTATATTTGGCGGCAATTTTTATTATTTGTAATTAGGTTGTAGTCCATTTCATACATTTTCACTCACCTTCATTGATTTAAGATTTATTTCGTTTATTGCATTTGCAATATACTCACATTATTAAACTACGTCTGAGTTTTATTTATCAAATGATATATCACAGAAATTTCGGTATATGCATTGTAAGTGACATTTTCGAGTTTATTTTGTATTCTGTGTAAAATAAAAATGAATCATTTTGAATTTATCAACTTTCAGAGCTCTCCACACTTTGCGAGTCAGCTAGCCGGAGCAGAAGTCGTTACCGTTCTTTAAGTTAAATTATCGAATACCGTTTAAATTAAATTTAGTTAATTTAAATTTTTAAAAGAAAATTTAATAGTAAATGAAACCACTGTTTTTGGTAATTTTTGTTTTATAATTGGCACTGTTATGGGATGCAAATGACACCGCAACGTTTATAAGTGTCATAACAGAATAAACTTTCTTTTTCTTTCTTACATTCTATTTCTTTACTAATAACAAAAAACTGTGTTAATTTTACGCTATTACTGTAATAAAACATAACATAAAATTTTCGTTAATTTTAAGTTGAATTTTGTGTTAATTTCACTCCGCATTGTGTGATATTTTTACTCTTCGATGTACGGTATTTTAACACAATAAATATGTTAAGTGTTTAACATATTTAAAAGTGGTAAAATTAATACTAGAAAACGTGCGACCTATATAAAATACGCGTGGTGTTAAAATTTGACACCAAATTTATGCTACTGTGAATGCATTCAAATTTGTAAATATTGATATTTGAAATAAATTTCAAATAAATTTTTCAATATTTTTTCAAATAAATTCTGTTAACATATTTTTTAGATAATTATTATTTAATTTGAATTTATTTTTGAAGTGATATTACTACTTTCGGATAGTGCACTTTTAGGTTTTAGACAAGCATTGAATTGTCATGTGAGCCAAATTTTCAATAATAATTAATTTAAAAAAGGAAGTGTCTATTTTCACCTTAAAATAGGAAACCAGAAACACGAAAAACAGGAAACACGACGTACAGTGTTGCCGAATTTTACCTGCAAACCAAAAATGCGAAAATTTAAATTAAAACGAGAAAATTATGTGAAAAAAAAACCTAAACCAACCTACTAACCTAACCTACCCTAAATAGCCAATTACGTAAAGATACTCTATATATAAATAGCCAGTTGCAGGTAAAATTGGCAACACTGTACGTCGTGTTTCCTGTTTTACGTGTTTTCGTGTTTCTGGTTTTCTGTTTCAAGGTGAACATAGACACTTCCAAAAAAAAAAAAATTTATATTAATATGTAAATATTTTTATTTTTGCAAAAACAAACAACCGAAACTAATGTAACTGTTAAATTATTTATGCAAATTTGCAATTTTGAGTGCTTTTACAAATGATATGACGTAGAATTTTTTTTTCATCATTAAATTGAAAAAATTAATATAACATATTGCAATTTACAAAAATCATAGCTGTTATCGGATCAAGATTATTTTTACAGAAACTACATTTTGATGTACATCAGATCGTCTTAGCTAATAAATATAAATGTAACAAAGTTAGTCATAAGAAATACGTTACGTAAAATATTTATTTAGAAAATTTAAATTGATACAATATTATAATATATGCAGCAGCATTTGCAATCATCTAAAAAAAAATTAACACATTATTTATGTTAATTTTGCATCAGAAAAGATTGGGTTTGTTCTGTTTTTCTTTGTGTATGAAATTGAAAACAAATCATTATAAAATACTATTTAATTTTATAAATAATTATTTTAAAAAAATCGATTTTATACACTTCATAACTTTATCGATATTATGACGTCATTGATACTGACATTGTTTCGTTTCGAATTATTTGAAAAATTCCTTGCAAAAGAAAAACATATAGTAAATTATGTTACTAGGAGCAGAAAGCGATCTTTATTTTGTTGAGCCCAGCTACTTGCGACCAAGGCTAAGCAATCTGGGCAACGCATACAAAGAGCATTCTTTTCCATTTCGAATTAATTTAATCTAAAAATAAATTAAAATATATACCTAGTAACCATAATCTTATTAACAATTATGTATGTATACGTATATTATTTATATTTGTTACTGGATTTATGACAAATAATGTTTCTTTACAATTTCTTCACACATTTATAATGACTAATTTTAAATTCAAGCGAAACTAACCAATACAACAATAAATTAACTTAAATTGACTTAATATTTTTTAATGTGGTCGTCGGAGATATCAAACTAAATACACTTGATCTTGTTTCTTTTATCGAATGTACAGTTTCTGCTAAGTCTGTCGGTGCATACTACATTTCTTAAAATTCTTTACACGTTTTCAATAATCAAATTCAATTTCAAGCAAAAATAAAAAATGCAATTGTCAATTAACTTGAGATAGTTTTTAATATGGTCACCGAATATGTCATATTAAATACATTTGACGTTGTAGTCACGTTTAGTGCTACCACCAGTGATGTATATAGTAAGTAATTGCTGCATAATAATGTATATTATTGTACTAATATTATAATCACATCTTTCTAGATAGGTAATATAATAAAGTAATATCGATATTTTAATACACTTAAATAAAAATATTTATTTTTAAATAAGAAATACAGATTTTGGAAAAAAAAATGATATGTATATCTAAAGTATTTCGCAGAATAAATAACACGCAAGTAGTCTTAACTCCATGCAAGTTTTTAGTCAGAATTATTTGACCTTGATTAAAAGCAGCTATTTTTTTAGGTCGTAACTCGGACAGGCTTGGCTTCAAAAATATTAGAAAAGCTACGTTACATTATTTATAAAAAACATAATATATTATAAATGGTATATAGCAGATAACATGCTGTAATAAATAAACATATAAAATAAAAATTGTACACATAAAAGAGTAAAAGTTAATTTATTTGCACAAAATTGAAACTTCAATTAAAGAAATTTACCGAAGGACATTTTGTGACTCAAATACGCCAAATGTTGATTTCATATATTTCCTTTCTTCTATAGAAATTCTCTTTCATATGAACTTTTAAATTGTAAATTTAAGTAAACATTTTATGGAGGTATTTCGGTAAATGTAGCTGAAAATAAGCCTATATTCGAGAATTTTTTTAATTAAAAGTATATAAGATACAACTTGGGGTTTTCGTTATCAGATAGTACATATCTTGGATTATATACACGAATTTTTTTAGTCAAAAATTCTTTCGTGAATCCCATAGCATGCGTTAACAAAAGCGCGCTCGCGACTGGAATGTTTTATTGGCGTGCACAGTCCAGCACGAACGGTTTATCTCCAATTAAAAATGGTATAATATTCCATAAATAGATTAAATTTTCGGGACCTTGACGTAGAAAAAAGTAGAAAAAGTTGATTTTGTGGTCAAAATAGCGGCTTGTGAAAAAAAAAGTCATTTTTTTCCATGTTTTTTTAGGTTTGAAGTGCTGTAAAAAATACTTAAAATAAGGTTTTTAGAAATTTTCCTACATCAGGCTCCCACAGAAAAGATTCTCTACAAGCATGTTCAAACCGCATTACTATATGTTAATTAGATCGACCGCAATCGTGCACGCCAGTTTGAAAAACATGCCTTCGAGAAAATCGCCTTTAAAGTTTTGTGTTATTTTGTTGATAAGCGTCTTTTTTTCTAACTTACAGCTAATTATATATTATTTTTATATATTATTATTATTATTATTATATATATATATATATATATATATATAAATATATATATATATATATATATATATATATATATTAATATATATTTTATTATATACTATTATATTATATATCATTATTATAATATATATTATTATTATATGCCTCTCATCTCGCCGCTGCAGCTTTATTTTCAAAATGAGATTTCACTCAAAACTAATTCGAATATTGAAAAACTGTTTTAGGAGTATATTCTGGACCCTTCAAAGATTGCAAAAAGCCAAAAATTTTTGTGTGATTTTTGATTTGAATATACCTAAATACCTCCTTAAAACTTATAAAAAATTACTAGTTTCCTTATAATTTTTATTTATTTATAAAGAATGTAATTTGTAAAAATCAAAATAATCTTTGTAATGAATTATATAGTTTTAATAATTTTTCTGAATCCAAACCTGTCGTGTCTGTTACGGCCAAGATCATTGCTGCCTTTATTCAAATTTAAAAAACTAAAAACATGAGAGATTCCGACATAGAGTTAGACTTGTGTGTGTATTCCTTGTTTCAAAATAAATTTTAATTTGTTAATTTTTTTAAAAAAATATTTTCTCGCTGTAAGAAAATAAATTTTTAAAAAACATGTGTTATGTATTTTGATTTTTTGAGAGTTGAAACTTTCAGAAAAAAAGAAAAACAATATTGTTAGAAAAACCAGAACAACCCCCATTGTAAAATTGACTTACAGAATACAGCAGGATGTTGTCAATATTAATAATTTGACCAAAATTGAAAGTGACCTTTTGTGTTTTCACTCGGAGAAGACGAATAGAAATACATTTGGTTATTTATTTTGTACAATATTTACTATATTTTATATTATTAAGAATGTATATGCATTTATTAGAATTTATAAACTATAAACCAATTTTACTCTAAATTTTGGGAGTGATTTTCACCCCCTAAAACTTGACTAGGGCCGATAAAAAAATATGTGTCGCTTAGTTTTTAGTATTCTACTTAAATACTGAAGCTCATTTAAATCGGTGTGTAACACCTCGATATGTTTGCTTGTAAGTTAAATATTACTTTAGAATTTTAAATACTTAAATACCCAAAAAAAAATTGTATTTAGTATTTAAAGTATAAAAAATATTTCTAATTTTATTTAAAATACCGCCAAGTATTTAAAATAATATTAACATTTGTGTTTCTAATTTTTATTGAATACATATAAAAAAATACTACTTTTTATTTATAATAATTCGGTTTTGCTTAAATCTCCACTAAATTATTTTGATGAACTAATTACATCAAAATAGATTAATTGCGATTTAAGCAAAAACAAAATACTGTAACTTAATAAAATATGCCATGTGTAATTAAAAATATAAAATATTATTTATATTTTTATTATTATATTATATTATTATTATTATTATTATTATTATTATTATTATTATTATTATTATTATTATTATTATTATTATTCATTAATGCATAGAAAACCACAATATTTTCATTTTAATAAACAGTACAGTGCCTTGTACACAAAACGTTACAAACGCCAGTTACGCAGATGAGACGGCTCTCACCGCATCCCATAAGAATCCAGAAGAAGCATCAAAACAACTACAAAATATTTTAGATGAAACATAAAAGTGAGCTGAAAAGTGGCGCATAAAAATAAATGAAAATAAATCAACACATATTACCTTCACAACAAGACAATAGTATGTCCACAAGTATCAATAAATAACAAAATCACTCTAACCAAAGAAGATGCAAAATATCTAGGAATGCATTTGGACAAGAGACTAACCTGGCAAAATCATATAATAGCAAAAAAGACTCAATTAAATCTAAAAATCAGAAAAATACATTGGATGCACAACCGTAAATCATAATAAATTACTACTCTACAAAACTGTCCTCATTCCAATATGGACGTACGGTATAGAACTGTGGGGATGCGCAAAACAATCTAATGAGAACATTATACAGAGAATATAAAATAAAATTCTTCGAACAATTGCAAACGCACCGTGGTACGTAACTGATTATACCTTACATAAAGATTTCAATATCGAATACGTTAAAGACAAATTCGAAAAGCATGCAAAAACTTGTAAAAAGAAGCTTAACTATCATCCTAATGAGTTAGCAATCAATCTACTAAATAACGAGAATGATACCAAAAGACTCAAGAGAACCAAACCATTGGATTTAAATTTCGATTAAGTTATTTATAATATGTATATACAATGTAATGCATTAAAGAGGAATTTCCATAGGGAATTGCTTTCACTCCTGTGATATTATTAATTGTAAACAAATTTGCTGGTTGGCTTACAAATGAGGCCAGATGTAAATCAAAAAATATATATATATATATTAAAACAAAATTCTAGAACTTTATATTTTTGAAAGTTTATATTTTTAATTTTTTGCTATTGTTAATATTCCGTATTTTGGTTGAATGTTAGTTACTTTATGTGAGTTATATTTAGGTTTTATTTTCTTGACTTTTTCAGTTACAAATTGTTATTCATTTTCTAAATTTTATTTAATATTGTTAAAAATTACTTTTATTTTTTCTTTATGTTTTTATCTTATAGACATTATCTTTCATTATCTGAATGGCATGTATTTTCTAAATCTGATATATTATGTTCATTATCTATGTTGACTGCAAAATTTTCAATTTATTTTTTGATGTAAATAAACTGTAATTTTAATGTTTGATTTTATAAATACGTCATAAAGTAAACTATACTTTATCACAAGATAATTTATTATTTCCACATCTTAATTTTGGATTTGAAATACTATCATCATTTCTATCTTTTATTATTAAATGAAACATTAAATTTTCGTTAGGTAGTTTTTACAATTTTTACTATTAAATTTTGAATTTATTTATGCTGCAATATTTTAACCTAATTTTGTATCAGAACTAATACAATGAGCTAGATTGTCATTTATGTTTAACACATTTTTTTGTTTTTCTGTTATTTCAAAGTTATTAATTTTTATTTTAGATAAAGCATTGTTTACATTCAATTTACCTTTTTTTGTGTTCTCTATCGTAATCAAATTATTGTGGAGTGGTAGCAATTTTAGAATTATTTGTAAAATTAGTAATTACTAAATTATTAATTTCAATTATTTGTGAAGTTTTATTAAATATGAGAACTTTTATTTGTTTATTTTAAATTTTAACTAAACTGTCTGGTATTTCTACCCAAGGATTTATATTTTTGTTTTCTAATAATATTTGGTATATATATTTCGTCAATACAATAATTACCAATTTCGATTCTATTAGGATTTAATTAATTTTGTTTTCTCCTAATAAATAAATTTTATCATTTGAAATATCATACTCTGCATCTAATAATTTTAAATCTTCTAAAACAATTAATAGATCCAATTTTGTGTAAAATTCAAAAACGTAAAATTTTAATTTAGTATTATCAAAATGAAATATAAATTAATTTCCTTTTGATACACCGTGAGCTGTAAAATAATGTAAAATTTTGATTATATAAAAAAACAATAATTGTTATATTTTATAAAAGGCTATCAAACATTGCATAGAATCCCAGAATTTGTTATTTAATAATCTGTTTTACATTATTAAATTGCATCGAAAAAAGTTAAAGAGAACATTGAAGAATTTGTGAAAAAAATTCATATGCCAATTGGTTAACAATTAAGTGGGTTCTGCTGCCCAATTCAACTAACCTCCTGGAGAGCATATAACCGTTTTTGTAATGACCACGATAACTTAAGCATTTGTCGTACTCACAATTTGATATCAAATACTTGTCTATTCAATAAAAGAAAACCTTATTTTAATCTAATGACAACTTTTCATTGAAACCATTATCAAAGTTTTGGTTTATTTACATGTATAATATATATATATATATATATATATATATATATATATATATATATATATATATATATAATACATTAATCTGGTTAGTTGATAGATATATCATTTAAATACAGTTAATACTCAAATATAATCATAAAGGAATAATCTGAAAATGAAAAATTCATATCGCCTCGACCTGGGATCGAACCAGGGTCCTTCCGCTTGCCGGGCGAATGCTCTACCACTGAGCTATCGAGGACATTACAGATCAAGCGAATGAAACCTAATCATTTTCAGTACACATTCTATTCATAATTTTTCATAGTCAACAAATACGCAATATCATTAATTTTTAATGTCTAAATGCATATAAGAACTATACTTATGAAAGGTGTTGGTTCGTGCAATAGTGCAATCATATATAATACATTAATCTGGTTAGTTGATAGATATATCATTTAAATACAGTTAATACTCAAATATAATCATAAAGGAATAATCTGAAAATGAAAAATTCATATCGCCTCGACCTGGGATCGAAAATGATTAGGTTTCATTCGCTTGATCTGTAATGTCCTCGATAGCTCAGTGGTAGAGCATTCGCCCGGCAAGCGGAAGGACCCTGGTTCGATCCCAGGTCGAGGCGATATGAATTTTTCATTTTCAGATTATTCCTTTATGATTATATTTGAGTATATATATATATATATATATATATATATATATATATATATATGTATATATGTAACTAATTAAAAAAAATACAATGTACGTTAATAAAACATAAAATAAACGACATTAAAGTATTATAAATACTTTGCAGTATTCTAAATAGGTACTTCTTTATTAAATAAAACTGCTTTAAGTTAACTAAATTAATATTTATTTATAAATAAAATAAAATAAAATTTGACTTCCATTAATTAAAAAGCTATAAATTTTATAATCTAGTAACTTGTTTGTTACCTATCAATTTGTTTCTACGGTCTGTTATTTACTATAATGCCATTTGTATCAATTTTCCTGATGAAGACGGACATTGAGTTCATCGAAACATCGATTATAAATAAATATTAATACAGAATTTTAACCTAAAGCAATTTTATTTAATATAATGAGTCTTACAAGTGTTTTTACTAAGTTATATTTCTTTATTATTATATTCTATTAAGTATAAAATTATAATTACCTACTAATTTTTAATATAGCGGTCCGTACTGTTAATATCAATATCTGTGTCAACTATGTTTGGTGCTGCCGCCAGTGGTATAATTAGCAACTATCTTTTAGTGTAATAATGTTACATCATTATACTATTATCAAAATAACTTCTCTCTATATACACTCTAAAAAAAATATGTAATTTTACCTAAAAACGATGAGACACTATGATCTCCAATATTACTAGGTTATAATTAGTCAACTGCTATAATTTTATATAATTGTTTAAAAATATATAATATCTGAACTATTACAAATAACTACTATATATTACTAATATTAATAATACTAATATTAATTAATACTACTAATATTACATATATCATAATATCACCAATGGAATGAAAAAGTACATATGTGTGTAATATTAGAGTTTTTTTTAGTTAAGTCTCTTTTAGTAAATTTACAGAACATCAGTAAATTTGTTGTCAGGAATTTTCCATAAATAGGTAAAATTTGTTTAGTTCGTAATATTATTGTTGGTATAATTACATACATTTCTAAATTTACATAAAGTATGTATTTTGAAATGAACGAATTACACTTAAAACATTTTATTAGTATATGTACTGTTTTATTATTTTAATGAATTATTACAGATATTAATATGTAAGCTGTAGCTTTACATAATCTAAGGAGTTATATCAACAATATGGAATTTTACATTAAGTATATGTGATGCAATTTGTAGAAAGTAAGCAATTTTACATACTTATTACATTATTTTTACTTACTTTATGTGATTATTATAAATTATGAGAAAAATTACAGGATTTTGAGATAGAGTTTTTTATTATTGAAATAAATTTTTTATTATAATATTATACTACTATTTCCCTGTAATTTCGCTATTTTTTTACAGTGTAGGCAACAACAAATATAACTTCAATATTTGTTAAACTTGAAAAAAAAATACAATCTTCTATTGCTATGTTTTTTAATTATACTAATTTTTTTTGTTAAGAATTCTTAATAAATTTATAAATCATAAATAATATTTACAGGAATTTTTGTTAAATAATTATTTGAAGAAAATTTTGTATCAATTTTTTAAATCGAATATTAAGAATTGTTTGCCTTTTCAAATAGAACTAAGCATATAAAATGTCTGTAGTTTTTTTTTTTAGAAATGTCACAACACCCTGAAAAATCAATTTCTGTTAATAATTTATAGAATATTCAGTAAAACAGAATACAAAATTTGAAAAGTATTTGTGAAAAAAATAATTAAAAAATGAAATATAAAACTTTTATAACTTTGCCCTCTAATTAAAGAAAAAAAACTAATATTGTTTTTTCAAGTAATGAAATAATAATGATGAAATAATTTACTATACAAAAAATATATATATATACATAAAACGTACTCATATTTATTGTGTTTATTCAGACGAAGTGTAATATTACATTGGTCTTGTTTAAAATTTTAAAATTTGGAATACACCAAATAAAGCTTCTAATATTATTTCTTGCTGTATTCTAATTTTTAAAATGTTTGTGGAAAAACAGGTAAATATATATTTGTTTATCATCTTAGAAAATATTTTTTCTGTCACTATTAAAAAAACTGTATGTTATTTAACTATTTTAGGTGTATATAATATTTGTTTACTTAATTTAAAAATTTAAAATTTATGATTTAGTGCATTTATTGAATTTATGATTTAAACTGTAGATTTAGTTTAGAATATCATCTTATTTTATATTTTAAATCATACATTTTAAATTTAATTAATCAAGTTACATTTTAAAAAAGTGAACAAAACTGGATTAAATACTTTTAAAATTATTTAAATGCAAATACTATTTAAATTATATTAATCAAAATAAAACAGCATTAAGTTTAAGCAAAAACAACTAACTAACTAACTAACTAACTAACTAAGAATATAAAAAACAGCTTTAGGTTATAGTTCTGCAATAATATTTATTAATAATCGACGTTTTAACGAGCTCAACGTTTGTCTTCATCAGAAAAAATTAAACAAATAATATTTAAAGTAAATAAACAAAACATACAAACAAATAACTAGATAACAAAGTAAGTGACTAGATCATAAAAGAATTTAACTTTTAATTAAAAGAAGAAGAAATTTATTTAAATCAGTTACTAGTCACACTGATTGATGTTATCATTTTCTTAATAAATTTCTTTTGCTTCTCTTATTAATCTGTTGTTAATATTAATGAGTCTTGTTATTATTACAGTATCTTTGAATATTAAAACATAAAGCTAATCTACCGCAAATTTCAAAGATTATATGTTTGTAATTTTGCCTCACGAGGAAATTCCAATATTTTTCAAAATCATTTAACTAGTGAATATTAGTTAAATACTTAGGTGATAATATTAGAAATAATATAATGATAATATTCTGATATTAGTAAATATTAGAATATTTACGTGAATACGTAAATATTTAGTTTACCATTGAGGTGAAAGAAAATGTTTGCTTGCATTTTCTGAATGTTTTGTTGGAAAGAAAAAATGACTTAACTTTTCTTTATTCTATATACAGGAATCCTACTCATACTACTCAATATATTCTTTATTAACCTGCACAAAAATTAAATACTATTAAATGTTTATTTAATATATTTGCATCAATTTGACTTAAGACAAACTCTAAGATGAACATAAAATGCTTGAAGATATATTTATAATGAATGGTCATAGTAAAATTTTTATCAAAAACCGAGAAAACTTATAGATTTGCATGATAATGAAAACATAATATAGGCTTCTTTGCCTTTTATTAAAAATTTAACCGATAAAGTAAACAGATTTTTACCAAGAAAGAATATTAAATTTTCCTATATTCAACACATGAAATTGCAACGCATATTGAAGAATGCTAAAGATAGATTTCCTCTTCAAGCTTCCTGTACATATCGTGTATATCGTAGGAAAGCAGTAAAGTTTATGTTGGTTAGAAAAATGGAACTACATCTATTAGATTAGCAGAATATAAGAGGTTAATATGTCTAAACCAACCAGATAATTCTGTTATTGCTCAACATAATGTAAAATTTGAAGATACTGTAATAATTGCAGAACCCATCAATATTAACAGCAGATTGTTAAGACGAAGCAATAGAATTTAATAAAGCATAGATAACATCAATCACTGTGAAGGCACTGAGTTAAACAAAATTTGGCTTCCACTAATTAAAAATCTGCAAATTTTATGATGTAGTTACTTTTTTCTTAACTATAACTTGTTTCCATGTTCTGTTTATTTCTTTTAAATGTCATATGTATCATTTTTCCTGATGTAGACGAACAGTGAGTTAATCGGAACGTCGAATATTAATAAATATTATTACAGAACTAAATTTTTTATTTCTGAAGATTTTGTTCCTGTGCTAAAATATTACTTTTATGAAGTATGAAGGTTAGTATCGTTATTATTTATACATATAAAAAAAATGCTGTCTTTTGAATAATTTGCTGATCAAACAACTCTACTTTAATCGCAAATGCAGAAAATATTTTTTTTATTCCAAATAATTTATAACATACTCATTGTATTTAAGTAATTAAAAAAAAATACAATATACCTTAAAAAATTATGCGTAAGTTAACCATAAAATAAACGAAGTAATTTGTAATATTGTAAATATTTTGGAATATTTTAGGTATTAGGTTGGTACAAAAGTTCTCAGGGTTTCAATAGGTAAAGTTCAAAGTGGCATAACTTCTGTAATAATTACTCGATTTAATCGAAATAAGCACCATTATAATCTGTAAATTTTTGCCAACGTGCTACAAGTCTATTTATTCCATTATTATAAAAATTTGGTTCACGGGATTCGATGAAGTCGACAAATGCTGTTTTTGCCTGGTCCTGGTTAGCGAAGATTCTACCTGTGAGAAAGTTATCAAAGTGCTTGAAAAGGTGGTAGTCGGTTGGCGAGAGGTCTGGAGAGTATGGTGGGTGAGGCAAAACTTCGACGCTCAATTCATTTAATTTTCGGACGGTGATTTGTGAAATGTGCGGACGGGCGTTGTCGTGGAGCAGGATCGGACCTCTTCTGTTGACCAGTGCCGGCTGCTTTTGATGCAATTTGCGGTACATTTCGTCGATTTCCTCACAATAAGACTCCGCTGTGATGGTTTCACCAGGTTTCAAAAAATTGTAGTGGATCACGCCAGCTGCAGACCACCATACTGTAACCATAGTCTTTTTTTGGTGGGTTTTCGCCTTTGGAAAGTGTCTGGGAGGCTCGTCGGCGTTCAACCACTGTCCCGAACGCTTCCGGTTATCGTACATTATCCATTTTTCATCGCACGTCACGATTCGACCCAAAAAAGGGTCGTTTTAATTTCGCAGAATCAAAGACGAACAGACCTCGAAACGTGACAATTTCTGTCGATCGTTCAAATCGTGGGGCACCCACTTTTCGAGTTTTTTCACCTTTCCAAGACGTTTTAAACCATCTAAGACTGCATGGTGACTGTCTCCTAGTTCCTGTGTAATCCCTCGAGCCGTTCGCGATGGATCAGCTTCCACCAGGGTCCTCAATTCGTCGTCCTGAAGTACTCTAGATCGACCATTACGAGGTGCATCTTCAAGGCTGATATCTCCGGAACGAAATTTTTTAAACCATTGTTGCACGGTGCTTTTTCCAACGCTATTAGGGCCCCACACTTGGTTAATTTAGCGAGCTGTCTCGGCAGCGGATTGTCCCAATTTAAATTTAAAATATAAAATCGTACGAAATTGTTCGTCAGACATGCTGAATTAAGCCCACAAAAGTCACAAAATAGAATAACATAGAAAAAACCAAATTACAGTATCAGATAGAGGGAAAAATTCTTTACAAGATAAGATGTCAAAACGTGAAATACGTTGAATATTTTATTCAGAAACAAATGAATAAAAACAGTAACATGATAAACCCTGAGAACTTTCGTAATACATTAAAGTATTACAAATATTTTGCAGTATTTTAAATATTTCTTTATTAAATAAAACTGCTTTAGGGTAAAGTATTAATATTTATTTATAAATAAAATAAAATATAATTTGACTTTCATTAATTAGAAATTGTAATGTATTGCCATTTGTATCAATTTTTCTGATACAGAAGGACATTGAGTTCATCGAAACGTCAATTATAAATAAATATGAATACAGAACTTTAACCTAAAGCAGTTTTATTTAATATAACGAGTTCTGAAATATTTTTACTATGTTTTACTTCTTTATTATTTTAAATAAATAAAATATATTTGAAATATTGTGGTGTTTCAAGTAATACCTAAAAAAACTTTTTTAAAACCACTTACACTATCATCCAAAAAAATTATTTTTAGAATTTACATACATAAACAATCACGCCATGTGACTCTGACATTATATAAATACATGGACGAAAATTTTTTTTATTAAAAACAATAAAAACCATTGGAACAAGTATTGCAATCTTAATTCAAAATGTTATATTTTGTATTTGTATTTTGATGTTTGCGTAAGTTAATTCTAATTGCAAACATTCGTAGAAAAAATATTGTATGAAACTTGTGCATAAAATGTTTTTTTTTCTTTTTTATTCATCTGCGTCTCGTTCTGTTAAACTCCCATTTATATAAATAAATTAAGATTTTTTATACACTTATAACAAAAAATCATTATTTTCTAACACTTTACTAGGAAATAAAATTTTCTGCACCCTGAATTACAAAAAGATCACTTTTACCTATTTGTTTATTTCAAGGTATACACGTAACTTAAATAATAAATAGTTAATTTATTAAAAATAAATAGATAAATATTAATTTATTTTGTTATTATCAGTGTTTTTTTTTTAATCTCGGCCTCGTTTTGGACAACAAGCTACACATTGTAACAAAGTGTTTATATCTATCCTACACTGTAAATTTTTTATAAATTTGCATAAATTTTTATAGTAAACATTACTATAAAATTATATGTAAAAAGACTTTATTTCATTAATAGTGGAAAGCTACAAAAAAAAATTTTAAAAAAATACCTTACAGACATGTGTGATAATATAATATGTAATATGTAATATTTCAAAAAAAAAATTTTTGATTTTGCAATTGTTACAGATAATATGACTTATTTTTACATGTTAGATAAAATTACATAAAGTTTCTGTAATTTTTCAAATTTTTATTGAAATTTACAATAAATAATGTAATAAAAGTTAATTATAACTTTATGTAATTTTACATAATTATACATTTACAATTGTGTTTACTATTTTAGAATTGTTAATTATATTTATATAGTTCTGCTTAATATGATTTTGCATAAATACGAATATAGGAATATACGATACGAATATACGATACTGTCAATACGTGTTGTCTTATGGTGCTACTTTGAATGCATTTTTTGTTCGAAATTCTTAGTTTCGTTTTGTAAAAATTGTTTCACAATGTGCAGTTTTTTTGTGAACTATTTGATGTTATAAACAACGGACCGTTATTACAAAAGGCAAGGGTGCAATTTGCAGTTTTAGTAAATTTCTGCGGGTATGCATTGAACATTTTTTTTTTCATCTTTAACTTATGTTAGTACAAGTTTATTTACTGCCGTACTAAACATACTCATGCGTCTCCGCCGTGACGTTGTGAAACTTGTTGTGCTAATCCAATTAACTTACTGTGTGAATATTGTGCTTGTTTATAATGTCTGAGTACTGTAAATTTAATAGACCTAAGCCAGACAATAATTTCGTTAGTTGCAAAGTTCAATGCCTAAAATCATATCATTTAACATGTGTTAATCTTTCCGAATCCGACTTCAGTGTACTACAAAAAAATCGCAATTTTATTTTCTTATGCGAGAATTGTAAAAATAAATGTAAAATTTCAGATAAGTCAAATTCGTTGTCAATCTCTTCCAAACTTAATGAAATGAACAAAAATATTGCATCAATCAATACTACATTATCTTCTGATTTTTTGAATGAATTATTTGGTAAATTTAAAAAAGAGCTTTTCTCATTTGTATCAAACAAACTAAGTGAATTCGAAGTAGCTATTACATTGAAATTAACTAAACTTGATGTTAACAGTAACTTTAAGGATTATATTAATCCTGGTCCAAGTTTTGTGATGTAACCATAAAACTGGAACCTGTTGTTTTGATTAAGCCAAAGAAAACTCTGTCTCTTTCTTAAACAAAAACAGATATACTAAAAACGGTTAATCCAATTGTCACAAATATTGATTTTAAACATGTAAATCATACTAAAAACAATGGATTAGCGCTGAGCTGCCCAACATCTAAAGACTCCAATAAACATAAGAAATTGATTAACAACAAATTAAGTGACAATTATAATATAAAACATCTTGCTATTTTAAATCCACGTGTTCGTATTGTTGGCTTGTCGCTAAAATATAATAACGATGACTTAATGCACTGTCTTCGACGAAATACTTCATGTATTTCAAACACGTCCGTATGCGAAATAATTGATATATCACCTTTAAGCAACAAAAAAAATATATTTCAAGCTGTAGTACAAACTGATATTCTAACTTATACCAAATCATTAGATGCCAATAAGATATATATTGGTCTTGATTTTTGCTCTGTGTATAATGAAATTGAAATGCGGCGATGTTACAAATGCAGTGGATTTCATCACTTTTCTAAATTATGTGATTTGTAAATTTGATATAATTGCCATTACAGAAACTCGGCTCAACTCTAGTGTGCTGTGCTCCAAATTATCTAAGAGTTTTTATATTATTTATAAAGCTGATCGCAATTTCAGTGCTTGCAACGTTTCACGAAGAGGTGGTGTACTAATAACTGTTACTAGTAAATTTACTTCAAGCAAACTTATTTTATCTAATCTTGATATTCCTAAAATTGTCGATATTATTGGTGTTTGTGTAAATTTTATTAATTCAAAGTTATTTATCTTTAATTTGTACATTCCGCCGAATTCTCCATTTGATGTATATACAAAACATATGAATTATTTGAAAAATTACCTTGTGTTACTGATTCTTAGCATAGATAAATTATTGTTGGTGATTTTAATATACCGGAATTCATAGAAAATATTAATACTCCTATTTTAAACAATTTTAATTATATCTGTAAATTTCTAGGTGTAACACAACGTAATCACATATACAACAGTAAATTTAGACTTCTAAAATTTTCATTGTACAGTGACACATTATCCTGATTTTATTTTTACTAAGGATCCTCATCATCCGGCATTAAATATTATATTTAAATCACCTTTTTACTCTTCTTCTAAAAATAAGTATTTCCATCAACTGAAACACTTTCATATGAGTTTCGTAAAGGCGACTACAACAAACTTTATTATCTTTTATCTTCCTTCGATTGGTCTCAACTTGCCTCGTTCACTGACGTTAATCTAGCGTGTGATTTCTTTTACACTACTTTATACTTCATCATAGACTGTTGTATTTCACTTAGATCTATTAGAAAACATAAATACCAAAATGGTTTAACAAGAAAATAATAACAGATTTAAAACGTAAAAACAAGTTACGCAAGCAAATTAAAAGAACCTAGAATTTAGCGTGTATTGAGTCTTTCAATAAGCTAAGAGCTAGCCTAAAAAGGGACATAAAATATTCTTATTTGAGTTTTTTTTTGCGATGCTGAAAACTACGAATCCTGCTAAATTCTGGGAATTTGACAATATTAAAAGGAACTGTACAGTTATACCCAGAACTATGCAGTTTAACGGCACACAACCAAATTTATCGCCTGACATAGTTAATGCATTTGCATCTTTCTTTGCAAACGTTTACAAAAATTCTGATAATGAGGAATACCCTAACCCAACTGCTTTTAATCATAACTCTTTTATTCTTTCTAAAATTTCCATCTCCGACATTTCTAATGCTATTATCTCTCTCAAATCCAATTCATCTTCTGGTCCTGACTTGATACCTAACTTTCTTATAAAAGGCTGCTCTGATGCCTTTTGTACTGCACTTTTTCATATTTTTAATTTAATTTTAACCACTGAAAACTTTTCCACTATTTGGAAACAGGCCAAAATGGTGCAAATTTTTAAAAGAGGTGCTTCTAATAATATTACCAATTACAGAGGTATAACCATGTTATCAAATTTTAGTAAAGTTTTTGAAACTATCATTTATAAATTTATGTACTCTTCCAGTAAACAATTTTTATCTCCTTTACAGCATGGTTTTATAGAAGGTCGCTCTACTATCACTAATTTATGCAACTTTACGGAATTTACTTCCACTATCTTGGACAATCGTGGTCAGGTTGATGTCATTTACACAGATTTCACCAAAGCCTTCGATACGATTGATCATAAAATTATGGTAAACAAACTCCTTTCTTTTGGCTTTTGTTCATCCTTAACTAATTTAATATTTCCTACCTTCAGAACAGATCTCTTTTTGTATCTTATATGGGACACAGATCTAATGCCTTTACTTCTTACTCTGGTGTTCCCCAAGGCTCTAATCTTGGTTCCTTACTTTTCCTATTTTTTATCAACGATATTACAATAGTAATCTCGAATAAATGTTTACTTTTCGCTGGTTACCTTAAGCTATTCCGTTCCATTGACTCAGACAATGACTGCATATCTTTGAAGGAAGATATTGACAAAATCAATACTTGGTGCACGGCTAATAAACTTTTTCTTAATATTGACAAATGTAAAGTATTATCATTAACCAGAAAGAAGAACGTTATGACTTATTTATATTATATTTCTAACAATTCAAAAACTCGCGTTAACTCGACGAAAGATCTTGGTATTTTCTTTGACTCTAAGTTAGGATTCAATGTTCATATTGATTGGGTTACTAAAGCTGTTTATAAAACCTTAGAATTTATAATTCGAAATACTCGTACTTTTTCTTCTAACATAGCTATAACAACTTTGTATTTCGCACTAGTACCATCTAAGCTGGAATATGGCTACATAACTTGGAACCCTTTCTATGTTATGCATATCGACTCTATCAAAGCTATACAACGTTACTTCACAGCTTTTGGATCATATCCTCTTCGTACTTGTTCCTATTTTCAACTTCTTTCAACCTTTTCTTTTAACAGTTTGCGTTTGCGTAGGTCTATGATATCTATAATATTTCATTTTAAACTTATAAACAATCTCATTGATGATTCTCAATTACTTTCTTTACTTAATTTCCATCTTCTTTCATTTTGTTCTAGGCAAACTTACATTTTTTTATCTTCCTACTATCCAAACTAATATTCGTCACAGCTCACCTGTCTACGCTATGTGTCATTTATTTAATTGTTTTGTAGATTGCAACGATATCTTTTGTTTTTCTCCGTCTTCTTTTAAGAAATCTGTTATTGTCAGTTTAGTAGCATTCTATGATTACTCGTGATTTAAGTTTGTAAATTTGTTTGTATATCTTACTTATATACATGTTTATCTTTGTATTTTATTTAGTATTTATATTTTACTCTGTAATTGGGCCTTGGCTTGCAGAGTAAACGTCATTAAATAAATAAATAAATAATATTTGTGCAATATTTATAATAATGTACATGCAAATTTAATAAAATATCAATTATTAAAAATTTAAATGCACCAGGTCGAAAAATCATAAAATTTTAAACGTTATGCAAATAATAAAATTATTATGTAATATTACATTAATTTCTTAGTAATATAACTATCATTTATGTGCAATAATAGATATTATTTTACGTAATAATAATTAAAATATACAAATATTTTACATAAAAAGTAAATTAGTTTTATATATTTTTTATAAAATATTGCATGCTATGTAAAATTAAATTCTATGTAAAATTACATAATAAGCCAGGGCATCTTTGTTACCCATAACTTTTACTCTAAAATTACAAAACAACTTTTTACTGTGCACATATTTTTTTATTATTTTAAAATTAATATAAAATTGTTTTAGCTTACAGCAAAGAAACTAACGTTAGGCATTTTGGAAGAAATGAATTTTATTGGTTGTAATCCAACGAAACGAACATTTATTGCAAATGTTATTGCGTTTTTCCTTGCTGCTGCAACTTATATCAATTCTGTGCTAATGATTTTAAATTTTATTTTCACAACATATGATTCATTTAGCAGCATTATAGAAGATATTTCAATGTTATGTATTTGGATTCAGGTAACTAATTTCAGATAGATTACTTTAAAAGCTAATTTAGATTAAAATTTTTAAATAAAATACATCGCAATTAGAAATTATCCGGCATAATTTTTTGTTATTTTTTTTTAGTTTTAGCAGTTCTGACTTTTACTAAAAAAATAAATATAAACAAAATTAGATATAGTCAAAATCTTACTTGCAAACCACTTTGACATTATCACATAAATACTAAAAAATTGGAATAATTTTTTAAAATATTTTCGCTAAAAGCTGGTAGCATTGTTCAAAAATTAAATTTTGTAATAATTATTTATAAAAAGAATCTATCCCGAAAATTTAAAAATAGGAAAGTCAAAATTAAATTTTAAAAATTTTAGTAATTTTTTGGTAGCAACTCTGTACAGAAGTGAAATTACACAATTTTTGTAGACACTAAAAAAATCTATTGTAAAAATTAAATATATATATATATATATATATATATATATATATATATATATACATATATATATATATATATATATATATATATACATATATATATAGATATAGAAGATTATGGCTGAGATATATTTAGTAACAAAAAATAATGGTATTGCAGCCAGGAGTTGGGATTTAAGCCAAAAACTCAATTTTTATTACGTAGGCAAGCTTTCGAAAAATTATATTTCCTTCCTCAGGCCTTAATAACGGAAGAGTTTATACTCCATCAAAAATTATTAATATAATTATTTTCGAAAGCTTGCCTACGTAATAAAAATTGAGTTTTTGGCTTAAATCCCAACTCCTGGCTGCAATACCATTATTTTTTGTTACCATATATATATATATATATATATATATATATATATATATATATATATATATATTTAATAGTTTGAATAATTACACATCGAATTTAATTAGAAAATTAAATTAAAAATTGTCAACTGCCTCGTCTGGGACTCGAACCCAGGACATATAGGTCGCTAGCCTAATGCTCTCCCAACTGAGCTAACGAGTCAAGACGAGAAGCCAACAATTTTCAATCAATGTAAAGTATTCATACGTAATTTTAAATTCAAGCCAAGTAAACACTCACAATTCGCAAGCGAGAATACAAGTTGATTTATTTTATATGAAAGATATTAGAATAATTATTCGAGATAATGTCCAACGACAATTCATTAAGAATATAAATGTATAATATAGAATATATTTATTGCCTGTCCGCAGGGTATATTTATTTAATAGTTTGAATAATTACACATCGAATTTAATTAGAAAATTAAATTAAAAATTGTCAACTGCCTCGTCTGGGACTCGAACCCAGGACATATAGGTCGCTAGCCTAATGCTCTCCCAACTGAGCTAACGAGTCAAGACGAGAAGCCAACAATTTTCAATCAATGTAAAGTATTCATACGTAATTTTAAATTCAAGCTTGCGAATTGTGAGTGTTTACTTGGCTTGAATTTAAAATTACGTATGAATACTTTACATTGATTGAAAATTGTTGGCTTCTCGTCTTGACTCGTTAGCTCAGTTGGGAGAGCATTAGGCTAGCGACCTATATGTCCTGGGTTCGAGTCCCAGACGAGGCAGTTGACAATTTTTAATTTAATTTTCTAATTAAATTCGATGTGTAATTATTCAAACTATTAAATAAATATACCCTGCGGACAGGCAATAAATATATTCTATATATATATATATATATATATATATATATATATATATATATATATACAACATGTAAAAAACTAAAAAACAATTAATCAAATACTTTTCATTATGAACATTTTTTAGCTGAGTGGCAAATTTTACTATACAATTAAAGAAGCAAGATTTTTATCCAAAATAATGGATATTGTTTGGAATGAATTTTGGCTAAGTGATGATTTAGATATAAAATCAAAACAATACATGCAATCATTATACAAAATAGTTGACATAGGTGGCAAAATATTTGGTTACTCCGCAACTTTATGCGCTGTTCTTTTTGTTGTCCGAGCTGCTCTAAAAGGAGACCAGACATTACCGGGAAAAATTTGGATTCCATACAAGGATTGTTTAAAATTATCACCATATTTTGAAATTATTTTTGTTTTCCAAGGAATAATAGTTGTAACAGGAGTTAAGAATTTAGCGTGTACAATCGATAGATTGTTTTTTAGTTTAACTTGTTGTATTTGTATACAATTTAAAATGATTTGCATGAATTTACAAAGAATTGGGTCAGAGCATAATGACAAAGAAAATAATGAAATTATTAGAATAAATGTTTCGCATCATAATAAAATTTTGAGGTAAGTTGCAAGGTATATTCTATATTTGTGTATATGTGTATCTAAAGATGGTCGTTTAGATCTTGAAATTGATAGAATAGTAAATGTTGATTGTAAGGTGTTCGGTGCTTTGGGAACTTTTGCAAGAAATATAAATATTTATAATGAAGCCCGTTTGAGCATATACAATGCTCTTTTGGTGCTTATGTTGATGAATGGTAGTAAATGTTGCGTTTGGCTGCAAAAGCATAAAAGAGAATTTGGGTACGAAATAGATTAGTGTATAGAGAGTGTGAAATTGAAAAAAAATGTTGTAGCAAAAGTTAGTGTTAGTCAGTTAAGATAGTTCGGACATCCTGAGCGTATGTGTAATAAAAAAGATTTGTATAAATAATTTTGAAGGTATGCGATTGTGTGGACGTCTGATGAATATTTGGAGTGGTAGGATTGAGAGTGTTTTGCGTGAGCGGCAGTTTCTAATTAGTAAAAATAGAAGAGCATGTATGGGAGATAAAATTTGAATGTCGATAAAGTGGAAGTTGCTTGTTTGAATAGGAATGTTTAGAGGAGGCTTATTTCGGGATAATGGAAAAAGTTTGTGCCACACCATTTTGGGTACATGGTGTGATTGTGTATGTATGTATGTAACTAATTATACTGGGTGTTTCGAATTGGAATTTCAAAACCTATAATATCTACAACTTTGGCTAAATGGAACTTATTATGTTTACTAAACAAATTAAAACTGATATTAAACGAAAAAATAGACTACACAAGCTATACAAACGAACTGAAAATCATTTTTACTTAAATTCATTTAAAATAATTAGATATAAAATAAAAGCTGACATCAAAAATGCCTATAAACTTTTCATTGAAGAATCGGAGAACTCTATATCTACTAATCCTTCTAAATTTTGGGTATTTATTAACCTTAATAGATGCCAGTCAACCATTCCCTCCTCAATGGAGTTCAATAATAAATCTTTAAATACATTTCCTGATATTTTCATTGCTTTTGCTTTATATTTTTCAAGTGTCTACCGGCATCTCACTAACAACCTTCTTCCTAAAAAAAATTTTAACATATCTGAAACTGCTCACCTATCCCACATTTCTTCAAATGATATATCTGCAACGTCTCTAAAATCAAGTATATCTTCTGGACCCGACTTAATTTCCAATTTTCTCTTATAAGGCTGTTCTCATCATATTTATATAGCACTATTTTATTTATTTAATATAATTTTGCAAACAGAAACTTACCCTTCTTTATGGAAAAAATCTAATATAGTTCCATTATTCAAGAATTACCGAACAATAGCTAACTTTTTAACTTTGGTAAAGCTTTTGAGTCTATTTTATATAGGTTTATGTATACTCATGCTAAAAAAATATTTATCTCCATTCCAAAATGGTTTTATTGAACGTCGGTCTACTGCTTCTAACCTCGGAAATTTTACTCAGTTTGCTTCTAATATTTTTGACAAACGTGGACAAGTAGATGTTATTTATACGGATTTCGCTAAAGCATTTGATACGATTGATCATTCTATCATATTACATAAACTTAATATTTTCGGGTTTTCTGACGCTATCGTAAATTTACTTCAATTTTACTTAATTAATAGATATCTTTCTGTTAAATATCTAGGTCATCATTCTTTTTTTTTCAGCACTATCTAGTGTGCCACAAGGTTCTAATTTGGGACCGTCATAATTTTTTTGCGGACGATCTCAAACTATAAACCAGACAGACAGACAGACAGAATATCTATAAACTAAATTAATGATTCCATCGCTTTACAGCATGATTTGAATAACACCAACTCTTGGTGCGCTGAAAACTGTTTTTTTCTTAATATTAATAAGTCTAAAGTCTTGTCCTGTTCTAGAAAATTTAACGTTATTATATATCGATAATCTTTGTTCAATACACATTTAGAACGCGTAGATAATATAAAGGATTTTGGAGTTGTTTTCGATCTTAAATTAAGATTCAATTTACATATTAACATGATAACATCTTCTGCATATAAAATGTTGGGACTACAACTAGAAACACGCGCATGTGCAAATTTCCTGATACACTTAAAACACTTTGTTACTCACTTGTAAGATCTAAGTTAGAATACTGTGCATTAATATGGAATCCAATATACAATAACTCTATAACGGACATTGAGTCAGTTCAACGTCGTTTTTTGAAATTATTATTCTTGAAATCTTTTCGTATGTCTCCTTCCTACATTTGCTCTTAGTC
Organism: Clivina fossor; assembly: GCA_963966155.1. Taxonomy (NCBI): domain Eukaryota; kingdom Metazoa; phylum Arthropoda; class Insecta; order Coleoptera; family Carabidae; genus Clivina; species Clivina fossor. Next base: position 756,630 of record CAWYQG010000347.1, read on the forward strand.
GTCTTTACTTTTTTTATTTAAATTTCATACTCTATAATCTCGCAGAACCAATTCATCTTTAACTTTTCTTTTTAAGTTAATTAATAACTTTATTGATGACTCTGCACTACTCTCTCAACTACAATTTCTTCTTCCTTCCTCTACAAAAAGTACAAATACTTTTTATTTGCCTATTGCTCATTCTAATCTTCTAACAAAGTCTCCTATTTATCATATGTGTCACTCATTTAATAAATTAGAATTAACTACAAATATTTTTTCATGTTTTCTTCATATTTTTATTAATCATTGTACACACTTCATGTTTTCTTTTTAGATAATTTATGTATCTTATTTTATAATTAATGTCTGTATCGTTTGCGTAATTTAATTGGACTGTTGCCTGTTTGGTGTAATTAAATAAATAAATAAATAAATAAATAAATAAATAAATAAATAAATAAATAAATAAATAAATAAATAAATAAATAAATAAATAAATAAATAAATAAATAAATAAATAAATAAATAAATAAATAAATAAATAAATAAATAAATAAATAAATAAATAAATAAATAAATAAATAAATAAATAAATAAATAAATAAATAAATAAATAAATAAATAAATAAATAAATAAATAAATAAATAAATAAATAAATAAATAAATAAATAAATAAATAAATAAATAAATAAATAAATAAATAAATAAATAAATAAATAAATAAATAAATAAATAAATAAATAAATAAATAAATAAATAAATAAATAAATAAATAAATAAATAAATAAATAAATAAATAAATAAATAAATAAATAAATAAATAAATAAATAAATAAATAAATAAATAAATAAATAAATAAATAAATAAATAAATAAATAAATAAATAAATAAATAAATAAATAAATAAAAAATAAATAAATAAATAAATAAATAAATAAATTTATATGATCATTTCTAGGGTATTATTACTTGTCAAAAATTATTATTTGACACTAGAGTGGCGGATTTAACGTTAAAGGGGTCCGAGACGTTAAACAATTAGGTACCTATGTTAATCACGTAGGCAACGCCGACGTTGACACAATAAAAATAGAATTAATTAGTGCATTTATAACTACATTGTACAATATCGTACAATGTACTAACTACTTTGGAATGTCTGCCCTCATAACAACTTTTCGGAGGCTTTTATTTTAGAAACTTTACAATACAAAACTGGGCAAATTTGGTATTTTCGGATTTAGAATTACATTTTGAAACACTCCATGTATTTAGTTTACGTTTTTGTTAGAATTTTGTTCAATACAATTTTTTATTAAATCCCATTTGATTTAAAAAAAATACATCCTTAAAAAAAACATAGATAAAAAAATAGCATGAGATTTTTGCTTTAGCAAACGGACAGAATCACTATGAATTTGGAGAGTTTTCCAGATCATCAATATAAGTCAATACAAAAAAGTTTAAACTTTTGTAAAGCTATAAAATTATAAAGTTATGTAATCTATTTTAAAGCAATTAAAAAAATCCGGTTAGTTGAAGAAAATATACTGTTAATTGTAAAATATAAAACAAAATTAAATTTACAAACACAAATACTGAACGTAACATGCCTTCAGAATCTCCCTGGAATTTATTTATACACAGACTATTTTCTGCATTTTTTACAAAAAATTGTTACTCTTTTAACTTTTCCATTTATATGAATAATATTATTAACATTATAAGTTGTGTGTTTCGACTCTTTTCGGATAGATCAATCAACATATAATAGTTTTAGGCAATTAAAAGTAACTTATTTTTGGGAGTTTTGTCCATTTATATTCAACCAACCAGACACAATGCCGACCCTTTATTCGCATTTGCCCAAGCTAATCGTTGCATCTAAACAAAAGTTTGATGCTTTCACAAGCCAAAACGTAAAAAATTACAAGTTCTAATAAATTTCTTGGAAAACATTTGAGTTATAAAAATTGTGAACGCTGCTGTAAAATTCTCATAAGAATGTTTCTATGAAAAATGCAAGTTAAAATATTGTACAAACTCAAATAAATAAGTTGTAAACATAGATTAAAATTAGGAAAATTTGTTTGATGTTTAATTTAGTTTAGTGTTTAAAAAGTTTAAAAAAAAAATCAACAAAAATAAATTACATGAAGCTAAAAGATAACTTTGAACTTGGGTCGTGCCTCCATTCAAATACCATCTACGACTATTAAATTTAAAAATTGAAAAAGTTGGAGGTTACTGGGCCCATCCAGAGATCTGCCCTATTTCAAAACTAATGTACAGTTTACGTGTACAAGAAGTAGTATACCAAATTTGATGGTTTCATTTGAAATTTGTTTTGATAACCTGAATATTTTGATATAATAAATGATGAAATATTAATCAGTTATTTATTTTCGATTTTAATTAAAAAAATAAATTCATAACGTTCTGTTTGTTTTTCAATTTTAGATTTCTACTAAGATTTGAAAATATTTATTCAAAATTATTTTTACCTACGCTTAGTACAACGTTCATTGTGCTATCCATGTCAATGTATGGATTTGTAATTGACGAAAATTTGTAAGTAATATGTTTTCAAATGTATGCCGATTACAAGCACTTTCTCTAATTATTAATTTTTTGTATTTTTGTAGCAACAATAGAATTGGATATATACTTAACTGCGTAGCATGCTTTGCACAAATGTTTGGTTATTGCATAGCTGGTCAGTTTATTCAAGATGAGGTAAGAAATTTTAAATACTTTTGTTTAGGGCTTCGAACTGGAGCTGAACCAAAAAAAATATCGGTTAATTTCGGTTCGATGCATGTTGAAACACGCGCATTGACAAAATCGTACTTCCCACGTCAGTTTTCGTTTTTCTTCATTTCAGCGTCGTCGCAACTCGTTTTATGCGAAAGAGTATTTGATTTAGTTTTTGTAGATGAATACTCAGTTATTGAAATTGAAAATAAAACTGGAGATCACTTTAAAGAAGGTGTATTTTTATGTTATCATGTTATCTTATTATTATATAATTAAAACATACTTACATACAAATTACATAATTTTCGAAAAATAAATATTATCATGTATTATATATATATATATATATATATATATATATATATATATATATATATATATATATATATATATATACTTCTAATTATTATTACTTCTAATTAACAATTATTATTATTCATATTATATTATTGTAGCAATTTATGTAGTATGCTTTTTATAAAAGTAGTAAGAAAATGTTCTAAATTATGGTAGAAAATAAGTTTTTAATACAAAATGCAAAACTAGAACCAGATCGATATATAATTTTTTAATTGAACCAGAACGAAAAATATAACGGTTTGAAGCCCTGGTTTTGTTTAATTTCTGAGGACTGGTTGAATTAAGCATTATTAGGACCGGTATTTTAAATACCGGTTAAAATTATGCGGTAGGTGGTTAAATTAAAAACTAGATTAAAATGACACATTTTCTGTATTTTGTGTATGGTTACATTAAAAAACGGTTAAATTTATAAAACCTGTTTAATTTGAAAGCTCGGTTATTTATTCATGCGCTTAACCAGAACAGAAAATACCGGGCCATTAGATATTGTATTAGTTAATAAATTTGTTAACTTGCCAGCCGGACTAGTCAATAAGGTGGTTTAAAGCAAAGCGGTGAAATAAAAAATAAACCGGTTAATTAATATGGCTAATCGATATTTTGAAAATAATTTGCGAACGTAAATCGTAATGTTGATCGATATTTTAAAATTTTATCTTTGGAAACGAAACCGAAATATTAAATAATTTTTATCAGGGCTTCAAACCGTTGTTAGGTTTAATTAAATACATACATATATATATATATATATATATATATATATATATATATATATATATATATATATATTGTGACAATTTGATGATGAAAATATTTGATGTTAAAAGTTAAATTTTATCAAGATCTATATTGAGAAATTTATGTATTCCAGTTTTCCAGTACAGCGTAATGTATGAAATCGGTATTTTTGTCACAATATATATATATATATATATATATATTAGAGTGGGTCGAAAAAAATGTATTTAGCCGGTTGGGTTCTAAAATGAAAGTATTTGACATAAAAATATGCGAACTTAAACTTAAAAAAATATTTTTTGAGGACGCGCGAGGCCCTCAAAAATGGCATTTTTAGTACTTTTTTTAGTTTATCGGTTATATCTCTGAACGTATTGGTCAGAAATGGCTGATCTTTGGATATGTTGTGCCCAGAACGATACCATACAATACTGTTACAATAATGCCACATTGTTACAATAATGCCATATTGGAATAATTTATGCTAAGTTCAAATAATTTCCCTATACTGAAATAGAAGAATTTGTTTCAAGTCATCGGCATTTATTCCAGTGCTTTAAGGCCAAATTTACTGCTATTTTGTTTGTACTACACTTGTTTTAAAATATACATCTGTCATTGAAAATCACACCTTATTAGCTGAAAATGCGGTAAATTGCAGAAAAAATGGTTATTTAGGTTAGAATAACTCTTCAGCATATTATCTTGTTAGCTTTTCCATGTAATAATATTATAGGGTATCGTTCTGGGCACAACATATCATTTTAAAACCCAGTCGGCAAAATCTACTTTTTCGTCGAACCCTAATATATATATACCGGGTGTCTACTTTTTTTAACGAACATAGAAAATACAATGTTAAAATTTAAATCTCAATATCTCTTTAGCAAAAAATGTAAGAATTTAAAACTGTATTTAATGGTATTCTAAAAATAATTTTAGCATTTTTTATTCACTAGAAAAATAAAAAATAAAAATGAGATTTTGACCAACTTTCAGTGTGCCATGACTATTTGTTTTATTATTTATTTAATATTGAATAACTCAAATAATTGTTTTAAGTCATAGCACACTAAAAGTTGGTTGAAATCTTCATTTTCATTTTTAATTTTTCTAGAAAATAAAAAATGCTAAAAATATTTTTAGAATACTAGTAAATACAGTTTTAAATTCGTAACATTTTAATGTTCTTATTCTTTTTGCTTAAAATAAATAGTTAAAGATTTATTGAGAGATTTATATTTTAACATTGTATTTCCTATGTTCGGTAAAAAAAAGTAGACACCCGGTTTATATATATATATATATATATATATATATATATATATATATATATATATATACATATATATATATATAGTTTAAATTGAATAAAAAACATTGATTAATTGAAAATTAAATTAAAAATTTGTCAACCTATATCGTCTGGGAATCTACCATAAATAAAAATATTTTATTCCTACTTTTATAATAAACATACTACATAAATTGATACAATAATACAATATAAATAATAAAAATTATTTTTAATTAACGGTATTAATAATTAGAAGTATATAATATATGATAATAATATAATTTATTATTCGAAACTTACATAATTTGTGTGTATATTTTAAGAATGTAAAATATTGAGATAACATATGTTAACGTAACAAATTCTTGTATACAAGATTTTTATTTATTTATAATTAGAAAAAATAAATATTACTTCTGATTATTAAAATATTTTCCAATGTATTTTCATTTAAACTATTTAAAAATTATTTAAATATTTTTTTGGCGTTGAAATTTGTTTTTTACAATGAATTTTTGTGCATATTACGCCGTGTGTATTTATTCCAAAGAACAAATATACACGGCGTAATATGCACAAAAATTTATTGTAAAAAAAAAAAAACGCCAAAAAAATATTTAAATAATAATAACGCATGTGCGAAAAATGCGAATATTAAAATGTACACATCATGTGATGTTTCGACTGGGGTTTATACATGTAATTCTCATGCCCAGTCAATAATGATAAAGAAAAATATTGACTTTGCTATAGGACTCTGTAGTTTAGTGGTTAGAACTATGGCCGCGAAAGCCAGAAGACCCGAGTTCGACTCCCGGCAGAGTCAATACTTTTCTTTATTTAAAAAATAACTAATGTTTTATTTGTTCTTTGGAATAAATATACACGGCGTAATATGCACAAAAATTCATTGTAAAAAATATTTAAAAATTATTAAAAGCAAAGTTATTATTACAAAATACCTGCCTCAGAGTGATTCGTAGTTTTATTTTCAATTTTAATCACAGATTATTTACCCATAAAATGCAAATCAAATATTATTTCGCGTAAGACAAGTTCCGACTTGCGACTACACTGCGAAACCCCGAAAAAAAAATGACAACTGGCATGAAATGTAAGGTTGTGTCAACGCACGTGTTTCAACATATATTTTAACCTAGTAAATAGATTTTTTTTTTCGGCTCAGTTCCGGTTTTTGTTCCAGCAAAATAACAGTTTCTTTTGGTATATTTTTTTTAACAAATTTGAGATTAGTAAATTATGTTATCAGAAACGGCATTTGCACTAAATAAAAATGTTACACATTTTACTATTTGGTTGAATAAAACACATTTTTTAAATCTACGAAAATAAAGCAATTTGACAATATATATATATATATATATATATATATATATATATATATATATATATATATTGTGACGTTTCGGATTACTCTACGACACAAATACCTTCAAAATAAAAATTTACACCGCAGTGTAGTGTAATCGAACAATTTATAGTTATTTTGGACGATCACTCTATTATTTCTCTTGTTCGTTCATTTTTATGTGAGAAGCATACGTAAATTGTAATCTCAATATGTCAAATCATAACAAATATCAAAATAACCAAATCACAAATATAAACAACTATTGCTACTTACACGGAATAAGGAGTGAGATCCTGATGGGACAGGATGGTTAATCCTACCAAGAATTTTCACTGTTGCTTCAATCGTAGAGTGAAGACCCAAATCAACAGATATCACATAATCGCAAAAAAAATCGGACTCCACTACCATAAGTAAAATCAGACAAAATCTAAACAAAAAAAAACGATTTAAGCAACATCGGCGACAACAAGCCTAATGCTTCAAAGGTGTGGAAACTTAATGAACAGTCCGTACGTCAGAAAAAAAATAACACTCAATCTCTCATGCTGAAAAGGTAACTCGTAATTAGAGATGCATGAACGGCACTAGGCCGACATCATGCATTGAACAAAACAATCCATGGAAGTACCTAGTAATCCAATCTAAACTGTTAGTTAAACTACTACAAAATAAGTGCAAAACAATATTGAAACGGCACTCGCCGTAATAAGATCGGTCACCAAACTAAATGTAAGTTAAACAAGCAAATCAATGACCGATTATGAAGATTCGCAACACAAATGGTTGAAAAATCACCAGTTTGTAAATTACTAAAGCAAAAAAAAAAAAAAGTTAAATTAAATTCATGGAAGCTAAACCGCATAACAAAAAAAAAAAAAAAAATATCAAGAAGAAGTAAAAAATAATAATATCATTTAAATACAAAATTAATAATAAATTAAATTTAAATAAATTTTCGGATGAGGCTATTTATACATACGGTATGTATACGCAATTGGCTATTTATACATACTAAAAAATAAACCTAAATTACCCTACTAACCTAACCTACCCTAAATAGAAAATTGCGTAAACATACTGTATGTATAAATAGCCAATTGCGTCTACATATCGTATGAATAAATAGCCACTTTCTAAGTTTTCAACAAAATAGTGACTGATGGTCCAAATAAACAAAGATCAGATTATCTTACCAAAATTTACAAAGTGTGTCATTCAACCACCTGTGCCGGAATGAATAAAAAATCATTCACACCTTCCGTTCTCGCCCAATACCAGACTTGGAGCGACTATCACTACGTGAATCAATTAGCGCGCAAATGTTTAAAACGCTGTCACAGTAAGAAATGTACTGTAACAAATAAATTTGTTATATATATATATATATATATATATATATATATATATATATATATATATATATATAATATTTGGTTACATAAAACACATTTTTTAAATCTATGAAAATAAAACAATTTTACAACATATACATATACAGTCTTAAGCCGCATTTAGACTGCCGTTTTAGTTATTGCAGTAGCAGTAGCAGTAGCAGTAGTTGTAAGCATAAGAAAATACATGTAAGCTTATGGGAATACAATGCGCATGCGTGGTATTTGTAGTAAGACATAGCAGTAGTTGTAAGCAGTCAAACATTTGAACTAGCCAAACTTTCTGGTAAAAATTTTACATAGTCGTAGGAATTGGCCAATCAGAGTTGAGTGAAAAAAAAGAGATATCACTATTTTTATTTAGAAACGTCAAACAAACGTCAAATTCATAAAATATATTAAAATGGCGACTTTAGAAAACAAAATTAATCAAATAATATTTAATAGGCGTGTATTGGCAGCCTGGTTTTATCTAAAATTGAAAAAACGTAATAAATAGCGAAAACAAAAAAGATTCAAAAGGTTCATCCGATCAACCTAGTTCGACATTTACAAGAAGACTGGGATAATTTAATTCGCGAAATACGAGCTTCAGATGAATATAAATTTTTCGAATATAGTAGAATGACTGTTTCTCAATTTGATTATTTACTATCTATTGTTAATCACATGTTAATTAAATGTGATACAAATTTTTGAAAATCTATACCTGCAGGAGTACGACTTGCAATAACTTTAAGGTAATGATAATAACCTATAAAATTTGTTTTGAAAAAAATATACATTTTTTTAATTATTCTAGGTTTTTAGCAACCGGAGATTCCATACCATCTTTGGCATTTGCATTTAGATTAGGAAAATCTACGGTATGTGGAATAATTGAAGAGACTTGCGATGCAATTTGGAATGTATTAGCTCGATCCTATTTATGTTTTCCCTCATCTTCTGAATGGAAAAATATAAGTCAAGAGTTTGCAGAGAAATGGAATCTTCTGAATTGTGTTGGTGCTATGGACGGGAAGCATTGTGTGATTCAAGCACCCAATAATACTGGTTCACAATATTATAATTATAAGAAATCTTCTAGTATAATTTTGTTCGGCATTTGCGATGCACAATATTTATTTACATATGTGGACATCGGTGCATATGGATCGCAAAGTGATGGCGGTGTTTTACGCGAGTCATCTTTTGGACATAAATTATTAAATAACCAAATAAATTTACCGGAAGAAGGTATTTTACCGAACACTGACATTACGGTTCCTTATTTTTTCGTTGGTGACGAAGCATTCCCGTTATTAAAAAATCTTTTGAGGCCGTATGGTGGTAAACAATTACCACATGATAAACAAATTTTCAATTACCGCTTATCGAGGGCCAGAAGATACATTGAAAATGCATTTGGGATAATGGTGTCCCGGTTTCGAATATACCGCCGCGCCGTACAATAAATGCAAAGCCAGAAACAGTTGATTCAATTGTTAAAGCAAAGGTTTGCCTCCATAATTTCATTAAAAAAAACTGAATCTGGAATGTCAAACCAAAAATATTGTCCTCCGGGATATGCTGATATGTACGATCTAGTTACAAATACTTTAGTCCTAGGAAATTGGAGAAATGAATCTAGAAATAATAATGCTTTACAAAATATTAGACAATTAAAACGCAGAATAGGCAGTCGAAATACCAATAGAACTGCAATTGAAATTCGAGATATATATAAAGAATATGTTAATAGTGAGGTTGGTGCAGTACCGTGGCAAAATCAGATCTAATGTTTCTACATATTTTTAGAAAGAAGAAAAAATATGTCTTATTGAAGGATTTTTTTTATTATTTATATGAAAAATATAATAAAATACGTTGGCATTTTCTGTATTAAAATAAACAGAACTGAAATCAAAATTGTGTTTTAATTTTAATAAAATATTTCTTTTACATTTTTTTAGCAACATATCTATTATCTAATATTTCGTTTCAAAATCTAAAATATTAATCTTTAGTATTGAAATTGTAAAATATTTTTAAGTAGCAAATCATATAATGTAAAAAAATAAAAATATATAACAGAAAAATTTTCAATAGTTTATTTATATTAAATATTAATTTTTAGTATTGAAGTTGTAAAATATTTTTAAGTCGTTGTGGCAAATGTCAAATGAGACTTTAATTTACAAAATTAACCGGTTAAAATTAGTTTAGAATATAACAACCAAATACTGAACGAAAAATATAATATTAAAATATAATTCTTGATACTAGTTAACCGTAAACAAATATTTTCATTGGTTACACGCCATAGGTTAAAGACAGTTGACAATCTAGTTGCTTAGTTAAGTCATTGATCAAGATAACATTGCTTTATGTAACTTAGTTTTATATTTTATATTTTTAAATGCAAATGGCGTATTATATATTAGGTTTTCGTATTCTGTTTTGGTTAAATTGTCATTAATTTATTTTGATGTATTAATACACCATGTGTAAGAATATAAGAATATAAAATATACTAACATTGCTAGATTTTATACAAACGCATTGATGTGATGTAATTGATGGAATTAAAGTTCATGAGTTTATCATGACCAGTCAACAACCTTGTCGTTGAGATCAGTTGATAACGCGTCAGGCGCGAAAGCTGAAGGTCCCGGGTTCAAACTCCGGCAAGGTCAATACATTTTTTTTCATTTAAAAATTGATTAATGATTTCATTATTTTATTGAAATTAGTTAATGGCGATTTAAGCGAAAACAAAATACTATAACCTAACTGGATATTAGTTTATTTACAAATAATGTATGTTTTAGGGATCAAAATTAAATAATGCCGTGTATGATTGCAAGTGGTATGATATGAATAATTCCGACGTTCCGAAGAAATTAATAAATATATTGATGCAAACTCAAAAGCAAAAACAAATAACTATAGCTGGTGTACTAGGCCTTGGCGTGTATAATTTTGCAGGGGTATAAAATATATTTTTATTTAAGGTTATTTCAAGCCAAACAAAAGACTATGTTCAGACAGGTGAAAGGAAAAAAAAAGAATAATTTTACATTCGATTTATTCGTTTACGTACTACATATTTATGGTAACTAATTATTAGTAAAATTAGCAAATTTATGTACAATTAATAATTTAATAACAATTATTATATATTTATGAAATTAGCACATAAAAGTGAATCAAATATTTAATTGTCAATATTTTCTCTGTTTATTATTATTTTGATTTCCAAAAAATATATATGTTGTTAATTGTAATAAAGATTAATCATATTTTTTTCAAATAAATTTTTTTCAAGGAAAATAATGAAAATTATTTTTTTACAAATAAACTACACATGCATAAATTCTGAAATTATTATATAAGTACTATAATAACAATTAACAAGATATATATTTTTTAAAAAATCAAAATAATAATAAACAAAAAAAATATTGACAATTAAATATTTTATTAATTTTTTTTATATGCTAATTCCATAAATATACAAAAATTGTTATTAAATTATTAATTGTGCATTAGTTAATTTTTCTAATTAGTTACCATAAATATATAGTATTAAACGAATAAATCGAATGTAAAATTATTCTTTTTTATATTCCCGCCACCTGTCTGAATATACCCTCTTGTTTGCCTTGAAATGGCCTTAAGGCCCGGTTTCATAAACATCACAAAAAATTACAAAGTAACTACTCTACCAGTAAATTTACTTTTTTGCTTCACTAACAAACAACTCAAGTAAATAACTGGGTTGCGTTCCAAAACCATACTCTGTCTAGGGTGCAGAGTATACTCTACTTCGTTCCAAATACTCTGAGTAGTACTCCAAGTATAAACTCTATTTATTTCAATATTCTGAGTAATACTCCAGTATAAACTCTAATTCATTTAAATATTCTGAGAGTAAACTCTAGAAGCATACTAATTGTACCATATACAATTCGATAATACTCCGGCGCCAAATTTTATATAGCTAATGCCCCGTTCACACCAATCATTTTTCAATGATCAATAATGAAGGAAGTTAGCTGCAAGTTTGTTTATCAAAAAAGTGACGTTTATCGTTCACACTCATCATTGAAATCAATGATGAAAATTCCCAGAGTTGAAACAGGGCTTGTGTGAATTGTGCGAAAAAATCTAAAAAACTAAAACTACAAAATAAAGTAATATAATAATAAAAAACTAAAGTAATATAATAATAAAAAAAATAAAGTACCTAATATAACAAAAATAAAAATAATGATAAATTAATATAATAAGAAAAAACTAAATATTATTAACTAATATTACTAATAATATAAACTAAACTACAATACCTACAAATAATATTAAAAAAAACCTTTAAACACACAAACAACTAATTAAATAGTACCATACACCAAAAATGAAAATGAAAAAAAAAGAAAGCTTGCAAAATTTTTAATATTAATAAACAAAATTTCTCTACTATAAACAATCAAGTTAGATCAGAATGTAAACAGTAATGGCGACCAATCGAGTTAAATTATCCCGTGTTGAAGCTCGAGTGCAACTAACTTCCTTCGTTATTTTTCAATGATGGAAATAGCGGCGCTGCTATTTTTTTGACAAACAAACTTGCAGCTAAATTCCTTCATCATTGATCATTAAAAAATGATTGGTTTGAACGGGGTATAACCAAATTATTTTTGTTATGAACTGTATTTGCGTGAGATAGTCAAATGAATAATAATTGTACTAAAAACTACTCATAACTTTATTATGACATGAAATAAAAGTAAAAAATGTTAATTTACTATATATTTTAAAAGATAAAAAAGAAATATTATTGGAAAATAACGTTACTATAAAGTTTAGGTTATGAAATATAAATTACAGACTAATGTATTTATATTTGTTCAGACCAGGCATTGCCATCTGTTGGCAAGTGGCTGACATATAAGCGTCTGACTTAACCTTCAAGTTACGCTTCGCTATCAGTCAAACATGTTAAGACCGCAGTGCCATCTGTTGGCAACTAGCGCGTACAAATCACATCACATTTCATACCATTATCTTAGCTTCGTAAGTCGCACGCATTGAGTACTAGTTTCGCTTAGCATTCGCACGCATTCAGTTATCAGAGTCCGTTTCCGGCCATGAACGAGTAAACATCTCCACGCATTGCTGTTGAACAAGAACGCACATTTTCATCTCATCAAATATCATCCGCCGCAAGTATTATATATTTCTGTGTCGCTTCGTACTAAACATACAAGTTATGCTACGTTATTCGCTATACGGACGATTTGTAATGTTATTCTGTCGAACACACATGAAATATCTCGCTAGCTTGCACCACGCTATTTACTATATAAAATTAGATTCGCTTTATTCGCTATTCTACACATATTACGCAGAAGCATATTATTTCTACTATTAATTGTGATTAATTGATTGTGAATTACAAGATATCACATTTCCGCATGGTTTCCCGAACACGTGGTGAAATAACCTTCAAATATTTAAGGAAAGTACAACATATTTTATTCTTTGTGATTTACATGTTATTATTTACAATTACAAACGCTTGTATACCTGTTACACATAGAATTATTCCAATTCTATGCGCTTGCAGTATCATTATTCCGCATTTTATGTACTCTGCTTACATTATTGTCGCATCACTCGCATTTCTCATTCACGCTCGCATTTCTGTGTTTGCAACATTTATTCTCATATTTAGTTGCAGATTCTTTTCTTTATTTGTGCTTTATTAATTGTTCTGGAAGCTTATTAACACTACTTCTCGCTCAACACTCGTTGAAGTTTTGACGATTGATACACATTCACGCATAGCTCCAAACACACACCGCAGAAGCACCAAGCTTACGTTAATTGAAGTACACGCATCTCGAAAGCTCTCAGTAACTACACAATAGTACGCTGAATTGTAAGGTATCTAACCGCATATTCATTACGGATCTGTACTACATTATATAAACGTAAGTCGCTTTTACATTATTCATTATAATCGTGCAGTAATTGTGCTGACACTTGACTTGCTACAAGTTATTGGTTTAATTCACCTCGCCTACCGTCCCGCACTCCTATACCTCAGTTGTGGGCCAACCTCTTTCCTCATTTCTTCCTAGAGCTACCACTTCTTGTACAAGCCCTATCTATCGCTCGGATAGGTGAAGATCGTCTCTGATCCTTATCCATCCTCTTGCATATCATTTATTAGTTCTATTCAGCAAGTTACGCACGCTTAGTTCATATTTACGCCGCAATACAGTCCACTAGCTCGCTACATCACCGCACACACGCCGCATCGCCTTTTTTAGGAACTCGAGCACTTGCCCACAAACACAACAAATGTTTCGTGGTCGCCAAGCCAGCACCGGGTCCCAACAATATTGTTAGAAACTAAGAAACTACTCAAAAACTAAATGTAAAATTATGCTCTGAGTCGTTCAAAAACTAAAGCAAATTTTCAATCACGTGATCATTATCCAATAATATTTTCTGTACTCTTAAGGTATTATTTTGGAAAGCACCACTGTTGGGAAAGTTACCGACTGAGCATTTTGAAATTTGTCAAAAAAATTGTCAAAAATAATAAAAAATATTTTGAAATTATTAAAAAAAACTAAAAAAATTGGGAAAGAGTCAAAAACTACTACTACTAAAACTTGTAGATTATAAACTTTTTTTTTTTATAGTAAAATTTACTATCATGAAGTTTGAACAAGTAATTTACTCGGTTAATTTGTTCATCTAATAAAATTACTAAGAGTTTACAGTGCAGGAATAAACTTATTTACTTTTCTATTAAATTTATTCTGTAGTTTATGAAACCTTTCGTAATTGTAGTGACTTATTTATTAATAATTTAATAATTTTTTTAGATTGTTCGAGCATCGTTCTCTTTTATGATGTTTTTGATTAATTCTAGATCGGTTAAAACAGAATAAATGTTTTGTAAAATTATAAGTAAGACTTTACTTTACAACTATATAATTGATTTTCTTAAAACTATACATACCGTTAATTTTGCATATTTTATGAATGTAAATCACAAAATTTTAGTGCGGAAATGATATTTTCAATATTAAATCTGATTTGATAAATTCGTTTTCAACTTGTTAAAAGTTGAAAAAAATTTTGCCATATTTTGTCCATGTTTACAAAACTATTAGCGGATACTGTTATTCTTAATTTATTGCATTAAAAACAGCTAAAAATTCTTGCTATAATTTTATAAACATTCTTGCAATTAGCGCCACCATATACAGTGTGCCCCGGATTGAGTTCACTATAGGTGTAATCGGCAAAAAATTAAAAATTTCATTTTCATGTTTTGGGATTCCGCCCTGCTTTGTTTGAAAACAATTTTAAGCATATTTTTAGCTTATTAAAAATTAAAGTGGCCCTGAAAAATGCAAAAAACTATCTTATATTCAGGTAAAGTGCTTTTTTGGTCAATAATACGGCATAATGTTCCTAAGAGAAGTTGTTCAAAATATGACATTATGGTTCTGCGCAAAATTTTAAAAAAATCAGTTAAAAGAAATGTGTCTGGACAAAACGCCGACTGGACACAACTCCGACCGAGGACACTACGCCGACCGTTCATTCGCAATTGCGCAAGCTAAGTAAACAAAAGGTTGACGCTTACAGAAGCCAAAACTTTGGGGTTGAGTAAAATCTGTCAATACATCGATCTCATGCAAAATATCTATCAGTAACAACGATTAGCTTGCGCAAATGCGAATGTAGGGTCGGCGTAGTGTTCTCGGTCGGCGTTATGTGCAGTCGGCGTTTTGTCATGACACATTTTTTTTTAACTGATCTTTTAAAAATTTTGCACAGAGCCATAATTTCATATTGTGAACAACTTTTCTTAAGAATATTATGCCGTATTATTGACCAAAAAGGCACTTTACCTGAATGTAGTAGTTTTTGCATTTTTCATGGCCGCCTTAATTTTAAAAAAACTAAAAGTATGCTTAAAATTGTTTTCAGACAAAGCAGGGCGGAATCTCAAAACATGAAAATAAAATTCTTAATTTTTTGCCGATTACACCTATAGTGAACTCAATCCGCGAACACACTGTATATCACCTACAACTTATTCATTTTACATATAACCTATATGTTAAAAACGAGTTTTAAAAATGATTGTAAACATCATTTTCTAATTAAAATTTTACGATTTAAATTTATAAAATGTGCAAAATTAACGGTATGTAAATTTTGAAGAAAATCAATTACATAACCATAATGTAAAATTTAAAAAAAATTATATATTTATATTTATTTTATTGTGTTTCATATTATATTTACTCTACACGGCAGATTTACAATGTACACGAAATATTGCAAACGCCACTTACGCAGATGACACGGCTCTGATCGTATTTCACGAAAATCCAGAAAAAGCATCACAACCATTACACAAAGGTTTATTTGAAACAAAAAAAAAATTACAAAAAAATAATGACGCATATTAATAAATGAATACAAATCATTATATACATCACCTTCTCAACAAGACAAATAGTATACCTACAAGTATCCATAAATAATAAAAAATTTCCAATCAAAAACGACGAAAATATTAAATATTAATCGGACGTTATTGTACTGATCGAAAAATATTTGTCTAGAATATTTGGTTGAAAGAGATTTGTCGATATATAAAGTATGTCAGAAGTTACAGCCGGTTAAGTGAAACAATGCAACGGCCGGAAAGCAAATACACTGAAAGCCCCTTGCCCGTCAATCGCCAGACCTTAAACAGAATCTTGATTCATCATCCTTTCCATTCTTCAATAGTCCAGTGAGAGTGCAGGCGAGCAAAATTCAGTCGACTTTTACGATATCTGGGTTGAAAGTCGGGACCAATGGCAGGTCTCCTAGCTTTCATTCCAGCTTCATTGAAACGTCGTCTAACAGTTTGCATACTGACGTTGACATTTCTCACTTGCTGAAAATGATTTCTTGCAGCAACAGCAGCTGAATGGCGATTTCGTAACACTTGCAGTGTAACAAAACGGTCATCTCTGCGTGAAGTAGCCCATCTTCGGCCAGAACCAGGCCCGCGGAAATATCCACCAATCTCTAAGAAACGATGATATGTTCGCCGTACTGTAGTTCTTGGTATACCTAGCCTTTTTGATACGTATACTTGACTTCTTCAATCTGGCAGTTCAACAAAATATTCCAAAATTTTGAGTATTTATATTTTTAGTGAATTATTCAGGTGTTTACCCCTGAACGGAAAGGTTAAATACTTATCTACATGATGCGGTCACAATTTCAAAGTTTCGCCTATTCAATTTAGAAAACGGAATTTTGGTATACTAGCAGTTACTTATACTGACAAATACGCCATTTTATAAGTTTGAGATAATGCCATTTTAAAAATTAAAAATAACCAGTGATGAATAGCAGGGGCCTATTGTTTTCAACTATGCATAGCTCTTCATAATATTTGACAAGTAAGCAAAATATACTGCAAAAAGTAAAAACTAAATGTAATAGTAAAAAAGTAACAAGATTAGAAGTATATGTATAAACTCATACATAGACCACTTTGGCATTGTCATATAAATACTAAGAAACAAAAATAAAATTTTAATATTTTTTCACTAAAAGTTGTCAGCATTGTTGAAAAGTTAAATTTTTTATTTAAAAAAAAAATATATTCAGAAATTTTGTTTGAAATCTTACAAACTGTATGTTTAAAATAAATTTTGAATAATTTTCCCTGAAAATTGAATAATTAAATTGTTTAATTCATTCGAGTATGCATATTTATTTAAAGCTGGATAAATAATAAAGTTAAAAATAAATTAAAAATTATAGTATTTTTTCTGGAAAGTTGGCAACCCTGCGTAGAAGTAAAATTATATAATTTTTATGGGCACTAAGAAAATCTGTTGTAAATATTTGGTTAATTAGATAAATAATATAGCCATTATAAATTATCAATTTTTTTTTTCAAAAAGTTGGCATAACCGTGTTATGTTAAAAGTATATAATGTGCATCTAATGGTTTATAAACCTTTTTTTGAACAGGATGTTTCGCATAAACACTGAATTTCATATTTTTTGTTTTTTAAATGTCAAACGTTGACATATAATTTTTAAACTTTTTTGCAAAGTGAAATAAGTATTAATTTAGATGCACATTAATAAAATTATTCTGTAATATAATATAGTCTTAAAAATTAAATAATTTTCCAAAAGAAATAATAACAATTTCAAAAATAATAAATACTGTAAAAATTATTATTTTGTTATGCCCTATTTATTTCGAAACGATTTTTATTTTTGTAAAACCATATAAAGGAAATAAAAACATAAATTATGCAAAAATGAAAACTTTTGTATTTAGATAGTTGTAAAAAACCTGTAACATAAGTTTATATACCGGATGGTTCAGACCACCCGTCTACCCCTTTTATAAAGCGGGGGCTTGATATTTTTTAATAAAACGAAAAGCAGTCTAACTGATATCGATGTGCTCTATCGAATGACGCAAAAAGTGAACCCCTGACCCTCTTGTGAGGAAAGGCAGGAGCAACTTTGAAATTTCAAATAGGAATCTCTATATTTTATTGCATATTTAGATTCCAATCATAAAAATGTAAATGTGTAAATAAATTCTTCATATTTTTAGCAATAGAATCTAAATATGTAATAAAATATAGGAGTTCCCATTTAAAATTTCAAAGTTATCCCCCCTTTGCCCACAAGGAGTGGTCGGGGGAATTGATTTTTGAGTCATTCGATAGAGCACATCAATACTAGTTAGATTACTAGTTTATTGTGGATTTCACCAAATTTTAGGAAACCAGACAAACACAACACTCTTAATTTTCCGTAAGAACTAATACACTGTACGTATGAACTGTCCTGCTCCGCGCTTGGTTAAAAACTGCCTCAGAGACGACCGGGATGGCGCACTCAATGATAAACAGGCATGACCATGTGACGTCATGAAACAGATACTTTGCACCACGACCGCTCTGCTTGCTTTCGTGTGGCGCTAGTGTACATTTTTGAATTTTGCGCATTTATTTAAATTTAAATTTCAAATTAATACAAAGTTTACATTTAATATATAAAACTTTATTAACATACAAAGTTCAGTGTTACAGTACAAAAATACAAAAAAAATATAAATATAAATATAAAAATATAAAATATAATATAATGTAATAATAATAATATATAAGGGTGTCCAAAAAGAATGGAAACTATTAAATATCTCCAGAACGGCACATCGGATTACAAAGTTGCAAAACACGTTTTTCTTTATTTTTAAAAATCTATTTAGGGGTGATATGCGCAAATCACCCACACCGCCCCTGGCGGAGGGGGCGGGGGCAAGTTTTAAAATTTAAATAGGAATTCCCATTTTTTATTGCACAGTTGCATTCTCCATAAAAAACTGTTTCTGGATTTGCAAATTGAGCCCCCCAGCTCCACCCCCCTCAGAGCAGGGAAGGGGAGAAAATTTGAAATTTTTTGCAGAAACTTTCACTTTTTATTGCAGTTTTGGATTTTCCTTCTAAAACTGGATATAAAAATATCGCATTTAAAAAAAAAAACTAAAATGGTAGATAGCTTTCACCTAAATCCAACACAATTTACCACCAGGTATTATTTGAGATGAAAAGTTGGTACCCATCCACATGTGTGGGAATGAGAATGGAGGTGCGTTTTTCAATTTTATATCCAGTTTTAGAAGGAGAATCCAAAACTGCAATAAAAAGTGAAAGTTTCTGCAAAAATTTTCAAATTTTCTCCCCTTCCCTGCTCCGAGGGGGGGTGGAGCTGGGGGGCTCAATTTGCAAATTCAGAAACAGTTTTTTATGGAGAATGCAACTGGTGCAATAAAAAATAGGTGTTCC
Organism: Clivina fossor; assembly: GCA_963966155.1. Taxonomy (NCBI): domain Eukaryota; kingdom Metazoa; phylum Arthropoda; class Insecta; order Coleoptera; family Carabidae; genus Clivina; species Clivina fossor. Next base: position 776,432 of record CAWYQG010000347.1, read on the forward strand.
TATTTAAATTTTAAAACTTGCCCCCGCCCCCTCCGCCAGGAGAGGTGTGGGTGGTTTGCGCATATCACCTCTAAATAGATTTTCAAAAATAAAGAAAAACGTATTTTGTAACTTTGTAATCCGATGTGCCGTTCTCGAGATATTTAATAGTTTCCATTCTTTTTGGACACCCGGTATATATATATACAAATATAAAATATAAATTGCACATTTTACAAATAAATAAATAACAACTTGAAAATACTCATTATTAAAGTTAAGTTATGGTACTTGATTTATTAAATAGTTGATGTATTCCGATATCAATAAAAAAATTACTATTACTTATTTATTTTTTTTTTAAATTAGAAATAAATTTTATAATTTCTTATTATCTTACCAACCATTGGTTAAGTAAATGGATGCAATTTTTTTGCTAAAAAATTCTGTTTTATAAAGTTAATAAAAACCTGTACACACGTATGACTGTAAAATAAATAAGAGGAATAAATAATATATGATCTTTTTAAAAATTATTTCTACAAAACACTCGGTCTCATAATAAAAATATGTTTCTTATAACGGATTTCTTCAATCTAAAAACTCGTATAGTTGAAGGTGCATGCATATCCATAGAAAATAATATTGTATGTTAAAATTGAAAAAGATATTGTTAAATCATATGTTTTTGCAATAGTAATATTTGATAGAATACCGAAACGTTTTATAGAATAGAATAATATAATTCAAGTAATTTATAGCAAACATAATTGACACGATTGTCTCAAACAAACATCATAATAAACAACTTTCTGAAAGATTTTTAATATTTTAAATATATCAAAATTTGCCACATCTCATCTTATGATAAGTTCCCTGTGTTTGTTGGGCGACTATAATTAATTTCATTCATTCAATTTATTTAACAAAATAATTGATATGAATATAAACGGTGTATATAATAACAAAATATTTTTTATGTTTATAGTAAATATAAAATTATTATTCGTTCTTTACTCATATGTTCAAATTTTATTTATGATTTTATGCATTATGCATTGTTCGATTAAAATAAAAATATAAAATATAGAGCAAAAAAATAGATAATTCATATTTTTCATTTAGTGGTTACAATATAACCTTACCATAAATAATATAAAAAAATCCGGATTTGGAAACCGACATTTCCTTTGATTCTGGTACTGGACGCAAGACGGTACGCAACAAGAATATTGGATCTATAAAAAAATATTATACATTACAAAATTGCCATAAGATACATACAGGGTATTAATTTCAATAGCTTTTTTATTCATATGCAGTAATAAAATGTTTAACTTACCTTCCTAAATATCAAATAATATTCATAAAAGAAAGCCGTGTACGAAAGCGCCCAATTATCGTCAGTAACCAAACATAAATCAGTTGAAAATCCAAATCAAGTACCAAAAACACAGCCAATGATAAACCAAATTATCCAGTATTCCAAATCTAATTTGATAATCGCAAATAGAGGCAGGGTCCAAATATTTTAAAAAAAGTATCACGATCGCAAAACTCAGTTCGCACAATAAAGACAAAATTAAGAATAAAATAATATTTCGTTTTCCAACATGTACATATATTTTCTACCAAGGTCGTCCCTGTTTCTACCTGATACATTTTTGACATTTCTAAACAAAAATCGTCTTCAAATCTTAATTGTTTTAATTAATTTAATTAATTAGTTTAATTAAGCTAGTGACATCTAGCGAATACAAAATCATTTAAAAAACTTGGCACGCCATCTGTTGACCGCGGTGCAAAGTTTTGTACGGTTCATGTTCTGCTATTCAAGTGAAAACTCCCGGTCCTCCCTGAACTGCCTCATGGTGTGTTGTCGTGCTTTGTCGTGCCATGTCGCCGAGGCAAGCTATAGGCGGTAAAATCCCTAGCACTACAAACTTACAGTTATATATTTAAAAGTATAATATAAACTGTCAAATATATACATTTAAAATTAATATAAATGTCAATATATAATACATATTGAAGTTTTTTATTTATATAGAATTAATTTTGTTTGTTTTTGTTTGATTTCTTTTGTTTATCATGAAGTAAATTTTAATATTAAAACCTTAAAACATATATTCAATTATATATTGTTTAATTATTAATTGTTTCTGAAATATTTGGTAAATACATATACAAATGTATTGACAAGTAAAGAACCAAAATTATGAAATTCAGTTTTTATACGAAACATCCTGTTTAAAGAACCAAAGAGTTTTAATATGTATGTACAGGCATCATCAGATTTTTTTATATTATAGATTTGTAAAATAACATATGTTAATTTTTTTCAAAATAATTTATTAATTATACTAACAAAAAATGTAAGGTATATAAGGTTGAAATAGCTATAATACGTATTTAACGTCGAAATCATGTGTTTTTTGAAAATTAACTATCTAAATAGTGTTTAACATCGTTTAACATCAGACATACATTGCTTATGTATTTAATATAGAAAAATTCATTAAAAATGCATAATTAATAATAACACAATGATTTTAAATTACAAATACTACATCTAACTCAATCCACAATTTTCAAAACAGAACGAATTCGACATCATTATACAAAAACGATTCACTTTAAAAATCAATAATTTAGCAATTAAGCATATAATTAAGTTTATAAACATCAAACAACTTACTACATTAATATTATTTAGATATTTTATATATATATATATATATATATATATATATATATATATATATAATTTAAGTAAATGTTTAACGCCAATAAGCTATAAATATAGTATAGTTTAAAATAAATAAATATCTATTTTAATTTTTTAATTTAATTTTCAAATAATCATAGATGTTTATACAATTTAAACTATACTATATATATATACAAGGTAATTTATTAGTAATTGGAAATATTTTAACTGGAGTATCCTGGGCTCGGAAAATGAAAATTTAACGCAAATCACTTAGATAAAATGTGGCTCCTTACTGAGCTAGGGTGTTTTATTTAAAAATTTAAAAACGATTTTTGCACAGTATTTAAAAACTATTTGACGTATTCTTATCATACTTGCCAGGAAGTGTAGGTACCGTACACCATACTAAATTATGTTAAATTAAAGTTTCTGGCTACTGCCGGTGGCGTACAACAGGGGCAAGTGAGAGGTTGATCATTTCTAAATTCTACGCCACTGGCGGAATTGTTATTTTAGCACAATTTTTCGATTCTCCAATACTTGCTGTGTAAAAAACATGCTCTTTCTTCGTAACGATAAAGTCACTATTTTTCGAGATATTTAAAGTTAAACATAAGCTGCATCCCTGGGATTTTTTCAAAATTTGCTCAAAAAAATCTGAAAAAATTCAGTAAAATAGAGAAAAAAATTAGCTACATAATAACCTAAATCATTTTTTTCTAAGTCATTCTGGTTTTGCAGGAAAAATTATTGAAAATAAAAAATTAAAATGCAAAAAATATTAATTTTCAATGAAATGTTTTTTTCACAGAAAGTATTGGAGAACCGAAAAATTGTGTTAAATTGACAATTCCGCCTGTGGCGTAGAATTTAGTAAGAATCAACCTCCCACTTGCCCCTGTTGTATGCCACTGGCAGTAGCCAGAAACTTTAATTTGACATAATTTAGTATGGTGTACGGTACCTACACTTCCTGCCAAGAATGATAAGGATACGTCGAATAGTTTTTAAATACTGGGCAAAAATCTTTTTTAAATTTTTAAATAAAACATCCTGTAGCTCAATAAGGAGCCACATTTTATTTAAGTGATTTGCGTTAAATCTACATATATAATTATGTAAAATTACAGAAAATTATAATTAGCTTTTATTAAATTATTTATTATAAATTGTAATAAAAAATTTGGAAAATTACAGGAACATTATATAATAATTATTGTTGCAATGTAAAAATAAGTAGTATTATCTGTAACAACAACAAAATCCATGTGTTTTTTTTTTAATGAAATATTACATATTACTAGTATTATATCACATATGTCTGCACGTAAATATGTTTTTTATTTTTTCTGTAGATTTCCATAATTAATGAAGTAAAGGTATTTTACATATAATTTTATTGTAATTGTAATATTGCATGTAAATTTACAAAACCTATCACAGTGTAGCAGGAATAAGTAGTTGGAGAAAAACAGAAGAACAGGACAGAAAAAAATGTAAGAGCAGAAGTTAGTGGAGGAGAAGATCCGATTTGGGCTGTAGCACGCCAATGGAAAGAGATCCAGGGACGAATTGCGGCACGTTACAATATGTTAGGAAAAGACAAATAATTCTGTAGTACCATGGCGCTTATAGAATATAGAGCACCGGCATTAATATCATTGCAAATCTTATTTATTATAGTATTGAATAAACAGCAAAATTACATTTCTGCATATATTTATTTGCTAAAATAATACTCAAATTAAATATACGTAAACACAAAATACAATAGAAAATTACCTCTAATAATATTGCAGGTGTAAGTGAAATTAACCCATATAGAGTGAATTGAATTTTTTTACTCATTATTTGTAATAATAACGTAATTTTCTGAAATAAAAAAGAAAATCAATATTAAACAATAATGACAGGCATAATACATAGGAATGGGCATTTACGCGTAAAAAAGTAATTTTTACTTTTACATGAAAAATATGTCAAAAACGTAAATAATGTAAAATTCTAGTTGTTTCTTACGCTACTAGGTAGCTTTTTGTTACATAAGTACATACATACTCAATCACACCATATACCCAAAAGGATGTGGCACAAATTCTTTCTATTACCCCGAAATCAGTCTCTTCCAAACACTCTCAATCATAAAACTCCAACCACTCATCGGACGTCCACGCAAACGTATACCATCAAATTTATTGATATTAATCTTTTTAACTAAAAGTTCAATAAACTTTCGCTCAAGATGATAAGTGATATATATAATATATATATATATATATATATATATATATATATATATATATATATATACATATATTTATATATTTATATATTCCCATTATTTTAAAACAAATTTTTTTGGGTCAAAAAATTTCCTAGCCCAACATTTTTAGGATATTTAAAGCTAATTAAATGCTAGTTACGAAGTTACGAATTTTTGGTAATAACCATTTTTCTTAAAAATAGCTGAGCTGCATCTTTGTGACAAACGGCCCAAAAATGCGTAAATTTTTTTAAAATACTAACTTCTTTATTCTTTAAAGTTTTGGTAGAGAGAATATCTGAAAACAATTTCATTTTAGTAAACAAACGACGGTAATAATTACAAATTGTCAAAAATTGGCAATTTAAAAAAAAAATCTTATCTTTAAAAATTTATAACTCTAGCTAGGTTGATGAAAATAGCTAATATTTGCAGAAAAAATAGTCCCTAAAATCGTTTTAAATTACCTAAATAACTCGTTCCAAAGACATAATTATGAAATGCCAAAATCGACTATTTTTATGGAAAATGGTTATCTTCCAAAATTTTTTTTTTTAGGTTTTTCTAGGTTGAGAAAAAAAGCTGATTTTTGAGTAACTAAAAGCATTTAATAAGCTTTAAATATTTTGAAAATGTTAAGCTTGGGAATTTTTTGATCCAAAAGAATTTGTTGAAAAGTAATGGAAATGCTCATATATATTTTTATGTATATTGTATAATCTTACTTTTATTGCTGAATTACGATCGAAATAATAAGTACTTAATATTCCCAAAGTTGTTGACAAGTTCTTCACCTAAAACAATTTGTTAGTCTGTAAAGATAATCAACTCTTTTTTTGATAACTGGTCTCTTAGGCCCGTATTACAAGTTCGGTTTTAAATTGGTTTTAATTAATATTAACTGTAATAAGAACCAGGACTAAACAAATGAACTAAAGCAGCCTTAGTGTTTTAAATAATTTTATTATACTACGGTAATCGGATTGCTATTTCTATTTTTTCTATTTGAAGAGATACAATGTCGGTTAAATTAGACAAAATGCTCCAAATTTTGTTTATATAATAATAGCATATTGTTCTAAGAATAGTACTAATTTTCTTCGAGAATAAAAAATTCCAGCAATCGCCAAGGCTCGTGCTGCAATTTATACGAATGGGAAATGGCGTCAAAATGATTTCATCAAAGTTCAGATTTGCCAATGGTGGCAGATAAAACTCTCGTTTTACATTTCTGAAACAAAAACAAATTAGATATTGTTTTTTTTTAATTCTATAATTTATGCAGGCCCTAGAGGAATCTTTTCTGAAAATTTGATCAACATCGGATAAATTATGTAGCTACAGTAAATTTTTTTAAAATTTATTAATTTTTTTACGGAGATTCGGCAACACTGTGTATTGCTAAAATTATGTAATTTAGCGAGCATTATGGGAATCATTTGTGAAAATTTTATTAAAATCTGTTAAATAACATAGCCATAATAAAATTTTAAAATTTTTAGTAATTTTTCTCTCGGAAAGTTGGCAAACTGCATTTTATTAAAATCACGTAATTTATGTGGGTACTAGGGAAATCTTTTCTGAAAATTTAATCAAATTCGTATGAATAATCTACTCATAATAAATTCTTAAAAATTTTAGTAATTTTTTTCTTAGAAAGTTGACATCAGTGGAACTACATGACTATCTTGTGCATTAGATAAATTTATTCTTAAAATTTCATTAAAATCGGTTGAACCGGATATGAGAACTTGAGATCACAAAATTTTAACTGAGCGAGAAAGCGAACTGATGACGCACATCCATACACCTACATAAATTAAGTTCAGATTTGTCATCTGGAGGCTATGCAAATTATATGTTTCTTTGAAAATGTTACAGACACCGTGCCAGTCGCTTTATCACTTTTTCCTTGCAGTCAAAATGGTAAAAACTGATCAATTTTATGCACTTCTTTTAAGAAGATCACTATTTTGAAAATAAATGTAAAAATTATACATATTGTAGGTTCCAACAAAAGTTACATGTGTTACAAATATTAATATCTAATTTGTGTTTGTTTCAGAAATGTAGAACGCGAGTTTTATCTGCCACCATTTGGCAAATCTGAATTTTAACCTAAATTTATAACTTACCTCTTGAGTAATTGCATAAGAATAATAGGTCAACAGAAACATTTGCATAGTCATACCTATGACAACGCCTAAAAATGATACTTTTGAAAATTCACTAGTTTCATCGATATAGATATAGATGAATGCAGCCACATAGATAAGACTATTTGTTGCGAAATTTATAAATACAAGAAATGAACAGTAATCATTTATAAATTCATAATTAGAAATTAATTCCATGTTGAGTTCAGAGATTTGTTCTAAAAGAAATTGTTGTTCGACGATATAATTTTCTTGCAATTGTTCATCATCATCTTCGAAGAAATAATCGAACTGGTTAGCACTTTTTAAGCATTTATTTAAAATCCTATACTTTTCATGAAAAGACATAAGCACCGCTATCTCGAACCCAACCCCATGTAATCGAATTGCCGATCCGTATATTAATGTACAACAATCTAAAATTGATTTATTAATATCAGCAATGCCTAGTATCATAAAAATTATGGCAATAATTGTTGCAACATATTGAAATAAGCAAATATTTTGTACATTCCTATATGATACGGGCATATTTAATTTCGTTCTTAGTTTGTTATCCAGCTCGTCAAACAGATTGATAAATTTGACATAATTTTTATTGATTTTCATTACATATGATATGGTTAATATTGCGAGAATGCAATTTATGCCGTAGACGAATATTATTACATAGTATGCAATCACGTTTTCCGTTTGAATGGTCGTATAACGTATATAATGCATTATTATCAGAAAAAGAAATATTCCTGAAACAGTAATACTTATTAGAAATACTAATTTTGGAAAAAAATTATTAGTACAATTTTTTAGGGCATCATACCGGAACTGAACTGGAAACAGAAAAAAACCGTTATTTTTGATTGAACAAAAACCGGAGCTAAACAGAAAAAAAAATTCATTTTACTTCGGTTTGATATATGTTGAAACACGCGTGTTAATTTAATTTTATTTTCCAGGTCAGTTTTCTTTGTTTTTTAGAAGTATCGTAGCATTGTCTAATTATAAATAAATAAAAATCCTGTATACAAGAATTTGTTACGTTAACATTATCGTTATTTTATTATTATATAATTAAAACATATATAACAAATGATATTAGTTTCGAATAATAAATTATATTATTATCATATATTATATATATTGCTAATTGTTAATACTTTTAATTAATTAATAATTATTATTATTCATATTATATATATATATATATATATATATATATATATATATATATATATATTAATGTATCAATTTATTTAGTATGTTTATATTATAAAAATAGGAATAAAATATTCTAAATTATGGTAGAAAATAAATTTTTAATACAAATAAAAATATTGAAAAAATTTAAAAATTAATCACTCAGAACTGAACGAAAAAAAAACCGTTATTTTTGCTGAAATGAAAGCCGGATCCGAACCGATATATGTTTTTTTAATAATAAACCTTGAACAAATAAATGTTCATATTGTCATTGTGAAATTAATATAACAATTCTCAAAATATTGAGACTATATCTTTCCCAATATTTTATTTTTTAATTATAAACTTTTAATAAAAATAATTAACAGAATTTTATCCTAAAACTGTTTTTATATTAAGATGAGTTGTTGTTAAGTAAGTTAAGTTAAGTTGTTTTTAAGCATTAAAAACGTCGATTTGATGGATTATCCATCACGTATAGTCCTTGATTTGGAACACAATTACTTTTTTTTATTGCCCCGTACATCAAAAGAAATGACGAGGTCAACGTTTTTCGATACCTAAACTGCAGCGATTGATGCGTTCAAAATGCATGTTTTGAAGGTACACACCTCAATCGGAGTGGAAAAAATGTTTCGAAAATTGATTAAAAACGCATGCATGAAGAATATTTTGAAAAATAATAAAGCCCTTTTAGTTGATAAATACTAATTTTTGTTCTCTACACTGTAAAAAGTTTTTCTGTAGTTTTACAATAAGAGTTATGTGTAACAAAGATGCCCTGAATTATTATATGTAATTTTAGCATAGAACTTAATTTTAGTATTGCACATGTGAATATTTAACAAGAAATTATGTTAAACTAATTAACTTTTTATGTAAAACGTTTATATATTTTAATGTATTATTACATAGAATAATATGTATTGTTGCACATAAATGATAGTTATAATAATACTAAAAAATTAATGTAAAATTATATTAAGTATATAAAATTTGTGTAATAAAAAATTTTATTAATTGCAAAACGTTTAAAATTGTATGATTTATCTTGAGGTGGTGCATTTAAATTTTTAATAATTGGTATCAAATTAAATTTGTATGTATATATATCGCATACACATTATGCAAAATCATATTACCCAGAACTACATAAATATATATAATTAACAATTTATTGTAATATATATATGATTATGTAAAATTACATAAAACTATAATTAACATTTATTAAATTATTCATTATAAATTTCAATAAAAATTTGTAAAATTTCAGCAATATTATATAATTTTATGTTGCATGTAAAAAAATAAGTAATATTATTACTGTAAGAAGTACAAAATCCATGTGTTTTTTTATGAAATATTACATATAACTATTTTTTCTGCAAAATTTCCATAATTAATAAAGTAAAGTTATTTTACATATAATTTTATAGTAATTTTACTATAAAAATTTATGAAAATTTACAAAACTTTTTACAATGTAATTCTAAAATATAAAAGACAACTCGTCGTATAATAAGAAAAGAAAATAATTTTTAATAGTTACCCATATTTTTTAAAAACAGAATCAATTTGGAATTTTGTTCTCTGATGATTATTTTTCCATTTTTCATTCGAAATTCGAACTCGTAGAAGCCAAATATGATTAAAAATGGTAAAATTCGAACCATGTATGATCGAAATGATGTTGGATCTTTTTTGTAAAACTTTATTAATTTTTTTAATCTGGATAAAACCATGTTTGTTTGGTTTTTTTTTTATTAATTAATAAATAAATTATCAATATTAATTTTACTATAAATATTAGGTAATTTTTGAAATTATTAATGTCGCTGAAAGCACACGTATATTTTGTAATATGTATTATATACGTAACATTAATTCAATGTGAAAATGTACGCTTTTAAAACATGCTTATATAAATTATCATGTTACCAGATCAAAGATAATATTCAAAAATATTTAGATAATTATCATACAGATTTAGAATTATTAATAATTTTTCATTGATATTGATATTTTCTATATTTAATTTTTATCACCTAATGACAAATTGGTCGATATTAGAAATTTGTATAAAACTTTTATATAATTTGGTATATTATATTAAATCGTTTTAGGTTAGGTTAAGTTAGTACTGCTTAAGTTCTGTTTAAGTTAGGTTTAAGTTCTGTATTATTTTTGTTAAAATGCGATGTTTTGATTCAGTAAATATAAAATTTTATTAGGAAAATATACAGGGTGATTTATTATTACCAAACTTTAACAGTTTGGTAAAGAGAGGTTATTTCGAATGAAAAAGTCATACACTGTAAAAAAATTAAAAGCGAAATTACAAAAAAAATAGTAGTAGAATTTACTATTAAAATCTGTAATTTCATTTTACTATAAATATTCTGTATTTCTATCTCAAAATTTTATAATTTTTATATAATTCATAATAATCACCTAACAAGAATGTAAAATTTCTTACATTCTGTAAATTGCATTACATATTTATGTAAATTATGTATTGTTGGTGTAACTTTTTAAATTATGTAAAATTACAGCTTGTACATTAACATCCATAATAATTCATCAAAATAATGAGACTTACGATTATTACATATTTCGTGTAATTATTCTAATAAAATGTTTAAGTGTAATTCGTTCATGTCAAAATATATTCTTTATGTAAATTTAGAAATATATGTAAATATACCAAAAATAATATTACAGAACTAAACAAATTTTTCTTAATTTTTATAAATTCTTTTGGTGTAAATGTTTAACAATTTTTATTTTTTGCATTAAACACCATTAATTTTATATTTATTTATCTAATTAAACATTAGACAATTTTTTTTTAAATTAAAGAAAAATGCATTGGCCAAACAAACAAGGAAGCTATCGCTGGTTGAAATTATAATACGATTTCGGGCGGTAAAAATGCGTCAATCTTAAGTTGTCGCATATTAAATTGTGGCTAAACGTACCTGCTAAATGGTGCACGATGAGATTCTTTGGGGGGATTCTTCTATAAAAGGTATTTTTATCAATTTCGATATATTAATTTGACAATTCGACATATTTTTTCAATATCGCAGTGAGATTCTTTTTTTTCCATAGCTATCTCAGTTTATTACATAGATATATTAAATTTTTAAATGCGATATCTCACACACATATACACACAACATCACACACACACCATCACACACACACACACAGGCGATTTTTACAATTTTACACGATTTTAAGCGCGATTTTAACAATTTTACACGATTTTAAGCGCGATTTTAACAATTTTACACGATTTTAAGCGCGATTTTAACAATTTTACATGATTTTAAGCGCGGTTGTAAGGATTTTACATGATTTTATCATTTTTCGATATATTAATTTGACATTTTTCAATTTGGTAGTGAGATTCTTTTTTTTTTTTTTCATAGCTATCTCAGTTTATTACATAGATATATTATATTTTTGATTGCGATATTAAACACACACACACACATAAACACACACACACACACACACAAATACACACACATACACACACACAGACACGATTTTTAACAATTTTACATGATTTTATCAGCGATTTTAATAATTTTAGATGATTTTAAGAGCGATTGAATGAATTTTATATGATTTTAAGAGCGATTTTAATAATTTTACATGATTTTAAGCGCGATTGAAAGAATTTTATATGATTTTAAGAGCGATTTCAATGATTTTACATGATTTTAAGCACGAGATTGTCAGTATTCAGTATTCAGTTAATATACAATGTGTCTCAAAATTTTATATACAAATTTTACAAAAATCATCTTTTTTTTTACAAGAAAGAGAAAGAAAGAGAGAGAAAGAGAGAGAGAGAGAGATAAAGAGAGAGAGAGAGAGAGATAAAGACAGAAAGAAAGAGAAAAAGAGAGAAAGAGAGATAAAGAGAATATGTATGATATAAACATAATGTGCATATTAGATGACAATAAAAATAGAAAAGATAGAGAGAGAGAGAGAGAGAGATATGTATTTTACTATTATTGAGTACATTTCACATTGTATATCCATAAAGGGCGCGCGCATGCGCGCGCCCCATAGAACAATAAATAAAAGGACACAGTATATAAATATAAAAATATTGAAAGTGCTTAAAATCATGTAAAATTGTTAAAATCGCGCTTAAAATCGTGTAAAATTGTTAAAATCGCGCTTAAAATCGTGTAAAATCCTTACAACCGCGCTTAAAATCATGTAAAATTGTTAAAATCGCGCTTAAAATCGTGTAAAATCCTTACAACCGCGCTTAAAATCATGTAAAATTGTAAAAATCGCCTGTGTGTGTGTGTGATGGTGTGTGTGTGATGTTGTGTGTATATGTGTGTGAGATATCGCATTTAAAAATTTAATATATGTATGTAATAAACTGAGATAGCTATGGAAAAAAAAGAATCTCACTACCAAATTGAAAAATGTCAAATTAATATATCGAAAAATGATAAAAATACCTTTTATAGAAGAATTACCCAAAAGAATATCATTGTGCACCATTTAGCAGGTACGTTTAGCTATAATTTAATATGCGATAACTTAAGATTGGCGCATTTTTACGCAAGAAATCGCATTATAATATCATGCGAGCATAGCTCCCTTGTGTGTTGTTTAACCCCGGCAGGGCCAATGCATTTTTCTTTAATTTAAAAAAAATTGTCTAATGTTTAATTAGATAAATAAATATAAAATTAATGGTGTTTAATGCAAAAAATAAAAATTGTTAAATTTTTCTTATTTATAGAAAATTCCTGACAGTAAATTTACTGAAGTTTTGTAAATTTACTAAAAGAGATTTTACTAAAAAAAAAAATTATAATATTACATATACCGGGTGTTCGTTCGTTAAGTTCGTATGGGCGTTTAACATGTAATTTCGATAAATTGCGATATACTACTTTCTCGAGTAAAATTCGAAGAAATACTTAGAATACTTTTCGATACGGCATAAAAGGTTCTATTTTTTGGTTTTAGTATTAATTTGCTAGCATATGCCGTTTGGGCGCTAGAATTTTTTTATGATTTTTTTGTTTTTATTTTTTTCTCAAAAACTATGAGGTGTAGGAAAATAAGCATGACATGGAAAAATGCGGAATTATGAGTACGATAATTGAGTAAAGAAACCATTATTGTACGATAAATCGTTTAGTAGAAAAAAAAATTAAAAACTGAATTTCTTAAAATTTGACAAGGAGGGACCCCTGGGATTTTTTTGAAATAAGACTTTTTTCAAAATGTGTTCAAAAAAATCTGAAAAAATTTAGTAAAATAGAGAAAAAAAATTAGCTACATAATAGCTAAGTAACTTTTTTACTACTTTTTTTTATCTTATTCTGGTTTGGCAGGAAAAATTATTGAAAATTCTAAAATGCATTTTAGAATTTTTAATAATTTTTCCTGCAAAATCAGTATGAATTAGAGAAAAAAGTTACTTAACTATTATATAGCTAAATTTTTTTTCTCTATTTTACTGAATTTTTTCAGATTTTGTTGAGCAAATTTTGAAAAAAGTTATATTTTGAAAAAATCCCAAGGGTCCCTTGTAAAATTTTCAAAAATTCAGTTTTTAATTTTTTTTCTTCTAAACAATGCATCGTAGAATAGTGGTTTCTTCACTCAATTATCGTATTCATTATTCCGCATTTTTCCATGTCATGCTCATTTTCCTACACATCATAATTTTTGAGAAAAAAAATAAAAACCAAAAAATTATAAAAAAATTCTAGCGCCCAAACGGCACATGCTAGCAAATTAAAACTAAAACTAAATAATAGAACCTTTTATGTCCTATCGAAAAGTATTCTAAGTATTTCTTCAAATTTTACTCGTTAAACGCCCATACGAACTTGACGAACGAACACCCGGTATATGTACTTTTCTATCCCGTTGGTAATATACTACCTACATAATGTTTGTAATATAGTTCTGATATTATGTATTTTTAAACAATTATAAATAAAATTACAGCAATTGAGTAATTATTCCTAGAAATACTAGACGTCAAAGTGTCTCAGGGTTTGTCGGTAAAATTATATAATTTTTTTTAGAGTGTAGGAACATAGGTTGTTATTCTATTCCAGTAACAAATTACCGTAGAAAATCAAAATAAAACAATAGATAGATCTAATGTATATAAATTTGATGTTTATTTAGCTTATTTATTAAATTGATGTAAAACAGTGGATTGTTTTACTAAAAATATATGATATTGAAGTTTTAAATGATCGTCTGAATGCTATAGGATATGTAAATTTTCTTTATAATACAAGTAAGTATAATAGGTGGGGCGCATACAATAGTAAGGAGTGTAGGAAGTAGCTGTCGTTACGCCCCACCTTCCTTGTTTTAAATCTTACACAAGTATTCTCATAACTATTAAAAATTCACAATCACAAATTTTGCAAAACAATTTGTTGGGGAGTCAGGACAATTTGTATGAGATTATAAATCTGAATGGGAGGGCGGAGACTAGGAGAAATTATTTTATACTTTTTAGTTCGTTTTAAAAATGTGGTGTATTAAAAATGTTTTTTTTTTTATTTAATTAACTTTCCCAATGAAAACGGACGTTGAGTTCGTTGAGTATCTACGTCGATTATCAATAAATATTAATACAGAACTTTGACATATAGCCGTTTTATTTTATATAATAAAGTTCTGTAGAAACTTTTGAAGAACTTTCTTTTAGCATATCTTATAATTAATAACTAGCTCAGTTAGCACACTTAAAATTTTGTAATTAATTTTCCATATCCTATGCCGATAAATTTCGGCAATTCATTATTTCTTTTTAGTTTAGTTCAAACAATGTACTTAATATCTACGGAAAATCTATTAGTATAAAGTAATATATACAATTAAAATTTTAAAAAAAATTAAATAAATTAAAAAATTTTCCGTGTAAGACTACGCAAAACTAAATTTGCACTTGAAGAGGAATTAATATATTTCGTTTCGAAATAAAATCAGTGGCAGCGCTAACAAGCGGGCAAAATATTCTAATGTCAAACAATTTTTTTAAACTATTGTAACAAAATGAAGTTTTATATAAGTTATAGAGAGTAATTATGTTTACGTGTGTGTGTGAGTACATATATGTGTGTATGTATGCGTGCTGTGAAACATATCATTGGAATGTGTTTATGCGGAGAACGTAATGTCGGTGTGAGCTGTGTGTGTATGTATGTGAAGAAAGATCTATTAGGCTTCTAGAAAAACACTAGTGCATTCGCGTAGATTTGGTTGCAGGCCTATATTAAGCGCTACGGGCCACAAGCTCAGCAGTCATTGTCAGATAAGCGACCTAGTTAGATCGTTAGTATCAGTCTAGTTGTATTATTGGGCTATACGATGATGGCTCAGTTAAATAAATAGTAGTGTAATATAAGTGATAAAAATATGTAAATATAAATGTGTGCAAGTATAAGTCAATATGGTGTTAGTTTATAAGTTGTGTTAATGTCAGTCCGATAGTTGATAGTTGTATTATAAGTAATTGTAAATAGTCTAAATGTTAGTAATGATATCGCTCGGCCAACAACTAATGTTAATGAATAGTGTTTAAGATGTATATAGTTATTGTTAGTTAGTTTGTAAGAGTTGTAAATAAATGCTAGTCAAAAAATACAATCGCAAATATGGTGGTGATTATTTATAATATATTTCCAATACTGTTCAGACAGCCCCGACACGAAACCAATTCACGTTACACTATGTTTATAAACATTTGACTGCAGAGAAAAATGATAGTGTTTAGTACAAAATTATAAAAAAAATAAATTATGAGGGTGTATGTGTGTGCATCATCAAATTTTTAGGATAATTTATTTATTCATTCATTACAGCTACACTCCAAAAAAAAAAAATTATGTCATTTTACCTATAAACCATGAGACACTATGATTGCAGTATTTCTAGGTATAATTACTCAACTGCTGCAATTTTATTTATAATTGTTTAAAAATACATAATATCGGTAATATTACAAACAATATAAAATATTATATTACCAACGGAATCGAAAAGTACATATATATATATATATATATATATATATATATATATATATATATATATATATATATATAGGGTGTTCGTTCGCCAGGTTGATATAGAGCAATAACAATGGATACCGATAATATACAGAATACTCCTTTCTGAAGTATAATTCGGAGAAATACTTCGAATAATTTTCAATAGGGAATAAAAAGTTATATAATTCGGTATAAACTTTAATTTGGTAGCATGTGCCGTTTGGGCGCTAGAATTTTTTTTAAAATGTTTTTTAGGATTTTCAATAATTTTTTCTGCTAAATCAGTATGAGTTAGGAAAAAAATTACTTA
Organism: Clivina fossor; assembly: GCA_963966155.1. Taxonomy (NCBI): domain Eukaryota; kingdom Metazoa; phylum Arthropoda; class Insecta; order Coleoptera; family Carabidae; genus Clivina; species Clivina fossor. Next base: position 793,128 of record CAWYQG010000347.1, read on the forward strand.
GCTATTATGTAGCTAATTTTTTTTCTTTATTTTACTGACTTTTCTCAGATTTTTTTGAGCAAATTTTGTAAAAATCTGAAAAAATTTAGTAAAATAAAAAAAAATAGCTACATAATAGCTAAGTAACTTTTTTCCGTTACTCTAGGAAAAATTATTGAAAATTCTGAAAAACATTTTAAAAAAAATTCTAGCACCCAAACGGCACATGCAAGCAAATTAAAACTACAACCAAAGTATATAACTTTTTATTCCCTATCAGAAAGTATTCTAAGTATTTCTCCAAATTTTACTTCAGAAATAAGTATTCTGCATATTATCGGTATTCCATGTTATTACCCTTTCTAGGAGAAGTTGCGGCCACAAAATTTTGACTTACGACCGAGCGAGCTGACGACGCACATCCATCCATACACCCACATAAACTAAGTTCAGATTCGTCATCTAGGGACTATATGAAGGATTTCTATACACAATTTTTTTTTAATGTTACAGACACCGTACCAAACGCTATAACACTTTTCCTTCCAGTCAAAGTGTTAAAAATACGGATTTTTTTTTTAACTCGTTTGTTACAGCTTTATTTTCTGAAAAAAATAATTTTCTTGAATATGTTGATTTTTAAAATTAAAAATTTAGTAGCATTAAATAAATAAATGTTCATAAGTGTATTTACGAAATTAATATAATAAAATTCAAATGTTGGGATTTTATTTTTCCTAAAAATTTCACAAGTTACTCAATCATTGAATCGGATTGTTAGGCTATGAATCAATTCAATTTTGTTAATTATTCAAAAATATAATTTGTTATTCAAAATTATTTTATATATTAAATTATTTAATGTTTCTTTTTTTAATTTATTTAAAATTGCAAAAAATTTAACCTTTTTTTTTAAGACTTAAATAAAAAATCAAGCAATGATTTTCAGAGAAACATTGATATTTTCTTATTAAAAAAAAACAGCCAATGAAATAAATGTTTCTATTTGAAAAAAATCTAGTTGCGATGAAAACAAAACAAATTAATATTTCGAAATGTTTTTAGTAAATAAATTATTATTGTTGCTCACTCAGTTGAACGTATTTTGTGTTCTGTAATTTCACTCACTATACCTTTTTGGGCTTTTTTCAAAATTTTTGTGTTATGCTTTCCATTCCAAACACTAAAATGGGGTAAGTCTTTGAATTTAAAATTTCTTTTTAGTTTTTAAAACTTACAAATCATTTTTATTAATCATTTCGATTAGCTGATTGATTTTTTCATACATTTGTGATGGAATTTTGATTGTTCGATAATAGTTGTTGCGGTGGCGATCGTCTTTGCATGCTAATATCAAAGTTTCAATGCTGCTGCCGTGCGCGCGTGCGCACCAGTTTGCATTGCACCGGAACCTGTATGTGTCATGTGTTCCATGCCTAGGTCCGTGCCCCGATAGCGATCTTCTGCAATCTAGCGCACAAATTGGTAAGTCATTTTCTATGCGCATCAAATTTTAAAAAATTGTGTTTAATATATTTGGCAATAATATTAAATAAATACAAAAAAAAATTGTGTAGTGAACAAATTCTAACTAAAAACATCAAAGACGCCGACAGAGAGTTGGACTTATGTGTTATTTATTCTGTATTATGCGTAAAAACAGAAAATTTAATGCTCAAAAAACACTTTTCAAACGCGGGATTTATAAATTTTATTTATTTTTCAAAATATTAATATTTTTTTAAAATTATTCGCCTTTATTGACAATTATAGATTTTTAATATTGTAAATAATATATTTTTTTTATAATTTTAGCGGACGTATACATAAGCTGCTTTTGTTTATTAAAATACTATTTTGTATTGAAATTGATAATTTTATTTAAAATATTCGTAAATTCTACTAACAACCTTTTTCTGTCAATTTTCTATAACAACTGTACCAACATGACCAACAAGATAAAAAGTAATTACTACACCAAAAACATAAATAAACAAAAAGTAACTAAATAATATTTTAATAATTTCTTCAATAATTTTTACTTGATATTTTTAACTATTTAATTAGTTACTATTTTATTGAAAAAAATTATACGGCTCTGATATTTTTGACAATATTACATACATACATACATAAACAATCACGCCATGTACCCAAAAGGGTGAGGTACAAACTCTTTTCATCATCCCGAAATCAGTCGCTGCCAAACATTCCTATCCAGCACAAGCAACTTTCGCTTCATCCACATTCATAATTCCTCCTCTCATAGCATGCTCTTTTATTCCTACTACTTGGAAACTTTCGCTCACGCAAAACACTGCCTCAATCATACCACTCCAACTACTCATCGGTCGTTCACGCAAACGTATACCATCAAAATCATTTAAATAAATCTTTTTAACAGCAAACGTTCATTAAACGCATTCGCTCAACATGTCCGAACCACCTTAACTGACTAACACCAACTGTGTTTATTGTTACAATAATAATTAATATTATTTTGTTATTTACAGAATCGATTCGACAATCTGGTCCATTTCAAGCACAAATATGTTTATGTTTTTACAAGTTTTACTTATAAAAGTGAAACCGCCATTTGATTACTAGCGACAAATCTTTCTTTCTCAACTTGTTTTTCTTTAATTATGTTTGTTTCATTTCATCTCTAAGCTTACTTTCTAGTGCTTCTTCTGGTCCTATATTTCTTTCGTCTTCAATTATTTCAATTAATAATCGTTTCCTTTCTTTGAATAGTAATTTTTTTTCTTCACATTGTTCTTACTTTTCTTCTATTAAATGAAATCGTTTTTTCGCTTTTTTAAAATAATTTTTATTTAATTTTATCTCATCTTTATTTTCTTTATTTGAATTTATATTTTCAGTCCAATCAAAATTAACGTTTTTTTTTTGTAATTCTTATTGGTATTTTACTATTTTTTAACAAGTTATTCGTAACACTATATTGTTGAGTCATTTTTTTTTTAATTCTGATGTTTCACTTTTATTTCACTTTTATTTCATTTTCTGGAATAAATTAACAAGAAAGATAATAAATAAGAAGATTGCCAGAGCTATCAAATACTAATCAAGAAAATTATTAGTAAAAATTATGGAAGAGATTAAAGAGGTTATTTTATTTTTCCAATTTTTATTTATTATTTTTACATAAATATAATATGCTCAAAGTAAAATATTTCTTGTTTTCAAATACTAAATTCTTGTGATTATTTTTCAATTTTAAGTTAAATATTTCTTTCTCATTCGAGTTATTAATTAGGGGGTAAGTTAATGTTTTTATTAATTAAATTTTAGACCAGTTCTTTTTATATCAAAACATTGCAGTAAAGATTATAAATTTTTCAAAAAGAAATGTATTTTTTTTTATAATGGTTTGCAATATATTCAAATTTATATAATAAATTAATATGTTTTAATTTTTAAATTCGTTTTTCGAAAGATTTTGTGTAAAAAAATAATAGTGTATTGTAAATGAGATATGAAACTTTTCAATAGATTTTTGCTCACAAATGTTTTTTATGAAGATTTTCTGATTGATTTGGTTATTTGTTTGTGTGTAGTTATTGTCCTCCATACTGAATGCTCTGTTATGCCATTCCAATGATCCTGCCTTCGTCTCCAATATACACAATCATCAGTTTGTTTAATTATAGGTAAGTGCTAATATTTTTATTAAATCAATAATAAAAAATTCATAATGAAATAGACATATTTTTATTTTGAAATATAAATTCTGTTAATTATTAAAAAAATTCTTATTCAAAATTATTTCATATATTAAATTATTCAATAATTTTTAAAATTTATTTAAAATTATTGTTTGATTCTATTAAATCGTGTAATGATGTATTTATTTACTATATACTTGTTTCAATCGCTATAATTAATATCAGGTAACATAACATATCAATTCTAATACAATAAACTGAACTGAAAAAACTAAAAATGGATAAGAAGTTTATCGAAAACTATAAACAACTTTAATGAGCATTTTACACAATGCAGTTTTGGTGCCTACGTTAATGTATGGTAGTGAATGTTGGGTTTGGTTGCAAAAGCATAAGCGGAAAATGACTGCTGTGGAAATGAGATTTTTACGTGGGGTATGTGGTGTAACTATAGGAGAGATCGGGTACGAAATACAATTAGTGTATGATCAGTGTAAAATTGCGAAGAAAATGTTGTAACAAAAGTTGGTGTTAGTCAGTTAAGATGGTTCGGACATGTTCAGCGAATGTCTAATTAAGGTTTGCAGTTAAAAAGATTTATTTGAATGATTTTGATGGTATACGTTTGCAGGTGGACGTCCGATGAGTAGTTGGAGTGGTATGATTGAGAATGTTTTGCATGAGCAAAAGTTTCCAAGTAGTAGGAATAAAAGAGCATGTATGAGAGGAATTATGAATGCGGATGAAGCGAAAGTTGCTTGTTTGGATAGGAATGTTTGGAGGTAACTGATTTCGGGATGATGAAAAGAGTTTGTGCCACACCCTTTTGGGTACATGGCGTAATTGTGTATATATGTAACACATACACTAGTACAGCTACATAATCCGCAAACGTATTTCGCAAAATTTCAATTGATATTTTTCCAAGAATATTTCTTTCGAATGTCAAGGCCGTGTTTCAATATTTAACTTAACTAAAACATTACAAATTTCTACAGAAATATATAAATAAAAAGCCTTAGGTTGAAGTACTGTTATAATTAAAATTTGATGTGAATTTATCGAAACGTCAAATTTTAATTATAACTTTAATCTTCAGCTTTTTATTGAAATATAATGAGTTCTAAAAGGATTTTACTTTGTTTGACAGATATATATACATATATATATATATATATATATATATATATATATATATATATATATATTTATTGAATAAATCAATATTATTATAAGCATGCATAACTTTCTAATAACTAATACCTATCCAATTTTTGTTGTTGTTTTTTTATTCGTTCATTGTTTATTCATTGAATATTTAATGTTTTTTCGATTTTCTATTTTGTAAAACAATCCAATACTTTTATAACTAACTGGTCTATGGAAACAAATTTATTATTATTGTTATTTGTTATTGCAGTTTTGGTGCCTACGTTGATGTATGGTAGTAAATGTTAGGTTTGGTTGCAAAAGCATAAACGGAAAATGACTGCTGTGGAAATGAGATTATTACGTGGGGTATGTGGTGTAAATAGGAGAGATCGGGTACGAAATAGATTAGTGTATGATGAGTGTGAAATTGAAAGAAATGTTGTAGCAAAAGTTGGTGTTAGTCAGTTAAGATGGTTCGGACATGTTGAGCGAATGTCTAATAAACATTTGCAGTTAAAAAGATTTATTTGAATAATTTTGATGGTATACGTTTGCCCAGTGGATCAGTCCAATGAGTAGTTAGAGTGGTATAATTGAGAGTGTTTTGCTTGAGCAAAAGTTTCCAAGTAGTAGGAATAGAAGAGCATGTCTGAGAGTGGAATTATGAATGGAGTGGATGAAGCGAAAGTTGCTTGTGCTGGATAGGAATGTTTGGAGGCGACTTATTTCGGGATGATGAAAAGAGTTTGTGCCACACCCTTTTGGGTACATGGTGTGATTGTGTATGTATGTACAAAAAGCAAGATGTTTCATTGTCGCCAAATCTTTGTCGAACTTTTATTTTTTGCGACAACAAAAATTTCTGTTTCTTGAAATTCTTATTTGACGACGTGTTCCAAAAGTGGAAAGATTGGAGTTTTTTTCTGTTTCATAAGTTCAGATTTCTCTATTGATATTGGGACAGCTACATATTTATTTTGTTTTGTAGATTGTAGATCTACCATCTTTTTTTTGGTTTACAATAAACAGATGTAATATTAATTCAATTTTAAATGGCAATGTAACGAATTAGTTTATTTCTAAATTGGAGTCATTGAAAACAAATTCACTAAATTGAAACAGATAATTTTTCATTTAATAATAATTATAGATTTTTTTGTGAGACGTTTGTAAAAGAGATATGTTTCAGTTGGCTGCAGTGTAGTTTAGTCTTACTTAAAGTTAGTTTTGTTTTTAATTAAAAATGATTAAAATTTTGTTGAATGTTGATAAGTGCAAAGTTTTAGTTTTTCCGGGAAGGGTGACTTGATGACTGAATGTACTGTATATATTGATGGTGCACGTTTAAAGCAGGTAGATGAATTTGTGTATTTGGGTAGTTTGCTGTCTAGAGATGGCCGATTTGATCGTGAAATTGATGTTCCGGTTTGGCAGGAAAAATTATTAAAAATTCTAAAAAACATTTTAGAATTTTTAATAATTTTTCGTGCCAAACCAGAATGAGGTAGAGAAAAAAGTTACTTAGCTATTACCTAGCTCATTTTTTTCTCTATTTTAAAATTTTTTCAGATTTTTTTTGAACAAATTTTGAAAAAAGTTTTATTTTGAAAAAATCCTAAGGTACTCTTGAGTGATTTTCAAAAATTCAGTTTTTTCTACTAAACCATGCATTCTAGAATAATGGTTTATTTACTAAATTATAGTAATTTATTTTTTGTTTATTCTCCTGAACTTGCCTATTCATATTATATAAATTATAGTACTCATTATTCCGCATTTTTACATATGCTTATTTTTCTACACCTCATAGTTTTTGAGAAAAAAAATAAAAACTAAAAAATTAAAAAAAAAATCTAGCAAATTAAAACTAAAACCAAGTTATAGAACTTTTTATGCTCTATCGAAAAGTATTCTAAGTATTTCTTTCAATTTTACTCGAGAAAGTAGTATATCGCAACTTATCGAAATTGCATGTTAAACGCCCATACAAACTTAACGAACGAACACCCGGTACCTATATACCTATTTTTTTAATAATGAATTTTTATATCTATTTTACTCCAATTTTTATCATTTATATTTAAGTTATGTATACTTGCAACTTATAATTATTAAAATATTTTAACTTAATAATATGTTGTTTTTATTTTAAAAAAATAATACAGTACAACGTTTAGTGTTGACTAGTGTTAAAGTTTTTATATTCTTAATTGCACGTGGCGTATTATACAGGGTGATTTATGACGTCGGGGAAAAACTACACCCGATGATTCCTATGAGTATACTAAATGAAAAACTTCTAATAAATATATGTCCGAAAATGCTTTCTAACGGAACTGTAGCCCCGTTAAAAATTTATTACATGTAACATCACTCGCGTTAGCCTTATTTATTATATCAAGAAAAAAAGAAAAAACTAGTCACAACCTTATAAATAATTGTAAAATTACTGATTGATTTTCTAATATTTTGTTTAAGCGCTAGTTAAACCAATTTACTAGTTTATAAATTTTTGTACACACAAAAATAAATATATAATAAATAATTTACAATAATTAAAAATCGAAGATAAATTTTGTCGGGACGCAGTAAGTCATAACTAGTAAATTGGTTTACTAGTATTTAAACAAAATGTTAGAAAATCAATCAATAATTTTACAATTATTCAGAAGTTTGAAATGTTTTTTTTTTCTGATATAATAAATAAGGCTAACGCGATTGATGTTACATGTAATAAACTTCTAAGGCTACAATTTCGTTAGGAAGCATTTTCGGACATATGTTTATTGGAAGTTTTTTATTTAGATTACTCATAGAAATCATCCGGTGTAGTTTTTCCTCCCCGACGTCATAAATCACCCCCTGTATATTAGGTTATAGTATTTTGTTTTTGTTTAAATCGCAAATAATTTATTTTGATGAACTAATTAAATTAGTATCAGTTTTTTAAAATCGTGTGTTTTTCTAAAAAAAATAAAATTAAAAATACATATATATATATATATATATATATATATATATATATATATATATATATATATTGACATATGACGAAGCCGAACTTAGTTTATGGTATGTGTGTGCGTCGTCAGTTCAACCTATTTTTAATGAAATATTCAGCCCAAGATGGTCATGAGGTTTATTTTTTTTTCCAGTGATGCCAATTTTCCAAGAAAAAATTATAAATTTTTTTTAAAATTTAGTTCGGGCTTTACTATTTATCCGAGATTATTCATATTTTTACAAAAATTTTTATTAGTGCTTACATAAATTATATAATTTTACCGTCTTACAGTGTTGCAAAATTTTTAAGAAAACATTACTTTCATTTTATTTTCGTTTCACTGTTTATTCAAGATTAATAAACATTTTACAAAAAATACTTTTAGTGTCCATACAAATTACATAATTTTATTTTAGAACTGTGTTGCCAATTTTGGTGAAAAAATATAAAAATTTTATTTCTATTTCTTAGTATTTATATGTGATAATGTCAAAGTGATAAATGGGTTTACCCATATGATTCTAATCGTGTTATTGTTACATTTTGTTTTTTGAAAAATAAATATCATATTAGCCTTGTGAAAAAAAAAACATAAATTCTGTAACTAATAAACAATTTTGTTGTTGTTCAGCCTTCATTTCGTGTGCACGTTAATATTTTTTGGTCTTCAAATACTAAATTTTTCTAAGTTATTGTTTTTATTTATTATATTATAAAACTGTTCTTTCTATTGTAAAATTTTATACTAGAGACTACAAATTTTAAATAAAATATTTTTTCATATTCAAAATATATTATTTTTTTTTATTAAATTCTATTCCGAAAGATCTTGTGTAAAATATTAGTAAATAAAATAATATTTATCGATGAAAATATCCAATACATTGTAAAATACATTTTTAGAGACTACAAATCTTAAAAAAAATATTTTTTCATATTCAAAATAGATTTATTTATGTAATATATTGATTTTGTTTTATTAAATATTATTTCGAAAGATCTTGTGTAAAATATTAGTAAATGGAATAATATTTGGTATAAATGTACAATATTCCCCAGATGTTACTGTATTCACGTTAGTGGCCGAAATATTGAAAAACCAGTGACTCTCAAAATGTGTGACAAAACAAAATGTGATTTTAAATGTGTCTTAACGGTCTTTTAAACACAACTCGTACCTACAACCTACCTACCTAACCTACCCTAACCTAACCTAACGGACTTCTTAACATAACATAAGTCTTAACGGACGAAATTGATAAAATTACTAATGAAACATTTTGAGGTTCACCGGTTTATACACACCAGGCATGCGCATTCCGATGTTCACGCATGCGCAAATCGGGTTTTTTTAATATTTGTGAATACAGCAACATCTGGGGGGACTACTTTGCATTTCAACCAAATAATATTTATCGATGAAAATTTCCAATACATTGTAAAATACATTTTTTTATGAGAATTTCTTTGTTTCTAGTTGTTGTCCTCCATGCGCTGTACCTTGCTGCATGCCCTGTTGCTTTCCTCTGGTGGTTCCAATGTCCCTACCTTGTGCTCCGGTTTGCTCAAGTGGATGCTGTGGACCATGTAGAGGGCCGTGTGGGCCATGCGGACCATGTTGTGGGCCATGCGGACCCTGCTGCTAGATCTTTTTAAGCTACGGTATGTTTTTCTTTTTTTTGTTTCGATAAGTAAAACCATTTTCCGAAGCTAAATTATTGTTGCTCGAGTATTCATCGAAGTTAATCTCAGTTTAATTTTTGGCTCCAATTTCGAAATTTCCTGTTTGAAATAGAGTAAGGCTCTTTATGGGCTATCGGCGATTAAAATTCAAACGGCGATTTCATGCTGTTGCATATAAAATTGTAGCTAAATGATGCGCGATGAGATTTTCATTTGGAATTGCTTTGGAAAAAGTATTTTCATCATTTTTGTTATTTCAATTTGACACATTTTCAATTTGGCAGCGAGATTCATTTTTTTCATAGCTATCTATGTTTATTTGTGTATATAGGTATTTAATTTTTAAATGCGATATATTTACACTTATTATTGGGATCTAAAATGTTCTGAATAGCATCTGGTGGCGAAATGAAGAACTAAAACACTGCGTGCACTTGTGTCAACGATCAAAAGTAAAAGCTTGCGGAAAAAACACTATTTTCTAGCTTTTTTAAAAATGGAAAGTGTTACACATGTTATTATTACATTATTGTATTATATAATAAATATTTAAATTCTAGATGTTACTGATTTGAATATCCGTTTGATTTAAAGTTCTGTTGTGCAAAGTGTCAACTAACCTATAACAATATAATAAGGTTGCGATGCAGTGTTTACACTTTTCACCTAAACCATGCAGCTTTGCAGGAACATACTACAGACTTAATCGCACCGCGTTTCTGTCAATTCTCATTGAAATTTCATGTGGAACATCTTTTAAACTTGACAGAGATGTGACTGTCATCTTGTAATCACATCACTTTTCTAATGATTTTCCACATTGTATAATATGTCCAGCGCAGGGCCGTATTTATGCATAGGCTACCTAGGCTGCAGCCTATGGGCCCGCACCACAAAGGGGCCCGCACCACACGTTTCAAATTTAAAGTAAATAATTGTTTAATCGATAATCTTTTAAGTATTTTACTTAAATTTTCATAAAACAGAATATTCTAATAACCCGACTTGCAACCAGTGACAATACACTTCACTAGTACACACAAACAGCTTCATTAGTACTAAGTGTATGCGCAAACCAATTAGCCACTAAGATTATTTGATATTTTCATTTCTAAGTTTATTATTTATTTTTTTAAATACTTTATTTTAATTAAATATGTGTAAGTAAAATTTACTTGTTTGTTACATTCCTTTTTTATCTTGCATTTTCCTACCATGTTTATTTAAAATTATAAAATTACAGGGCCTACAAATCCTAAATACGGCCCTGGTCCAGCGTTTAAAATACGCTCAGCTTGTGTAGAATTGTTCTGACAAGGGTTTAAGCCGGCCCAATTGTAAATTTTTTCAAGAGTTAATAATATTTTTTAATTAAAAAGGAACCATATTCTTTGATTGAGTTTTGACAAGTGCACGCTTAGGTCCGCCATATTGAATAGGCCACGCCCCCATTTTAGATCCCAATAGTATAAATACAAGTTGTTTATTTTTTTCTCATTTCTCTCTCTCTTTCTCTTTCTTTTTCTATATATATATATATATAAGTTAATTTAGAATAACTACCGTGAATATAAGTTGAGAAAATTTATATAACGGGATACGGTATATGATTGACTAGGTTATTAAAATGCTAGCATTTAATATCTATCAATTTATTACAAATCCTATATTTCGCCACACATTTGTGGCTTCTTCAGGGAAGCACTGAAATAATTTTTTAGAAAAACAAAAAAATTTACAATCGTTAAAACCAAAACAATACAGTTTAAATTAACATAGTATGTAAAAACTTACAAGTATGACCAGATATTTAATTGCTGTTGTAATAAATAAATATTTTTAAAAATGGTATGCTTTTTTCTGTTTTCATTCTCATTCAATGTAAAACTCTTTTTTGTAATCCAAGTTAACACAAAACGAACAAATTAAAAAAAAAATTTTTTAAAATTATACACAGATAATTAACACTTATACAAGTCAATTATTAAAATAATAAATAGAATAAATATAATAAATAGTTAAAAAACAATATAATAGTTATAAATTAAAACAAATGTAATTTTATACGTTATACAAACAAAAAAAAACTGAAAAATATAAATAAATTCTACTGTTTTTTCAAAAACCAATTAAAATTCAAAATTAACAAACAAGTCGAATCCTAAAAAACAAGAAGAAAAAATTGATTCATAATTGAAATTAAAAGTGTGCGCATGTCAAAACAAAAAAATTTTTTTTAAAAATTAAGTTGATAAAAACAATTAAAAAATTTTTGGCGCTGCTATGAAGTTGAACAGGTTACTAAGAAGAAAAAGTTTTTATCGACCGTATTGACGATTGATCAATGTTCATTATGTTGGCATATACGGAGATAGAGTTTCTGATATCAGATTTGTTATTAATTACATTCTGTCTGTTTTGAGTGATATGGTATGATTCAAGCCATAAACGCTTGAAATAATTGTTCTCCACATCCAGAATGTAAGGATTGTCATAATCAGGATGGTGTGATGAACTTCTTACATGTACTGCCAAAGCACATAACTTGTTAGTCTTATTTTGATCGCTTTTGTGCTGTGTCAGTCTGTTTTTTAGGTTCTGTAATGATGTGCCAATGCAAAATTTTTCACACGAACATTTAATAGCATAGATAGTGTTAATGGTGGCTAATTTGGACGTTTTATCCTTCACTTTTGTGTACAAGTTGCTTATAGTTTTACTGTTTTTATTAACAAATCTGATATTATCATCATCTTGAAACACTGATATGATTTTGCTCGATAATTGATTGATATTTGTCAACGAAATATATGTTATTTTGTTGTTGCTATTTTCGTTATTGTTACTGATTGTATTTGGTTGAGTATTGTTATTGTATAGCAAGGTATTTATCAAGCTTGCAGGGTAACCATTTTCAATAAAGAGTGTTTTGGCTATTTTTAAATTTTTATCCAATAACGACGTGTGGCTAATTTTAGTGATTCTAGTTTTCATGTTCAAAATTACATTCTTTTTTGTGTTAAAACTGTGATTGGATGCATAATGGATGTAGCGCCCTGAATGCAAAGATTTTCTATACCAATCTAAAGTAATAACTTGTTCGGTAGATCTAATCAACTTCGTATCCAGAAACGGTATTGATCTTTCAATCTCTTGTTCTATAGTAAATTGTATGTTAGTATTATAATTGTTGAATACTTGTAGAATTTCATCTAGTCCTGTTTTAGGTATTGCTGTTACAATATCGTCCACAAATTTGTAGATGAACGGCAAAGTAAAGGATAGATTTGAGACACAAGCATCTAAAACCATATCCATCACGTATTGTGCAATAATAGGACTAATTTTAGAACCCATAGCACACCCTAAAATCTGATGAAAATATTCTCCGTTGAACATGAATACATTAGATTGATAGATGAAAGTTAAAATGTCAATAAATTTTTCCAATGGTATGTTCGTGTGAAGCGTGATAACATCCCATTTATTTCTTATAGTTCGTGTGAAAAATTTTACATTGGCACATCATTACAGAACCTAAAAAACAGACTGACACAGCACAAAAGCGATCAAAATAAGACTAACAAGTTATGTGCTTTGGCAGTACATGTAAGAAGTTCATCACACCATCCTGATTATGACAATCCTTACATTCTGGATGTGGAGAACAATTATTTCAAGCGTTTATGGCTTGAATCATACCATATCACTCAAAACAGACAGAATGTAATTAATAACAAATCTGATATCAGAAACTCTATCTCCGTATATGCCAACATAATGAACATTGATCAATCGTCAATACGGTCGATAAAAACTTTTTCTTCTTAGTAACCTGTTCAACTTCATAGCAGCGCCAAAAATTTTTTAATTGTTTTTATCAACTTAATTTTAAAAAAAAAATTTTTTGTTTTGACATGCGCACACTTTTAATTTCAATTATGAATCAATTTTTTCTTCTTGTTTTTTAGGATTCGACTTGTTTGTTAATTTTGAATTTTAATTGGTTTTTGAAAAAACAGTAGAATTTATTTATATTTTTCAGTTTTTTTTTTGTTTGTATAACGTATAAAATTACATTTGTTTTAATTTATAACTATTATATTGTTTTTTAACTATTTATTATATTTATTCTATTTATTATTTTAATAATTGACTTGTATAAGTGTTAATTATCTGTGTATAATTTTAAAAAAATGTTTTTTTAATTTGTTCGTTTTGTGTTAACTTGGATTACAAAAAAGAGTTTTACATTGAATGAGAATGAAAACAGAAAAAAGCATACCATTTTTAAAAATATTCATTTATTACAACAGCAATTAAATATCTGGTCATACTTGTAAGTTTTTACATACTATGTTAATTTAAACTGTATTGTTTTGGTTTTAACGATTGTAAATTTTTTTGTTTTTCTAAAAAATTATTTCAGTGCTTCCCTGAAGAAGCCACAAATGTGTGGCGAAATATAAGATTTGTAATAAATTGATAGATATTAAATGCTAGCATTTTAATAACCTAGTCAATCATATACCGTATCCCGTTATATAAATTTTCTCAATATATATATATATATATATATATATATATATATATATATATATATATATATATATATATAATCTCTGTTTTAATTTTGTTTTCTGATTGCAGTTGCTGCCCAAATGAAACGAATGACAAAATGAAACATTGGTGGACAAATTTTTGACGATAATGTTTCAAAACAAAATTAACACCTTGTTTTAATAAATATGAAACTGAAAATGGATCAAATTTCATTACCATTAAGGTTAGTTTCAAATTTTTTAATAAATTACATTTATAAATAAAACAGCTTTAGGTGGTTAAGTTAGGATAGGTTATTATTATTTTCATATTAATTGTATATGTTTTTAGTTCTATCAGAAGCAGATGCAGACATTAGAACTCCTCATACATCGTTCAGCTAGATAAAACGATCCATTATGAAAAAGCAAAGATGGCGACCTCCCTTCTTGTTAATAACATACAAGAAATTAGATTTTTATAAAATATAAACAAATGAACAACACATAAAAAAATTGTCACCTTACAACAACACATAATAAAAAAACGTTATACAAAGTTTTATATTTGTTTTTTTCTTGCCTTTTGTAAAATCATTAATTAGTTTTGTCATATCCATTTTTGCAGCTAAATTATGTTCAATTGGTAATATTGCAAGTTTGTGCAATTTAATCTTGATTCTTTTATAGTTTATTTTCAGTTTACTGCGAATCAATCTTTCGACACTAGTGGCCGACAGAACTCCAAGGTCCAAGCTATTGCACAAACAAGATTAGAAGTATATAGTATAGAGACCACTTTGACATTATCACATAAATGATAAGAAATAGAAATAAAAAAATTTTCACCGAAAGTTGGCAATATTGTATTTTGATAATATATAATATTATATAGGTAGTGCCGGTTCTCAATTGACGAATATGCCACCGTCGAACGAGTCAAATCAGACATCTACTCCCACGCCGCGCCGCGCCGCCTTTGCCACAAGCTGCAGTTGTCGCAAATCCACCCGTTCCCCTCCCCATCAAGCTTCAATGTAAAATGGACAATTTTTATCAACATGCCCGCATTCATACATACAGAAAACAGAGAAAAAAACACATTTTCCTACTCTAAATTGGCACTCCTTGAATATATCTAAGTTTAGTAACGATAAACACAGGAATATACAGAAATTAGTGCACAAAATTATTAAAATTAGGAAAATAAATGTGTGCTAATTGTCATGCATTTTCATTAGTTTCATTTTATTTTCATAAACCCTAATTATGAGAACTTTAATTATATTAGGACGTTTCAGTGAAACTATTAAGAAAGAGATATTAAAATTCTGTAATGGAATAGATGACTATAGCATCTCGCAGTATGAGCGTAACGACGATTTCAAAAAAAAAAAATTCGATGGCTAGAACGATACAGTATATAAAGTAATTTTTTATTCTTTCCTAAAAAAAAAAATCATTAAATTTGTTGGTTTTTGAATAATAAATATTTTAATTTTTAAAGTCATTTTTAATCGTGGAATGATTTTTTTTAATAAATAATTATAATATTAATAATTAATAATAATTTTTGATAATTATTTATTTATTTATTTGCAATTTCAATGTACCTATATCTCTGAACATTGGCGATGAATGAGTGCGCGCGCTACTTGGGTCACATCAATCTTTTGACCATGCTCCATATATGCTCCATATGCGTCAGCATAAATGTAAGTTTGCTTGCATTAGACGAAGACAATCACCATTCTATTCGCTTACACATGATATTTCCAGAAATTTTACCCACCAAATCTTCAACCCACATGCCGCCACTGTCTCTGAAACTAACAAATTTAAAGATTTTCAAATAAAGATTTAAAAATTATTTTAAACTAATTAAAAAATTTAGCGATAGCAATTGAAAAAATATTGTAAAACATCGTATCGCTTAGAATGCAAGATGTCTCGGTATCTAGTTTAACCCAAAATATGATCATCTGACATTTATCTTCGGATTTTTACAATATTTTAATATGGTTTTTAAATTTCGGTATCAGTTTTAAGTGAAACATCCAGTATAAGAATTTATTATAAAATAAACTGTATTTATAAACGTATGGATCAAAATGTTCGATTGATTGATGAGACTAATACAAAATCACGATAGTTTTTAATGTGCGCGTGTGTGTGTGTGTGTGTGTGTGTGTGTGTGTGTGTGAGTGAGTGTGAGAGAATGAGAGAGTTCCTGTTTCATTACCGCTACTTAATTTTTTACTTTAAGTTATAACAACATTGGTAATAAAAAATTATAAGTTGAAATGACTATAATATATATATATATATATTTTATTTTCATTTTTCTACTTAAAATCTGTAACTTATGTAGCTGCATCATTATAATTTTTGCAAACAAAACATTAATGAAAAAATTTCTTCATTATTGATATTCATAAAACGTGATTAAGGATTTGTAAATTAAAATTATAGAAAAGTATTAAGTAAATTACAATTTTTCGTTGTATATTAAAAAAATAAATAATAATTGTAAATTTTTGCAACTGTTAAGGTATTAAATAAAATCGCATTTTTTATATTTTTGCGAATGGTTTGTACATACATACATACACAGTCACGCCATGTACCCAAAAGGGTGTGGCACAAACTCTTTTCATCATGCCGAAATCAGTCGCCTACAAACACTCCTATTCAAACAAGCAACTTTTGCTTCATCCACATCATAATTCCTCTAATACATGCTCTTCTATTCCTACTACTTGGAAACTTTCGCTCACATGCCGAATCATCTCAATCATATCACTCCAACTACTCATCGGACGTCCACGCAAACGTATACCATCAAAATCATTCAAATAAATTTTTTTAATGGTTTGTATTCTTATATTTAGTCGTCTTTAGTTAATATATATATTTTATAATAATTATGAATACATAATCTGTCTTGTCAGGTTTTTGAGGTAACGTATTAAGTAAAATAAATTAAGAATATTTACAATTCTAATCAAATTATTTTATTCCAAAATTTTATTTGTTATATTTTGTGTTATCATTCTTTGAATTGTTGGTAAGTTAAAAATAAAATAAAATTTTATATATTTCCCTTTTAAGAAAGATTTATTATAATTATATTTATACCCATAATCACAAAAATTCTACATATATTTCTAAGAAATATTAACTAATGGCGGAGATTTTTTAGTTTATATATTTATATCATTTATGTTACATATCCATTACAAATTATCGGTTATTGAATTATATGCTTTGAAATAAAAATATAAAATTAGAATTAGCAATGTTATTCAAAGAGTATGTAATAATAAATAAGTAATAATCTATACTGACTATACAGGGTGATTTATTAGTAATTGGAAATATTTTAACTGGAGTATCCTGGGCTCAGAATATGAAGATTTAACCCAAATCACATAGATAAAATGTGGCTCCTTACTGAGCTACAGGGTGTTTTATTTAAAAATTTAAAAACGATTTTTGCCCAGTACTTTAAAACTATTTCACCTATTCTTATCATACTTGGCAGAAAGTGTAGGTACCGTACACCATACTAAATTATGTTAAACAAAAGTTTCTGGCTACTGCCAGTGGCGTACGACAGGGGCAAGAGAGAGGTTGGTCCTTCCTAAATTCTACGCCACTGGCGGAATTGTCATTTTAGCACAATTTTTCGATTTTCCAATACTTTTTGGGTAAAAAACATACTCTTCCTTTGTAACGATAAAGTCACTATTTTTCGAGATATTTAAAGTTAAACATAAGCTGTACCCTTGGAATTTTTTCAAAATTTGCTCAAAAAAATCTGAAAAAATTCAGTAAAATAGAGAAAAAAATTAGCTACATAATAACTAAATAACTTTTTTTCTAACTCATTTTGGTTTGGCAGGAAAAATTATTGAAAATTAATATTTTTTGCATTTTAATTTTTTATTTTCAATAATTTTTCCTCCAAACCAGAATGACTTAGGGAAAAAAGTTACTTATTTATTATGTAGCTAATTTTTTTCTCTAGTTCACTGAATTTTTTAAGAATTTTTTGAGCAAATTTTGAAAAAATTTCAAGGGTGCAGCTTATGTTTAACTTTAAATATCTCGAAAAATAGTGACTTTATCGTTACAAAAACAAAATATGTTTTTTACACAGAAAGTGTTGGAGAATCGAAAAATTGTGCTAAAATAACAATTCCGCCAGTGGCGTAGAATTTAGGAAGGATCAACCTCTCTCTTGCCCCTGTTGTACGCCACTGGCAGTAGCCAGAAACTTTTATTTAACAAAATTTAGTATGGTGTACGGTACCTACACTTTCTGCCAAGTATGATAAGGATAAGTCAAATAGTTTTAAAGTACTGGGCAAAAATCGTTTTTAAATTTTTAAATAAAACACCCTGTAGCTCAGTAAGGAGCCACATTTTATCTAAGTGATTTGGGTTAAATCTTCATATTCTGCGCCCAGGATACTCCAGTTAAAATATTTCCAATTACTAATAAATCACCCTGTATAATAAGAAATTGTACATTATGATATGACATAATATTAACATTTCAAAATTATTTTATGACAGTTGCTAGCTTCAGGGCTAGCTTATCAAATGCAATTTTGTAATTGGTCACAAACAATTGAAATAAAATTTTGACATATCAATAATTTAAAAACCTTCTGATTCGATTAATACTTAATAGTACTAGTGAATAATATCCAATACAAGGTGATTAATTTGCTTAATTATATTACGGTTCAAGTGATTAATCGGTTAGTATTCATAATACTAATTGGATGATATGGTAATTATTCATAATAACTGGTTATTATTATATATATATATATATAGTAACCAATTTATCATGTTAACCGCAACATAATATAATGAATTGATTATTTTCAGAAGTAGAAAATAAAATTCTGCCATTTATATTCGAAAAAAAGGGCCTTTAATTTCCGGAGTTAACCGATGACGATATTTCATTGGTTATTGTATTGTTGCCGAAATAATTTGACCAACGAAATATCTGTGTTCAAAGTGCTTCGATTTCGTGGTGTGTTTGAATGGAATTCGGCCAATGAAAGAATATGAATAAGATGTCATAGATTCGTCGGCCATCATACGTTTTGTTTGCTGGTGAATAGTCAGAAGATACTATATTGTACAAAAAAACTTGTGCACGAATTGTAATTTGATATTAGTGTTATATAAATACTGTATGTTTATTTCTTCTATAATCCACATAAAATGTCTTCTCCGAGTGCTGGAAAACGACGTATGGATACAGACGTCATAAAACTGTATCCTTTTGATCCTTCTAAACGTCATGTGTAAACAATAACATTGTTCTTTGCTGATTGAAAACTAAAATTTGAAATTTTTGTATTACCAATCCGAATTTTGCTTTCAACTAATTCAATTCTACTTCTAAAACTTTTTTTCTAATATTAATATTCACATATTTTCTCCCTGTAAAACGTATAATAGTACATATATATATATATATATATATATATATATATATATATATATATATATATACATATATATACAGTGTGTCCCAGGATTGATGTTACAAGAGGTGTAATGGACTAAAATTTTTTGAATTTCATTTCAAGATTCTGGAATTAAGCCCTGCTTGGCGTGAAACGAATTTTAAGAATTTTTTCGTTTTTTGAAAAACAAAATGGCCGTGACGGTGAAGCAAGAACTATTTTCTTTTCAGGTAAAGTACCCTTTTTGTTTAGGATACGACAAAATTTTATTAAGAAAAGTTGTTTATAATGACAAATCATGGCCGTATACCAAACTTCAGGACGATCTACCTACTTTCATTAAACTGTCTGTTTTAGATTGAACAAAATAAATTGTAGGTATCTATTAATTTATAAAACAGACAGTTTAATGAAAGTAGGTAGATCGTCCTGAAGTTTGGTATACGGCCATGATTTGTCATTATAAACAACTTTTCTTAATAAAATTTTGTCGTATCCTAAACAAAAAGGGTACTTTACCTGAAAAGAAAATAGTTCTTGCTTCACCGTCACGGCCATTTTGTTTTTCAAAAAACGAAAAAATTCTTAAAATTCGTTTCACGCCAAGCAGGGCTTAATTCCAGAATCTTGAAATGAAATTCAAAAAATTTTAGTCCATTACACCTCTTGTAACATCAATCCTGGGACACACTGTGGCTGAACTTTAGCATAGCCTCCCGTTTCACAAATTTTAAAAAATAATAATTATAATATTAATAATTAATAATAATTTTTGATAATTATTTATTTATTTATTTGCAATTTCAATGTACCTATATCTCTGAACATTGGCGATGAATGAGTGCGCGCGCTACTTGGGTCACATCAATCTTTTGACCATGCTCCATATATGCTCCATATGCGTCAGCATAAATGTAAGTTTGCTTGCATTAGACGAAGACAATCACCATTCTATTCGCTTACACATGATATTTCCAGAAATTTTACCCACCAAATCTTCAACCCACATGCCGCCACTGTCTCTGAAACTAACAAATTTAAAGATTTTCAAATAAAGATTTAAAAATTATTTTAAACTAATTAAAAAATTTAGCGATAGCAATTGAAAAAATATTGTAAAACATCGTATCGCTTAGAATGCAAGATGTCTCGGTATCTAGTTTAACCCAAAATATGATCATCTGACATTTATCTTCGGATTTTTACAATATTTTAATATGGTTTTTAAATTTCGGTATCAGTTTTAAGTGAAACATCCAGTATAAGAATTTATTATAAAATAAACTGTATTTATAAACGTATGGATCAAAATGTTCGATTGATTGATGAGACTAATACAAAATCACGATAGTTTTTAATGTGCGCGTGTGTGTGTGTGTGTGTGTGTGTGTGTGTGTGAGTGAGTGTGAGAGAATGAGAGAGTTCCTGTTTCATTACCGCTACTTAATTTTTTACTTTAAGTTATAACAACATTGGTAATAAAAAATTATAAGTTGAAATGACTATAATATATATATATATATATTTTATTTTCATTTTTCTACTTAAAATCTGTAACTTATGTAGCTGCATCATTATAATTTTTGCAAACAAAACATTAATGAAAAAATTTCTTCATTATTGATATTCATAAAACGTGATTAAGGATTTGTAAATTAAAATTATAGAAAAGTATTAAGTAAATTACAATTTTTCGTTGTATATTAAAAAAATAAATAATAATTGTAAATTTTTGCAACTGTTAAGGTATTAAATAAAATCGCATTTTTTATATTTTTGCGAATGGTTTGTACATACATACATACACAGTCACGCCATGTACCCAAAAGGGTGTGGCACAAACTCTTTTCATCATGCCGAAATCAGTCGCCTACAAACACTCCTATTCAAACAAGCAACTTTTGCTTCATCCACATCATAATTCCTCTAATACATGCTCTTCTATTCCTACTACTTGGAAACTTTCGCTCACACAAAACACTCTCAATCATATCACTCCAACTACTCATCGGACGTCCACGCAAACGTATACCATCAAAATCATTCAAATAAATTTTTTTAATGGTTTGTATTCTTATATTTAGTCGTCTTTAGTTAATATATATATTTTATAATAATTATGAATACATAATCTGTCTTGTCAGGTTTTTGAGGTAACGTATTAAGTAAAATAAATTAAGAATATTTACAATTCTAATCAAATTATTTTATTCCAAAATTTTATTTGTTATATTTTGTGTTATCATTCTTTGAATTGTTGGTAAGTTAAAAATAAAATAAAATTTTATATATTTCCCTTTTAAGAAAGATTTATTATAATTATATTTATACCCATAATCACAAAAATTCTACATATATTTCTAAGAAATATTAACTAATGGCGGAGATTTTTTAGTTTATATATTTATATCATTTATGTTACATATCCATTACAAATTATCGGTTATTGAATTATATGCTTTGAAATAAAAATATAAAATTAGAATTAGCAATGTTATTCAAAGAGTATGTAATAATAAATAAGTAATAATCTATACTGACTATACAGGGTGATTTATTAGTAATTGGAAATATTTTAACTGGAGTATCCTGGGCTCAGAATATGAAGATTTAACCCAAATCACATAGATAAAATGTGGCTCCTTACTGAGCTACAGGGTGTTTTATTTAAAAATTTAAAAACGATTTTTGCCCAGTACTTTAAAACTATTTCACCTATTCTTATCATACTTGGCAGAAAGTGTAGGTACCGTACACCATACTAAATTATGTTAAACAAAAGTTTCTGGCTACTGCCAGTGGCGTACGACAGGGGCAAGAGAGAGGTTGGTCCTTCCTAAATTCTACGCCACTGGCGGAATTGTCATTTTAGCACAATTTTTCGATTTTCCAATACTTTTTGGGTAAAAAACATACTCTTCCTTTGTAACGATAAAGTCACTATTTTTCGAGATATTTAAAGTTAAACATAAGCTGTACCCTTGGAATTTTTTCAAAATTTGCTCAAAAAAATCTGAAAAAATTCAGTAAAATAGAGAAAAAAATTAGCTACATAATAACTAAGTAACTTTTTTTCTAACTCATTTTGGTTTGGCAGGAAAAATTATTGAAAATTAATATTTTTTGCATTTTAATTTTTTATTTTCAATAATTTTTCCTCCAAACCAGAATGACTTAGGGAAAAAAGTTACTTATTTATTATGTAGCTAATTTTTTTCTCTAGTTCACTGAATTTTTTAAGAATTTTTTGAGCAAATTTTGAAAAAATTTCAAGGGTGCAGCTTATGTTTAACTTTAAATATCTCGAAAAATAGTGACTTTATCGTTACAAAAACAAAATATGTTTTTTACACAGAAAGTGTTGGAGAATCGAAAAATTGTGCTAAAATAACAATTCCGCCAGTGGCGTAGAATTTAGGAAGGATCAACCTCTCTCTTGCCCCTGTTGTACGCCACTGGCAGTAGCCAGAAACTTTTATTTAACAAAATTTAGTATGGTGTACGGTACCTACACTTTCTGCCAAGTATGATAAGGATAAGTCAAATAGTTTTAAAGTACTGGGCAAAAATCGTTTTTAAATTTTTAAATAAAACACCCTGTAGCTCAGTAAGGAGCCACATTTTATCTAAGTGATTTGGGTTAAATCTTCATATTCTGCGCCCAGGATACTCCAGTTAAAATATTTCCAATTACTAATAAATCACCCTGTATAATAAGAAATTGTACATTATGCTATGACATAATATTAACATTTCAAAATTATTTTATGACAGTTGCTAGCTTCAGGGCTAGCTTATCAAATGCAATTTTGTAATTGGTCACAAACAATTGAAATAAAATTTTGACATATCAATAATTTAAAAACCTTCTGATTCGATTAATACTTAATAGTACTAGTGAATAATATCCAATACAAGGTGATTAATTTGCTTAATTATATTACGGTTCAAGTGATTAATCGGTTAGTATTCATAATACTAATTGGATGATATGGTAATTATTCATAATAACTGGTTATTATTATATATATATATATATATAGTAACCAATTTATCATGTTAACCGCAACATAATATAATGAATTGATTATTTTCAGAAGTAGAAAATAAAATTCTGCCATTTATATTCGAAAAAAAGGGCCTTTAATTTCCGGAGTTAACCGATGACGATATTTCATTGGTTATTGTATTGTTGCCGAAATAATTTGACCAACGAAATATCTGTGTTCAAAGTGCTTCGATTTCGTGGTGTGTTTGAATGGAATTCGGCCAATGAAAGAATATGAATAAGATGTCATAGATTCGTCGGCCATCATACGTTTTGTTTGCTGGTGAATAGTCAGAAGATACTATATTGTACAAAAAAACTTGTGCACGAATTGTAATTTGATATTAGTGTTATATAAATACTGTATGTTTATTTCTTCTATAATCCACATAAAATGTCTTCTCCGAGTGCTGGAAAACGACGTATGGATACAGACGTCATAAAACTGTATCCTTTTGATCCTTCTAAACGTCATGTGTAAACAATAACATTGTTCTTTGCTGATTGAAAACTAAAATTTGAAATTTTTGTATTACCAATCCGAATTTTGCTTTCAACTAATTCAATTCTACTTCTAAAACTTTTTTTCTAATATTAATATTCACATATTTTCTCCCTGTAAAACGTATAATAGTACATATATATATATATATATATATATATATATATATATATATATATATATATATACATATATATACAGTGTGTCCCAGGATTGATGTTACAAGAGGTGTAATGGACTAAAATTTTTTGAATTTCATTTCAAGATTCTGGAATTAAGCCCTGCTTGGCGTGAAACGAATTTTAAGAATTTTTTCGTTTTTTGAAAAACAAAATGGCCGTGACGGTGAAGCAAGAACTATTTTCTTTTCAGGTAAAGTACCCTTTTTGTTTAGGATACGACAAAATTTTATTAAGAAAAGTTGTTTATAATGACAAATCATGGCCGTATACCAAACTTCAGGACGATCTACCTACTTTCATTAAACTGTCTGTTTTAGATTGAACAAAATAAATTGTAGGTATCTATTAATTTATAAAACAGACAGTTTAATGAAAGTAGGTAGATCGTCCTGAAGTTTGGTATACGGCCATGATTTGTCATTATAAACAACTTTTCTTAATAAAATTTTGTCGTATCCTAAACAAAAAGGGTACTTTACCTGAAAAGAAAATAGTTCTTGCTTCACCGTCACGGCCATTTTGTTTTTCAAAAAACGAAAAAATTCTTAAAATTCGTTTCACGCCAAGCAGGGCTTAATTCCAGAATCTTGAAATGAAATTCAAAAAATTTTAGTCCATTACACCTCTTGTAACATCAATCCTGGGACACACTGTGGCTGAACTTTAGCATAGCCTCCCGTTTCACAAATTTTAAAAAAGCCAAATTTGCGCATGCGTGAACATCGGAATGCGCATGCCCCATGTGTAAAAACCAGTGAATCTCAAATAGTTTCATTAGTAATTTTGACAATTTTGTCCGTTAAAACTTATATCATGTTAGGAAGTGTGATTGTTCCTTATGTTATGTTATGTTAAGAAATCCGGTAGGTTAGGGTAGGTTAGGTAGGTAGGTTTCAGGTAGGAGTTTGTTGTTTTAAAACCGTTAAAACACATTTAAAATCATATTTTGTCTTGTCGAATAGTTTGACAGTCACTGGTTTTTCAACTCGCGTACCTACCGCAAAAACGGGAGGCTGTTCTATAACTATACCCACACTGTATATATATATTTCTTAACAATTTTACAGTATAGAAAGTAAGCATGAAGTAACTATTTTAGGAGGGCTCAATGAATTTTGTGTTAAATTTTATGGTCCTCGTGGAAGTAAGTTTATTTTTAATTGTAAATTTTTAAATGTCATTATTATTTGTATGCATTAAATCAATGCTCAAGTGACGTCTTAGAGACGTTCTTTTGTTTTTGATTGTTCGTTTTTTTTTTTTTTTATAATAAATTGCAATTGTTTCATTAAATTTATTTCGCAATATGAAGTTTTTTCTTTTTATTAAATTTTTTTTATTTTATATACAGCAGCATACGAAGGAGGCGTATGGAAAGTGCGTGTTCATCTGCCCGAAGATTATCCATTTAAATCACCAAGTATTGGATTTATGAATAGAGTTTTTCATCCAAATATTGACGAGGTATCCGGAACTGTATGTTTAGATGTTATTAATCAAGCATGGACTGCCTTATATGGTACGTTCAAAATCGAGCAGAAAGGAAAAACATTCTAAAATATTAATGTGAACAATTTTAATCTAGATCTGTCAAATATATTTGAGTCTTTTCTGCCCCAACTTTTAACTTATCCAAATCCTATCGATCCTCTGAATGGCGGTGCTGCTGTATTGTATTTGCATAAGCCTGAAGAGTACAAAAAGAAGGTATCAGGTGAGCTTATATATATATATATATATATATATATATATATATATATACTTATTAATTATTATATAGTGAAAGAGCTAGTATAAATATGTTCCAAACAGTAAACTATTTTAAACGAGATTTTTGTTTCAAATATGTTTTTCTTTATAAAATTCAAAACTATAGAATTTTCTAGAAAATAAAAATATAAATTCTTTAGCATAAATCTGCTTTAGATTAAAGTTCTGTATTAATATAATGAGGTCTGATAAATTTTTCACTTAACTAATTACTAATTTATCCGATATGGTTAATTATATATACATATCTGTAATCTTTGACACGTTTGCCGTTACGTTAAAAATGATAGGAAAATTTAAAAAGAAGTATATTAAAAAAAATGTTTTTGTTATATTAATAGGAACAAAAAAATGTTTGTCAGATTTGACAGCCAGAAACATATTAAGTTTCGATAGAATGATAAATAAATCTATTTATAAAATAAAATAAATTAAGCTAAACTGTAATTGTAACAGAATATGTTCGGAAGTATGCAACAGAAGAAGCACTACGAGAACCGGAGCAGGGCGTAAGTTCGGAGAGTGAGTCAAGTATGTCTAATTTCTCCGAAAATGAAGCTGAAGATATGGAATTATAACGTAAGGTTGTCGCATTGACGATATTTGCTCGTGCAGCCGCAGCCTTAGGAATAACTTTTAGAATCAGAATTAGAATCAATGATGATAATGCTGCTAATTTTTCCGAAGCAGCAATCCTATTTGCTCACGATCGCGAATTTCGAAAAACTCGTGGATGGCTCGATAACTGTTCTATAACAGTTCTATAACAAAAAGATTCATCTCAAATATTTCTGTTGTTCTATATTTTCATAATAGAATATATAAAATGTGTTTTATGTAACCCTATTACAATTAAAATAACCATGTTAATTTCGTTTTAATTTTAATTCATTCTTGTATTAAATATATAGCATTCATTTTATGCATTGTTTATATTCATATGTTATGATAAATAACGTTAAAAAATGTAAAATAAAACACTCGGTTTAAATTTTCAAAAAAAAAAAAAAATATTCTTTATTAGCCAATTTCGGCTGTTTTGCCTTTCGGCTGTATTACCTTCTGATGATGCCTTAACAGCCGAAATTGGCCAATAAAGGATATTTATTGTTTTTGTGAAAATTTAAACCGATTATTTTATTTTACATTTTTCCATAATGTTTCAGCGAGTGCCCACAGCGACTTCAATTAAATTAAATAACGTTAACTTTATAAATTTCTAACTATAAATATTGTTATAATGTTATTGTAATTTGGTATATTTTATTTTGTTGTATTATTTATTTTTAATTATAAATTGCAGGGAACAAAAATGTTTATTTAAATTTTGTTCTTTATTTATATTATAATAATAATGAAACGATTGATCTGTTATTTCATAAAATGAATTCTTTGTAATATATCACTTTAAAACAAAATCTAAATTTAAACCTAGAGATAGGAAAATGATTTCCTATCTCTTATATATAGATTTAAATAACTAATCACGGCGCGGCGTCCATATTGTATATAGTATGTGCACGTGATGTTGGCGCGGGGTAACGAAAAATGCCGAAGTATATCTACTTTAATACCTTTCCAGCGCAGCGGTTTGTGTGCGTGTGTCGGTTTGTTTCATTTATAAGTGTATTTCCTTAGTTATGTTGTTTTAGTAATTATTTAAATAAATATTATAATGTATTACAAATATCATATTACTTTACATAATTTTTGTTATAAAAATGAAAATGATTAATCCGAAGTGCAATTATAACTTTAAAAGTGCATTTACCTTTGTCAAGTTAGGATACCAATAGCATAAACCAAACATTGATAGTACTTGTACCTACGTTTTTAATCAAACGTTGTGTGTGTGTGTGATATATATATATATATATATATATATATATATATATATATATATATATATACTGGGTGTCCCATTTTAATCCGCCACCTGCAATAACTTTAAAATCGTGCATCGGACAAAAAAATGTTTCGAATAAAAAGTAAATGGTTTCGAGGGGGACATCTGATGCAGAGACCCTTGCCCCCTCCGGACCCCCTGGGGGGCGGAAAATGGGGGCAACTTTGAATTCTTAAATGGAACACCCTATTTTTCATTGTAGATTCTGATAGGCCATTAAAAAGTATGCAAATTTTATTTTACTACTTTTTGTTTATCTTTGATAGATGGCGCTGCAAACAGCATTTTTTTTCTCAGTTTATCTGTTTTCAATTTAAAAAAAAAGGTGTAACTAAGTACGATATTCAAGTTCTTTTCAATTTTTTGGGTAGAGGGGGGGGGGGCAAGGGTCACTGAATCAGATATCCCCTCGAAAACATTAGCTTAAAGTTATACCCCTCGAAACCATTAACTTAAAGTTAATGGGTTTGAGGAAGATATTTGATGCAGTGACCCTTGCCCCCCCTCTTTCCAAAGAACTGAAAGAATTTTGAATATCGTACTTAGTTACACTTTTTTTTTCAAATTGAAGATTGATAAACTGAGAAAAAAAATGCTGTTTGCAGCGCCATTTATCAAAAATAAAAAGAAAGTCTTAAAATAAAATTTACATACTTTTTAATGGCCTATCAGAATCTACAATAAAAAATAGGGTGTTCCATTTAAGATTTCAAAGTTGCCCCCCTTTCCCGCCCCCCAGGGGGTCCAGGGGGGGCAAGAGTCTTTGCGTCAGATGTCCCCCTCAAAACCATTTACTTTTTATTCGAAATATTTTTTTGTCCGATGCACGATTTTAAAGTTATTGCAGGTGGCGGATTAAAATGGGACACCCAGTATATATATATATACAGGGTGATTTGTAATTAATTGGAAATATTTTAACTGGAGTATCCTGGGCTCAGAATATGAAGATTTGACTCAAAACACTTAGATAAAATGTGGCTCCTTACTGAGCTACAGGGTGTTTTATTTAAAAATTTAAAAACGATTTTTGCCCAGTACTTAAAAACTATTTGACGTATCCTTATCATACTTGGCAGAAAGTGTAGGTACCGTACACCATACTAAATTATGTTAAACAAAAGTTTCTGGCTAGTGCCAGTGGCGTACAACAGGGGCAAGTGAGAGGTTGATCCTTCCTAAATTCTACGCCACTGGCGGAATTGTCATTTTAGCACAATTTTTCGATTCTCCAACACTTTCTGTGTAAAAAACATACTCTTTCTTCGTAACGATAAAGTCACTATTTTTCGAGATATTTAAAGTTAAACATAAGCTGCACCCTTGGGATTTTTTCAAAATTTGCTCAAAAAAATCTGAAAAAATTCAGTATAATAGAGAAGAAAATTACCTACATAATAACTAAGTAACTTTTTTCTCTAACTTATTCTGGTTTGGCAGGAAAAATTATTGAAAATAAAAAATTAAAATGCAAAAAATATTAATTTTTATTAATTTTTCCTGCCAAACCAGAATGAGTTAGAGAAAAAAGTTACTTAGTTATTATGTAGCTAATTTTGGAGAGAAAATGGAAATCAATAGCACAGAAAATCAAAAATTATTCTATAAAACACTAAAAACCATGAGGACAGATAAAACAGTGCAAAATTACTCAATTAGAAATAAAGCAGGAATTCTATTAAACGAAGAACACCAAGTAATGGAGAGATGGAAAGAATACTTTGAAGAACTGTTATGTGTAACAACAGAAGAGCTAAATGAACCAAGTAACACATATCGAAGCAAAAAAGAAATTACAGAAGACGATGAAATCAAAACAGAAGAAGTGAAAGAAGCGATAAAAATGCTGAAAAATGGAAAAACAGCCGGACATGATAAAATTAACACAGAGATGCTTAAATATATGGGAGAACAAGGAATAAAACTACTGACGAAAATATATAACAAAGCTTGGAAAGAGGGAAAAATACCAGCGGATTGGGAAATAGCACAGATTGTACCAATATATAAAAAAGGAAATAAACAAGATTGCAATAACTACAGAGGAATAGCGCTATTAAGTACAGCATTGAAAGTATATGAAAGAGTACTTGAAAGAAGATTAAGAGGAAAAATTGAACCAACACTAGCCCAGGCACAAAGTGGTTTTAGAAAAGGAAGAAGCGTACAAGATCATATATTCACCATCAAGCAAATAATACAAAAGACATTGCTAAGCAAAAAGACTGCATATATGGCATTTATTGATCTGGAAAAAGCCTTTGACAGGGTACAGAGGCATATTGTATGGGAAAGCTTGAAGAAGAGAGGAGTAAGCGAAATACTTATTGCAGCAATCAAAAGTTTGTACAACACAAACAGGAACTACGTTGTGAAGAATAACAGAACATCAGAAATATTCGAAACCAGAGGAGGACTGAGACAAGGAGGAGTAATGAGCCCGGTATTATTTACAGTATTTATTGACGAAATAATTAAAGCTTGCGAACCACACATCAACAAACTCAGAGTGGGATATAGAAACATGCAAATGATAGAGATAGCGGAATGTGCATTTGCAGATGACGTGGTAATAATGGCCAACAGTGAAATACAGCTACAACGAAACTTAAATCTTTGGGATGAATATCTAACAAAAAATGGTATGAAAATAAACGTTCAAAAAACAAAAGTTATGGCTATATCAAAAGAACAAGACAAAATAAATATAAAGCTAGGACCAGAGACAATCGAACAAGTAAGCAAATTTAAGTATCTTGGTGTCGCAATAGATAATAATGGTGATCAGGAACACGACATAAATGAACGAATCAACAACACAGCCAAGGTGTTCCATACATTGAAAGACAATTTTATAGGGAAGAAGGAGATAAGTAGGAAAACGAAAATGGCGGTCTATAAAACGGTTTACAGGTCTGTGTTAACCTATGGATGTGAATCCTGGGTACTAACAAGAAAAATGCAAAGTAAAATACAAGCATTGGAAATGAAATATCTAAGAAGAGTGTTAGGAATAACAAAAAGAGATCGAGTAAGAAACGATAATATAAGAGATGAATTGAACGTTCAATCAGTACTAAAATTTATAGAAAAAAGACAGTTAAGCTGGTGGGGACACATGGAAAGAATGGAGGATGATAGACCCGTCAAAAAAATCTGGAAAGCCAGAATAAAAGAAAAAAGAAACAGAGGAAGACCTAGAGAAGAATGGGACAACATCATAGAAAAAACGATAAACAAAAGAGGAATAACCATAATGGAGGCAAGAAAATTAGCAAAAAATAAAAAACAATGGGCGAAATTAGTGCATAAATAAAGAAAGACACTCCCTACACCTCACGGTAAAAAGGGAAACTGACTATATATATATATATATATATATTAATTTTTCCTGCCAAACCAGAATGAGTTAGAGAAAAAAGTTACTTAGTTATTATGTAGCTAATTTTTTTCTCTATTTTACTCAATTATTTCAGAATTTTTTGAGCAAATTTTGAAAAAATCCCAAGGGTGCAGCTTATGTTTAACTTTAAATATCTCGAAAAATAGTGATTTTATCGTTACGAAGAAAGAGTATGTTTTTTACACAGAAAGTGTTGGAGAATCGAAAAATTGTGCTAAAATGACAATTCCGCCAGTGGCGTAGAATTTAGGAAGGATCAACCTCTCACTTGCCCCTGTTGTACGCCACTGGCACTAGCCAGAAACTTTTGTTTAACATAATTTAGTATGGTGTACGGTACCTACACTTTCTGCCAAGTATGATAAGGATACGTCAAATAGATTTTAAGTACTGGGCAAAAATCTTTAAATAAAACACCCTGTAGCTCAGTAAGGAGCCACATTTTATCTAAGTGTTTTGGGTCAAATCTTCATATTCTGAGCCCAGGATACTCCAGTTAAAATATTTCCAATTAATTACAAATCACCCTGTATATATATACAGTCGATTCCGCTTAATTGGGACACCGCTTAATTGGGACAGCCGCTTATTTGGGCCAAATCTCAAAGAACAGAAACCAAACCAAGAAACCAACAGTAAATTTACATATTTAATTGGGACAACATTCCGCTTAATTGGGACAGTAAATTTAAGATCACAGTATATATTATGTTACAAATATGTATTCAAAAGAAAAAATATTTACAAAAAATTTAATATGATACGCGTCATATCTTTTTGATTCACAACATGGAAAATTATATTTAAAAAACTAGCAAATATGTATCAATTAATTACATTAGCATCGCGCGCTGTGAACTTTTTTCCCAACACATTCATTCACGTATGAAATACGGACACACGCGCGCTCAAAGGTTAATGTTTACCCTCGCGTCGGCGTGGCCCGGCACCAGTCATTAAAGCTGTGAGAGTCTACCCTGCTGTCTCAATCGTTACGTATTCAGTTATGATTCAGTCACCACTACATCTCGCGCGTGGAAGGTTCGTTATTTATTATTTTATTTTGGAATTTATTATTATTTTTTCTTAAAAGTTTATATGTTTTTTTTATATGTAGTTTATAGTTTTTTCCAAGAATTTATAAAATAAAATTATTGAAAGAAAAATATGGATTGCTTAATTTTATGTAAAATTCGGTTAATTGGGACAGCCGCTTAATTGGGACAAAATGCCTTAGTCCCGATGTGTCCCAATTAAGCGGAATCGACTGTATATACTGGGTGTCCCATTTTAATCCGCCACCTGCAATAACTTTAAAATCGTGCATCGGACAAAAAAATGTTTCGGATAAAAGTAAATGGTTTCGAGGGGGACATCTGATGCAAAGACCCTTGCCCCCTCCGGACCCCCTGGGGGGCGGGAAAGGGGGGCAACTTTGAATTCTTAAATGGAACACCCTATTTTTTATTGTAGATTCTGATAGGCCGTTAAAAAGTATGTAAATTTTATTTTACGACTTTTTGTTTGACTCTTTGATAGATGGCGCTGCAAACAGCATTTTTTTTCTCAGTTTATCAGTTTTCAATTTGAAAAAAAAGGTGTAACTAAGTACGATATTCAAGTTCTTTTCAATTCTTTGGGTAGAGGGGGGCAAGGGTCACTGAATCAGATATCCCCTCGAAACTATTAGCTTAAAGTTATACCCCTCGAAACCATTAACTTATATTTAATGGGTTTGAGGAAGATATTTGATGCAGTGACCCTTGCCCCCCCCCTCTTCCCAAAGAACTGAAAAAATCTTGAATATCGTACTTAGTTACACTTTTTTTTTCAAATTGAAGATTGATAAACTGAGAAAAAAAATGCTGTTTGCAGCGCCATCTATCAAAGATAAAAAAAAGTCTTAAAATAAAATTTGCATACTTTTTAATGGCCTATCAGAATCTACAATAAAAAATAGGGTGTTCCATTTAAGATTTCAAAGTTGCCCCCCTTTCCCGCCCCCCAGGGGGTCCAGAGGGGGCAAGGGTCTCTGAATCAGATGTCCCCCTCGAAACCATTTACTTTTTATTCGAAACATTTTTTTGTCCGATGCACGATTTTAAAGTTATTGCAGGTGGCGGATTAAAATGGGACACCCAGTATATATATATATATATATATATATATATATATAT
This sequence comes from Clivina fossor, assembly GCA_963966155.1. Lineage (NCBI taxonomy): Eukaryota > Metazoa > Arthropoda > Insecta > Coleoptera > Carabidae > Clivina > Clivina fossor. Next base: position 826,656 of record CAWYQG010000347.1, read on the forward strand.
ATATATATATATATATATATTGCCACGTGCTAAAATTTATTGTTACTTTAAAAAGAAAATATCTATAATTGCAACGAAATAAGATTTAATATTAGCACGGGTCAACTAATAATCAAAGATAGTACGATAAATTGGGCTTCCCAATACTGTTGCACCGACTAGCGAATAGCGGTGAGGGGGTAGGTCAGGAAGAAAATAATATCGTTTATTTTAAGTATGTGGGCGCCAGGTATTTTAATTCTAATCCGCGAACACTCCAAATATTTAAAGAAAATACCAAAATAATTAGCTGTACGAATGTAGGAGTGGCGATACGATAATCTAAATAGACGGATGAGGGGTTTCTGTGATGTGCAATTAATAAAGTAATACATAGAAAATAGAACATACATAAATATAATCAATGGTATATTTGAAATAAAATTACCAGATAATTCAATAATTAACTTAACGTAGTGAAGATGAATGAACGATGAATGAAATGATAACTAACAAAATTACAATTAACAATTTGTTGCGATAATTTACAAAATACAAACAACTGTAAACAAACAAGATGTTTCTTTCAAATAAACAAATATTTTAAGCTTGTCGTCAAACGTTCGCCAACTGGCCTTGGTGATTTGACCAGTGGCGTAGTCAACGGTATTAGCACAAATAAAAATTTAAAGTTCGCGAGATTTACAATTATTCACTTAACAGATATTTACCACTAAACAGTAAATATTTGAAAATAAACAGTATTAATATAATTACAACAGGATTTCCGTATTAATATGAATTTAGAACGGCACTTATCAACCCGAATGAGACGACACTGTAGACTAAATGGAAATATGCTTTCTCGCACATGCGTATCACACTGAAATAAGCACATGTGTCGAAATAAAAATATATGAATTGATATCACAAACTTTAACATTAAAACATGGATATGATCGTTTGTACTCATCTGTAGGTGAAACGACGTCGAGTAAAGTTGATCTCGGAAGATGGTCGTATGAAATCCTAGTTCAGCAGGCAATCGAGAGCTGAGTTTGTCGACAACGGGGTGGTTTTCTTACTAAATCCCCGTAAAACCAGGTTATAACTGCAGTAGGCGATCGCAAAACTATAGAACGGTAAACCAAATTGCCTTGCAGCAAACGCGTACTACGCATGCTAAACTAAATCCTCCAATTGAAGTTAAACGACTTGAGCGAAACTAAAATATGGTTTTTGACGAAACCAACGGAACTTTATATCACTCACAATCGAAATTACTGCAATAGTAATCGCAAAACGTAGTACGTAAAACTTCCCGTGACCGACTGCTTTGAAAGACACACACCTTCTCTCCGTGAGTCTGCTTGTATTTTAATTTTTCTCGATTAATACCGTTTCAAACTCGATTACACCTTGCAAAATAGTCATTACTTGCGAAAAACAGTGTTGTATTTAAAATAAATTTAATAACAGAAAAAAGTACGTTATAATATATATATACCTATATATACAGTGTGTTGACCGCGACCCCGGAACATAGGATTTTAACATGTAATTTCGATAAATTGCAATATACTACTTTCTCGAGTAAAATTCGAAGAAATACTTAGAATACTTTTCGATAGAGCATAATAAGTTCTATAATTTGGTTTTAGTTTTAATTTGCTAGCATGTGCCGTGTGGGCTCTAGAATTTTTTTTTGATTTTTTGGTTTTTATTTTTTTTCTCAAAAACTATGAAGTGTAGGAAAATAAGCATGATATGGAAAAATGCGGAATAATGAGTACAATAATTGAGTAAAAAAACCATTATTCTAGGATGCATCGTTTAGTAGGAAAAAACTGAATTTTTGAAAATCTTTCAATTTTCAATCTTGCGATTTTTTCAAAATAAGACGTTTTTCAAAATTTTCTGAAAACAGTCTGAAAAAATTCAGTAAAATAGAGAAAAAAATGAGCTACGTAATATCTAAGTAACTTTTTTCTATACCTCATTTGTAATATTTTTATTGAAAAATATTACAAGTTGAATGAGTCGAAATTTAATCCTAGATTATTAAGTAGAATTTTAGACATATGTTAGATTTTAGTTCAGTAAATAGCAAAGTTTTAGTTTTTGAGAAGGGTGACATGATGACTGAATGTAATGTATATATTGATGGTGCACGTTTGGAGCAGGTAGATGAATTTGTGTATTTGGGTAGTTTGCTGTCTAGAAATGGCCGTTTTGATTGTGAAATTGAAAGGAGAGTATTTGCTGGTTGTAAGGTACTTTGGGTGCTTTGGAAACTTTTGCTAGGAATGTAAATGTTTCCAAAGAAACCCGTTTGTGTATATACAATGCAGTTTTGGTGTCTACGTTGATGTATGGTAGTGAATGTTGGGTTTAGTTGCAAAAGCATAAACGGAAAATGACTGCTGTGGAAATGAGATTTATACGTGGGGTAGCTGGGTGTAAATAAGAAAGATCAGGTACGAAATAGATTAGTGTATGTTGAGTGTGAAATTGAAAAAAATGTTGTAGCAAAAGTTGGTGTTATGGTTCGGACATGTTGAGCGAATGTCTAATGAACGTTTGCTGTTAAAAAGATGTATTTGAATGATTTTGATGGTATACGTTTGCGTGGACGTCCGATGAGTAGTTGGAGTGGTATGATTGAGAGTGTTTTGCGTGAGTAAAAGTGTCCAAGTAGTAGGAATAAAAGAGCATGCTGTGAGAGGAATTATGAATGTGGATGAAGCGAAAGTTGCTTGTTTGGATAGGAATGTTTGGAGGCGACTGATTTTGGGATGATGAAAAGAGTTTGTGCCACACCCTTTTGGGCACATGGCGTAATTTTGTATGTATGTATGTATGAAAATACCAGATAATTATTTAAATTAAATTTTTTTTTGATATATCACGTTTTTAACACAGGCTAAAAAGTATAAAATAATTTCTCCTAGCTCCATACAGCCCCATGTAATAGATTCTTCTCTATGGGGTTATAAATCTGTATGAGGCTAGGAGAAATTATTTTATACTTTTTAGTCCGTGTTAAAAATGTTATATATATTAAAATTATTTTTATATTTAAATAATTATTTTCTGCTTTTTAGACTGATTTAACTTTAACTTTAACCTAATTAATTAATTTAATTAATTATAATTTTATATATTATGATATATGTACACTGCATCTCCGTGAAATATTACAACTTATGTAGGAGAGACAGACGAGAAAAATATGTTACTTGTGTACCATTATGGCGTAAAATTATCGCATTAAAATATATAAATAGGTAGTAGATAGCTTTGAAACAAATGAACGATTTTTTTCCGCTGAAATATAATTATAATAATAATTAATAGTAATAATATAATTTTATTAATAATTAATATAATTGTATACAATAATATAGTTGGTAACAATTATTATTTTTGCAAATTTGTTTGTTTACATTAAAAAACAAGAAAACAATCATTTGTTTTCGTATTGTTAATTTTGCTTGACGTTTGGAAATAAATAAATTTTTATTGTTTTCTTTTGAAATACTTTTAAGAAAATCAGTCGTATTCAAGATTAATTTATTAATTATTTAATAATTAAATTTTTGTTTTATTTAAGATGCATTAAGAAATTTGAAAATTATAAAGAATAAAACAATAAAGCCGTTTTGTTTTAATATAATTATAGAAGATTATTGAATATTTGTATAAATTTTGATATTAAGAAATTTAAACATATTTAAATGTAATAATTGGTTAAATTTTTTAGAATTCTTTTTATCTGTTATGTCATTATCTAAAATGAAGACGCGAATGAAGTATGATGGATGAAGAATAGAAAACATTCTGTACATAGTTTTAAATAAATGAAATTAAACAATGAACTGTAGCTATGGTAACCATATCAACATATATTCATACGTTTTGAAATTATTTTGAAATCATACGTCAAATTAAAGCAAAATTCCAAAATGACTCGTACTAAATTAAATCCTAGTTCAGAAAAACTATCACATACGCGTTTGAAGCACACAACAAAATTCAAATCTAATCATACAGGAGCAACAATAGAAAATATTCCAAACGAGATTTTATTACAAATATTCGGTTACCTATCTAAAAAAGATTTATCTTGTAATATACGTTCTGTCTTATCGAGATGGAATGGAATTACAAAATTCTCATCATTATGGCGCCAGATTTCTGCTGGGAAAGAAGTGCCAACAAATATACTTGTTAACTGGTTGAAGATGGCACCCAAACTGAAAACATTGGAAATACAAGACCGATCTGATGGTACCATTATTTTAAAACAAGTAAGTTTTTCTATTTTTGATTATGTTTAAATAGTTTTGATAGACTTTGTAGTTTAGACCAACATGCATTGCAATTTCATGTGCAGAGAACAGGAAACTTTGATATTCTTTCTTGATAAAATTCGACTTATTTTATCGGTAAAATTTTTTCAAAAGGCAAAAAGGCGTAAATTATGTTTTTATTATCAAGTAAATCTTCAACAACTCTAGATCTAGATCATCTCGGCTGTATTGCTTTCTTGATACAATTTTTATCATAACCATTTATTGCAAATATTTCTTCAAGCATATTTTATATTTATCTTTAGAGAATTAATGTTTAATAAAATTTGTCACATAGTAGAAATAATTATAATTAAAATAAAAAGGCTTTAAAATTTAGTTCTGTGTTAATTTTAAGTTATTTAGTAATTTATTGTATTATCAGTTTTTTTTCTGATGATGATATATGTAGTGTAGTAAATATTAATACAGAACTAAATACCTAAAGCCTTTTATGTGAGAAATAATTAATATTTCAGATATCAAAAACAAACAGAAAGATTGAAGTACTAAACATTCAAAATTGCTGCGGATTACTACACCAAATTAACTTGCCTGCTGCACCCTTATATAAAATGCTACAACGTTGTCCTAATCTGAAGAATATTCGACTAAACTAAAAAAATTTGCACGATTTAATAGTACAGCTATTTTTTAAATTACTGGCGAATGCAACATTTAATAAAAAATTAACTGATAAACTTCAATTTAGTGGCAATATGACCTGGACAAAAATGAGAGTATATTTAAATGAATTTAATTTGGAACTATCCAAGTTCAAAGTGAATGGCCATGGTATTTCTCAATATAATAAACGTCGTTTTTTTAATTATGATACAATGATAGATAGAATCTTGAGATCGCTAGGTTATTTGAATATTTTTACATTATATACTTGTGTTAGTTTACTTTAGTTTTAACTTTTGCTACTGATGATGATAGCTTAGCTTTTGAAATGGGTATTTAGCTTATTTAAATTATTTTATGATTTAAAAGAAATTATTTTGTTTTATTCTGTATAAAAGTGATTATATTGTGTTTTTTTAACACAATTTATAAATTATATATTTTTTAGGTTTTTTAATGATAGAATGAAATCGATTGATTTAATGATTGATTGAATTAACCGTTACATAATAAAAGTAATTTTTAAAAACAAAACTACATATTTTCATGGATGTATCAGTATACAAATTTATTAAAACTGCGTGTATTTTTAAATGTTTCAAATTTCCAAAAATATTACAATATATTCTGTGTCTCAAACTTTAATTTAAATACATTTTACAATAGTTTCTGTTCATAGGATAAGTATCTGTATTGTACACATATTTTTTTTAATAAACTTTATTTAGTTTTCTGGCTAATTAATTACATTATAATACATATTTACAAAGTTATAAAAATACAGGAAATTTATTACTATAGCATAATATTTGTATCATTGTTAAAAGTAAAAAAAAATAATTTCAAAGTTAAAAGTTTCTTAAATTTTTATCAGTAATTTATTATATTCAAGTAATCCATTTGTAAAATATATTATGAAAAGTACTTATTAGAATTGTCATAATATACTCGAAAAACGCGCCAATATATGTTTTTAATTTAGACACAGATGGCACTTTGTTGTGTCGTCATATGTATTGTTGTTGTAAATTGGATGATTTTTTTTTTAAATTATTTTAATTATTAATTTTTTATAATTATTAATAATTATTAATTATTAATAATTAATAATTATTAAAATTCAGACTGCTACTTAAATACTTGGAAATCAAACCATGTTGCATTTGAAATAAATAAAATATGTTAGGACATTGTTTTGATATAATCTTTCAATATTTATCCATAAAAATAAATAAACTTGTGTAACCATGACAACATAAATACTCATTTCGAACTATATGTCAAACGCTATGCATCTAAATTAAATTCTAAATTAACTAATGTGCTAATTAATTGGCTAAATGTTGCACCAAAATTGAAAACAATAGATCTACGAAGACGATTTGATAGTGCTGTTAGTTTAAAACAAGTAAATTTTGTATTTTTGATTTTATCTACATACATACATACATACATACACAATCACGCCATGTACCCAAAAGGGTGTGGCACAAACTCTTTTCATCATCACGAAATCAGTCGCTTCCAAACACTTCTATCCAAACAAGCAACTTTCGCTTCATCCACATTTATAATTCCTCTCATACATGCTCTTCTATTCCTACTACTTGGAAACTTTTGCTCACGCAAAACACTCTCAATCATACCACTCCAACTACTCATCGGACGTCCACGCAAACGTATACCATCAAAATCATTCAAATAAATCTTTTGTTTTCGATGGACATATTGACATATTTATTTTATCGAACCATTATAAATATTTCAACATATAGGGGTTGTTAGTCTTAAACATTTCATTAAAATTCACATTCTACACAACTTGTAAATTAATAATAACATTAATATTTTCTCTTTAATTTTTAGAACATCGTATTGTTAAGAAAAGGACATATTTAATATTGAGATCGATAGAATTTGTTGTTCTATTGATCAACCAATTGTAATATTTCAGATATTTGTCTAAAACTGTTTGTATTTTCAAATAATTTTTGTAAATCTATAAAGTTTTTATAAATAAATTCGATATTTATAGAAATTTAGCATTGAGTTTTCTATCTAATGAAATAAAAGAAGTATTAATATACATACATACATTACGCCATGTATCCAAAAAGGTTTGGCACAAACTCTTTTCAGAAAAGATATCCCTAATGCTCTTATTAATTATATAATTTTATTAATATCCAGTGTTGCCGTCAACTTTCCGAGAAAAAAATTACTAAAGTTTTTAAAAATTTATTATGGCCATGTTATTTAACCGATATTACTCAAACTTTCACAAAAGATTTTACTAGTAATCATATAATTTATGTCATTTTAACAAAATACAGTGTTGCCAACTTTCCGAGAAAAAAATTTACTAAAATTTTTAAAAATTTATTATGATCGCTTATTATTTAACCGATTTTAATCAAATTTTCATAAAGATTCTCCTAGTGCCTAAAAAAATTATGCAATTTTAACAAAATACAGTGTTGCCAACTTATCGAGAAAAAAAATCACAAAATTTTTAAAAAAATTCAATATGGCTACATTATTTATTCGATTTTGATTAAATTTAACTTCAAAGTTTCTCTTAGTGCCCGCATAAATTATAATATTATTAAAATACATTGGCCCGTATTCTCACCTCATATGAAAAAGTGCTTTTTCAAAAAAGTTCTTTTGACGTTCACTTAAAATCATTTATTAAGCATTTTAAAATAGTTTATTTAAATTTTATAATACCAAATACAATAAAAATAATCAAAAATAGAAAAATTATTTATATTTAATCAAAAACAGAAGCAAAAAGTTATTTTGAAATTTATGATAAAAGCACTTTTTCACGAAAAAGTGAGGTGAGAATACGGGCCAGTGTTGCCAACTTTCCGAGAAATGTCAAGTATATGGGTTTACCCATATACTTCTAATCTTGTTTTTTCTATCTTATGGTGTGCAATTGTACAATAAATTATCTTCATTTTATTTAACCACATAAATAAATAAATTTGAAAGTAAGTATATACGATTTAGTACATATATAATTATTTTGCAATTACAATAATAATAGGCATCTATCTAGATACAGATGTAATAATATTATATGAGTGATGTAGGTACTGTGTTTATTTATATAAATTCATTATACTAATTAGTAATAAATAATAAAATAAATTAATTATTATTTTATTATTTAAGTATATAAGTAGTTAAACAGGGATAGTCCTAGCTCATAGGTGAGGGGTAAGGTGGGGAGCGGGGTACGGGCTACGGCCATGATGGTGATGGGGTACGGGCTACGGCCGGGGTGGTCACTCAAGCATGACCTGAGGGGTTAGCTAATTAATATGCAAAAAGGGTGACTTAATTAATATGCGGGATGACCTATACGATGATGACTCATTCTTTAGCTAACTAACCTAGCTCAACCAGGTGCGCGATTTAACCTGCAAGATGTGCAATATGAATTGCATCGGAATGCGGCACGCGCCGGCATTTAAAATAACATATGGTCGAATGCAGGCTTCAACAACAATATATTATGATGCGTCATACAATTTGCAAACTGATCTGTAACGTTAAATTTTAATGCAAATCAATTATGAGTCATAGTGATGAAAAATTATTTTATAGACGACATATTTTGAGATCGGGGTTAAAATTAAAATGTTAACATTTGCGAAATTCGTTACAAGTTTGTGTATATAAAGCGAGAAACTTATCATCTATATTCAGTTACACATTTTCTATCTCGAGCATCAGACTCAGCACAGCTACAACAAGTAAAATGAGTCTTTTTCAAAAATTAGACAAAGTTGCAAATATTAAAACTTCTTGTCCGCTATCGGACTTAGAAGAAAATAAAAAATATAAAATTTTAAAATCAAGGAAAATAACAACACAATATGGCGATCGTATACTCCTGGAACTAGAAGATTCTACTGTCTTCCTTGGGGCACGTTTTAATGATCTGACAAACAAAGAACTGGAAGATATAAACAAGAAAGGTGCAAAAGGCGAAATATTTCTCATTTCAAGAGGAAAAGTTGGCAAAACAGTAAAAATCGAATTTACTGGCTAAGAAAAAAAAATGGACAATCCACACTCCTATCAATCAAAGCCGAATTATTCGACTAGCAACTATAACTACATCAACTACAACTTACATCGAATAAATGCACAGCATCTATATCGTTGTAAACTTGAAAATCATTTTAAAAAATTAAACGATTTGAAAAAAGATATTGACGCATATTGTAATATTATACAATTAAAAAAAAAATTTCAAAAACTAAATTTAAACAGCAGCAATGAGTGCAAAAAAAATTAAATTTAATACAACAGTGAAAGTGTACAATATGTATTCCTGGGCTTTTGCTTACAATGCAGCCAGAAAAAGCTCTTGGATTCAAATTGCTCGTGATAGAATTAGGTTTAAAAATAAGATTGATAATTTTTATTTACCGTTATTAAGACCAATGTTAGAAAATATCGTATTGAAATATCATAGCTCTGTTTTAAGTTAAAATATGTATGTGTTATTTATAATGTTAGTATAAGGCTAAGATAATAATTTCATGTAATTTACTTATACGTAATAAATGTATTAAAATTCATATTAAGTCTTTTATTATTATTATTATCCTATAAAATACAACATCCTGCAGTAAGTGTTTAAATAAAACGCTTGTATATAGATACATAAAATTTTATTTATTTTTTTTTCATTAAATACATTGCATATTACAAATTATAATAAACATTTCAAACAATTTATTTTCATTGGATGTTTTCCACCAGCCTGATCGTTTTCCTCATTCCAGTCATCATGTTCACGGCAAATCCGATATTTCTGAAATTCTTCGTTTTGAATCCAACATTTCGGAAAGTGTCTCCATCTGTTTTCTATTTCCACACCAGCAAAAATCATAACAAATTCCATAGGTAAGCAAGCGATCTCTTCATCCAACATGAAACTTAAAATACTATGTTTAAAGAATGTTTTAAATGAATTCAAAGTATTGAATTGTTGCTTAAACCATGTTTTTAAAAGATGTACATTTCTAGCAGCACAGTGTTTAATATGTAAATTACAACATTCCGGTTTTAATTGCTTATTTAATTCACTCAAAGAGGGACAATTAAAATCTTCCAAGTTTTTTATTTTTTCAGAAGACAGCTGTAAAATATCACTCAACCATTTAACTTTATTTACACCCTTCGTATAGATCTTATCGGACTTATGTAGCATTGAATAAATAATATCATTGCATTCGGAAAACGGTATATTACCAGAGTACCAGGATAAATTATGATAATTTTTTGTTAACCATAGCACATTCTTTTTACTTTCAGAATTTAATTTAGACCAGCGAAAAGGGGGTCCGAATATTTCTGATTTACAGTAATTACTATTTATACTAATGACAGCAATTTCTTTACAAATAAATTTGTTAGAATTATTTTCAATAATAGTGAAACCTTGTAGATCAACTATAACTAACTCCATAATTTACAAAGGTTAAAATACAAATGAATAAAATAATTAAAAGCAAATAAATTTATACTACGTTGTCTTTTTTAATCCAGCTGTTATGTGAATTATTAAAACCAAGCCACTTTACAAAAACTTCATTTTTTCTTCGTTTCAAAATTTTTTCAACTAAATAAATATCTGGATACTTAACTTTTTGCAACTCATAGTCATAAAAACTTCCAAGAATAGGCTGATCAGATTTATCATTAAGTAGATAAGTTGTTGGATTAGTTAATTGAACTTTTCTTATTACAAATATTTTATTAGACCACATAGGTACAAAACCTTTAGAAAAAATACCTCGATGTTTACTAATTCGTACGTTATCATTTAATTTAAATTTAGGATATTTATCAGCTATTTTCATATGAGAATACACTGTCTTAAGAAGTACTTTTTCTTTGCTTTTATTTACATTAATCGGTTTCATATTAATTGTACTATGTCGAGTGTTATTATACTTTGAAGTAATTTCAGATAATAAATTAATCCATTTATAAGTACCATGTAAACTAAAAGCTTTAAACAGTAAATTTTTTAACGTTTTATTTGCTCGTTCTACAACGCTAGCTTTTTTTGCACTAAAAGAAGAATTGTGATTTATGTTATGTTTGTTCATTAAATTTTTAAAATTTGTATTAAAAAATTCTAGCCCTTGATCGGTTTGTAAATTTTTTGGAATTCGATTATCTTGAGAGAAAATACTATTCATAGCTTTTGTCACTTCTTTTCCAGTTTTATTTTTAACCGGAACAGTCCACAAATATTTTGAAAAAACATCAATTATTACTAAAATATATCGAAAACCTTTATTTTCTTTAGCATGCGGTATCATCTCTATTAAATCAGCTTGAAATAAATCATCTAATCCCTTAACAATAACACGTCTTCTTGGAAAATTAATACGTGCCGGTTTATGAAGTTCTTTAACAATTTCTACCTTAACTTTTGCCATGACGACGTCACGATAAATAATAATATATAATTATAATTAACCCTCGCTTATAAACATGTTAGTTTCAATCACAACTTCCATATATAAAAACTGATCTTTGTTGTTATTGGAATAAATATACAATACGTCATCGATTTTAATATTTTGATTTTTTAATATTGGAATAATATTACCATTATTAATTCGGTAAGACAGCTTAATTTTAGGAATATTAAATCTAACGTCAACTATACGACCTGAGCACGGAAATTTATAAGCTGTGTTCCCTTCTTCGGCACTGTTAGAAATTTCATATAAATCCAAATTTAATTTTAAATTTAAATTTATTATAACAATACTTCTCAACTTTTTAATATTGTTTAAGATTTCTTGTATTTGAGTATTTAACTTAACAGTATTTTCATCGACATATATTTTATTTGCAGCATTGTAAGAGTGCTTTGGTGAAGCAACTTGAATAATACGATGCATTTCAGCATCATAAGAGATATTTCCACCAGCTTCTCGTTTTAATGTTAACATAACAGATTTTAATTTATCTACGTATGATTTTATTACCACATCGTTAGGTTGTACTGGAGAGTCTACATTAGTTAACCGTTTGTTATTAGCATCAAAATTTCCAGAAGCTGTTTCTTTAATACCGCGCGCGATATATCTTCCAAACTTGTCAACAGTCATGATTAAACTAAAGTTATTCAATTATTTCAGCTTCTTTTAATTCTTCAATTATTGAAATAATTTCGTTGTTATGATCTGTATGGCCAGCGTTGCGTGATGCAACTAAGAGCCTTAACCGATCAACTAATTCATTTATATTATCCCAGTACACGTATTCTGTTGGTTTTTCATTAGATTCCATTAATAGTAAACCTTTACCCCCTCGAGGACCGGACCACGACTGAATTCGCGGTCGAGAAGGTGGCGGCGGCGGCAAAGTTTTTCTTAGTGCAATAATATTTTTATATTTCCATGATTTATTTCCAGCAATTTGTTCAGTTGCTGTATAATGTCTTCGATGTGCATTTGTTCTGTTTAAAATATCCGCATAATTTTTTTCATCAGCTGATTTATAGCCGACAGAAGTTTTTTTAAACAGCAATTCATACAAGCCAGGTGTTCCGCTATATCTTACATCTTGAACAATTATATCTTTGCCGTCAATTTGAACTTCAGAGTTTCCTATGTAAAATTTTTCTGTGTCAGGGTCATGTCTTATACCGTATTTGAAATCAAACAAGTCTTTTTCATCGGTAACCATTTCTTCAATGTACTGCCGGGGTAATGAATCAAATTGTTCTAGATATAATTGAAATGAGGGTTGCGCAGCTAATTTTTGAATATCTTCTCGTGTAAATGATGGTCTATTTTCATAAGAAACGTCCATGTCTTCATCAGCAGTAGGAATAGTTTCAGCAATTACATCGGTTTGCACAAATGATGGTTCTGTATCGGTTTGCCTAAATGATGCTTTTGCCTCTGTTTTTTCAATTTTTGGTTCCGATTTTATTTTCGTTAACTCTCCAACTGTTGCAATCTTTTTTAAAGAAGTTAATATCGGTTTATAAGATTGTTCTAATTCAGCTTCTCGTTGTAATGAACCCTTTTTAAGATCTAACAACTTTTTCTTTACAATATTTCTAGTTTTTATTAACTGTCGCGTGATTTGTTTATTATTATTATTATAATTTAATTCCATATTGATTACTTAGCAAATATAATATAACAACTAACTTAAGAGATCAGTAACGGCTTTTAACAGGTAATGAACAGATTTGATCAAGTTTTAACAGGTCCGCAACAGCTTTTAACAGATTTTGAACAGGTCTGATCAGCTATTAACAGGTTTTAAACAGGTCTGATCAGCTATTAACAGGTTTTGAACAGCTATTAACAGGTTTTAACAAGTCTGATCAGCTATTAACAGGTTTTGAACAGCTATTAACAGGTTTTGAACAGGTCTGATCAGCTATTAACAGGTTTTGAACAGCTATTAACAGGTTTTGAACAGGTCTGATCAGCTATTAACAGGTTTTGAACAGCTATTAACAGGTTTTGAACAGGTCTGATCAGCTATTAACAGGTTTTGAACAGCTATTAACAGGTTTTGAACAGGTCTGATCAGCTATTAACAGGTTTTGAACAGGTCTGATCAGTTTTAACAGGTTTTATCAGGTTCGCAACAGCTTTAGCTAAACACTAAATAAACAAGCCACTATAAATAAAATTATCGTTAAACTGTGTACAAAAATGTCAAATATTTTAACACATACACCGCCGATCATTACTCAACAAATATTAATTACAAACTAAATTATAAAACTATATAATCAGCTATTTATAAAAAAAAATTATCAAATCCTTGTCTATATCGGCCAGCATATATATCGCTGTCTTTATCTATAACTATAAAACCGTATTTATTTTGCCAGCAATAAGGACACATATCTTTAAATGCTTTATATGTCATATCGGTATTTATGTGATCAGTATACACGTGTTTTAAATTCATGTCATCCTGTTTAAATAATATTAATAAATTAACATTGTCTCTAATGAGATGTTTAGGTATACGTATATATGTCTGACAAAGATAGAAACAGTCAACTGCCTTATGGCGACCCATACTAAAGTATTCCCTTATTACGTTCTGCTTTTCGCACGCAATATCGTCGAATATAATAACAGAATTATACAATGCATCTGCCGGACTTACAATTTGAGTACTATCATTATATGCAAAATATCCTAAATTTTTTATAGGCTTTAGTAATTTTTCTAAATATTGATATTTATGTTGGTACAAAGACTTGGAATACAAGTAAATATTTTCAAAATGTAAACCATTCGGATGTTCAAGCAGTGAAATCAAAACATTGGTTTTACCACACCCGCTGGGACCCGCGATAATACATCTTACAATGTTTGGCAAGAGTGAGCTGTGACGTTGCTGTTGATTTTCATTCTCATAAAAATCATAGTTTTTTACATCTAAATGTTGATCTTGCTTAACTGTTCTCATAATAAAGCAAGTGCACGAAGCTGCTGCCGACACAGTTACTTCTCGACTACCGGCAAGTAAAGACGTATCTGATTTATAAATGGCTGTAAGAAAAAATCGTGCCGTCTCGTTTCGCAATGTTGTTACTCAAGCGCGAAAAGCTATAAAATCAAACGGGCCAACCGATGTTACAAAATCTGTAAAAGTAGCGTTAAAAAGCATCAATCGTTTAAAAAGAAAAATAAAGCATCCACGAGTTATTCCATTTCCTAAAACAGGTGGTATTTTGCCATTAATTCCGATTTTTGCGGGATTAAGTGCACTTGGCGCGCTAGGTGGTGGTGCTGCAACAATAGCAAGAGCAGTAACTGACGCACGCGCAGGTGTCGAACAATTAAAAGAAGCTCAACGTCATAATAAAACTATGGAATCTATTGCAATGGGAAAAGGGCTTTATTTGAAACCATATAAAAACGGATTCGGTTTGTACTTAAAAAAAAAAAAATTCTCCCGAATCGTGCATTAAACAATCACGATTTATATAAATACGCTAAACTTTTAAAAATACCGCATTTCAGAGGCGTATTTATGCGTGACAGTTTACCGAAAAATATTCATCGTAACGAATCCGGTATTGTTAATTTAGACAGTGAAGCTAATATAGGTACACATTGGACCGCATATAAAAAGCGTGGTAATATAGTAATTTATTTTGATAGTTTTGGAAATTTACGACCGTCAAAAGAATTGATAGCATATTTCGGTCGCGACTCTATAATAAAATATAATTATAATACATTTCAAACTTACGACAGTGTAATTTGCGGACATTTGTGTTTATATTTTCTCAAAACTTAAGGGCTATGTCATACACATTTACATTATTTGGAAATAGTTCTATTATAAGAAAAAGTTTTTATCCTCCAATAGAACTTGCCGCTGACACGGAATACGTTCTCGGATTAATTAATTTTGAAGTTTATAATGCAATTCCGAATATAGATAACACAAATAATAAATTTTATATTGGAAATAATATTATTACGATACCGGAAGGTTCATATGAACTAATAGATATTAATAATTATTTACGTAAGATAACTAATGATGAGGTAAATATTATAGCAAATAACAATACATTAAAATGTGAAGTAATTTCTAAACATGACATAAATTTTGAAGCTTCAAATACATTTGCTAGCTTATTAGGATTTAAACCGCGCAAATTATCAGCTAATACTGTTCATGAATCTGATTTTCCTGTCTCAATAATCAAAGTAAACGCTATTTGTATTGAGTGTAACATAACTACGAATTCTTATACAAATGACAAGACGTTGCATATTATTCACGAGTTTTTTCCGCGCGTGCCCCCTGGTTTTAAAATCGTCGAAACGCCCAGTCCAGTAATTTATTTACCAATCAGCACTCAGCTTATAGACTCATTAAGTATTAAAATAGTTGATCAAGACGGAAATCTGATTAATTTCAGAGGTGAGGTCGTCACGGTAAGGTTACATCTTAAAAAGCAAAATAATGGTGATTAAGTATAATTTAACACAACGTAAACATATAAATACTGTTTATAAAGGTGGCGTTTACAGTTTGACTACATCTGTTGGTCTGTTAACACCTGAAAATTATCATTTTCTTAAATCGTTGGGCTTCAAAGTTTGTAAATCTGGAGAAACATCGCAAGCGAATTCGAGCACTAATTATTTGGATTAAAATTAAATTTCAAAACTCAAAAAAAATTATATTTTGTAAATATCAAAATGAATGCTAGTATTTTGAATGTAAACGAGAAAGCACTTTTTGATAATTCAATAATTAATGCTGAAAAACATACACACCAGCCGTACGCGTCTACAACTTTAAACAATAATGACGAAATTCGAATTCCAATTCAACAGCAAGATGTGTATACATTGCCTTGGAATAGTTTACTTTACATTGAAGGAAAAATTTTAAAATCAGACAACACAGTTTCAAAAACGGTTAAACTTGTAAACAACGCTTTCTGTCATTTATTTGATGAAATTCGTTATGAAGTTGGCGGCGTAGTTATAGACCGTGTGCGAAATCCGGGTATAACATGCACAATGAAAGGTTATATTTCTTATAATACAAATGAGAGTGTTCGTTTACAAAATGCGGGCTGGTCACCATCAACTGATATTACACAACAACTGCTTGATGAAAAGGGCAATTTTAATGTTTGTTTACCACTACGTATGCTAATGGGATTTGGTGAAGATTTCAGAAAAGTTATTTTAAACTTGCGTCAAGAATTAATTCTGATTCGCAGCAGCACCGACATTAATGTTATTGAAAATAGTGTTGAAAATGAAATCATAAAAATAGAGCTATCAAAAGTGCATTGGAAGATTCCTCATATCTTTGTAGCTGATGCGGAACGTCTTATGCTAATGAAGTATGTGGAAAAAAGCGCTGAGCTGGAAATCGCTTTCCGAAGCTGGGAACTTCAAGAATATCCGCTGTTACAACAAACAATGCAACACACATGGGCCGTAAAAACTGAATCACAGCTGGAAAAACCGCGATTTATAATTTTCGGCCTGCAGACAGATCGTAAAAACATGGCCAAGAAAAATATGAGTGTATTTGATCATTGTTTTATAACAAATGTTAAGTTGTATTTAAATTCTGAGATTTATCCATATGATAATTTAAATTTGAATTTTTCGACTAATACGTGGGCCATGTTGTATGAGATGTATGCTCAGTTTCAACAAGGCTATTATGAACGCGAGACTGAACCTGTTTTATCACCAAAAGATTTTAAAGCCATCGCTCCGCTTGTAGTTATTGACTGCTCTCATCAAAATGAAATTCTAAAATCGGGTGCAGTTGATATTAGACTTGAATTTGAAACATCTTCAAATATACCAAATAAAACTGCAGCATACTGTCTCATACTTCATGATAGAGTTGTTAAATATAATCCATTTACTAGTGTAGTTAAAAATTTGTAAACATCTGTTTTTTAATTTATGTACCCCATTCAACTTTAAAAAATGCATTTAGCTGTTAAACTGTGCATTAGCTGTTAAACTGCTATCATGTTAAGATATACAATTAATAATGCTTTTACTGCTTTAAATTTAGTAGCAGATATTGAAGCATGTATAGTTTATGATTTAGATGATAGCATAAATATTTATGATTTGAAAAATATGAATTTACTAGTAACAATTCCTATACCAAAAAATGTAACAAAAGATAGATCTATAAATTTAAATATGTATTTTTATAATAAGCATTTAAATTATGATGTACAACTATTGACATATTTACTAAAATTTGAACCTTATTTTAATTATAAGTTAATATATAATGCAAATGAAAATGATGTATCTACTTTAGTGTATATAGATGGATGTGAACTTGATGATTTTGTAAAATCTGCTAATTTAAGTTAGAACAATTATTGTATTATGATGATTTTTTAAAAATAAAAAAAAAATGTATATATATGTGTTTTATTTCTATTATTACCTTTATCTATCACTGGTTTATGTAAAAAAAAAAAAACGCATTATTTATTGATATATATTTATTCTTTTAAACAATTACACAACTAGTCTTAATAATAAAAATATTATAAGTATCGGCAGCGGTTACAACTGTGACACGTCCGGTTGAGAGACTCGAATTGGTGGCGGCGGCGCTGACATATGCGGCTGAGAAACTCGAATCAGTGGCGGAGGCGCTGACATATGCGGCTGAGAAACTCGAATCAGTGGCGGCGGCGCTGACATATGCGGCTGAGAAACTCGAATCAGTGGCGGAGGCGCTGACATATGCGGCTGAGAAACTCGAATCAGTGGCGGCGGCGCTGACATATGCGGCTGAGAAACTCGAATCAGTGGCGGAGGCGCTGACATATGCGGCTGAGAAACTCGAATCAGTGGCGGCGGCACTGACATATACGGCTGAGAGACTCGAATCGGTGGTGATGCAACTCGGTTCAGCGGTGGTGGTTCAAATACTTTGTCAATACCAGTAACGTCTGGCATATAGTTCCACACTTCCAAACAGTTTTTACAATAACACATCAAACTGTCTGTATTTTGCAACATTTCAATAGTTGGAGTATGATGTTGCTTTTCAACTTTTATAATTTTGGTCACTGATGTGACCGTCACAATTTCTTTGGTTACTAGCAAGTAATCCATTTTAAAAAAGTTATAAAACTGACTTGTCCAGGCAGCAACTATGCAATTTATACTGATGCGTAATTGGGAATTTGCATATTATTAACAGCTTCAGCGTCCCCATATGTCATTTTCATACTCGCAAATATGTAATGGGAGGGGATGAGCAAACGTTCTTTATTTTTATATTAAAGACTAGAAAAACTTATACATTAAAAATAATCCAAATAATCAATTAATCACTTAATCAGGTTCTGTAATTTGTATCAAATTTACCTTAATACAGCTCTGTGTGTGTGTGTATTAAATTTTTCCTATATAAATTTCGATGCCATGCATGCTGGTTCATCATTCGTAATCGGTTTGTTGCGTAAGATACTTAAAATGACGTATACGTTAGCTTCTCTTAGCGATCGTGCGGTGAAAAACGTAATTGAATCGTTTAAAATTTTAAAAACTGTTGATGAATGCATTAATTGGATTAAACATACTAATAAAATTATTCTTCTTCTTAGCAAAGCAATACGGCATCGGGTTACTGACGACAATTATTTTAAACTCGAAGCTAATTTATCACATTTAAAATTGTATCGTGAAAAAATTAAACATTTGAAATCATTAATCACTAAAACGTGGTGGTAACGTTAGTGCTTTGAAACGTGTTGAAAAAAAATTAATTTGGAAAGATATAAAGTCTTGTTTTAATTCGCGTATTAGAACTGGTATTATTGCGAATATTAAATATAAAGATCCGAAACTATTTCTTGAAAAATGTTTTGTTATATTTTCGAATAAAATTAAAAATTCGTTAAAACTTTCTCTTATAAAAGTAAACGTAATATTTGTCGCCAACTTTGTTTTACCTTCTTCCGGTGAAACAGATTTGAAATATTTCAATACAGTTAATAATATAATAACTCATGCAACAGATATTAAAACATGGTATAGGGAAAACGTGTGATAAAATTTTATCTAAATTAGAAGAATTTGAAGAACGTGATTCTGGTTGGGCTCTTTTAGAAATTTTGCATTTGAAAATTCATATTAATAAATATGTTCCGATTTCAGGTGGTACATATATAAATTTACCTGAAGATATTAAGCTGAAAAAGGCAATAATTAATGTTAAAAATAATGACGAGTATTGTTTTTTGTGGGCTATAGTTTCGTGTCTTTATCCTGCGAACAAAAATTCCGATCGTGTTTCATCATATCCACATTTCGAGGACGTGTTACGATATGATAATTTAACTTTTCCTATGCAATTGAAAGATATTTCAAAATTTGAAACTATGAATAATTTGGCTATAAATATTTACACTATAGAATCTGTTAATAACGAAAAAAATCAAGTTATTCCTTTACATTTATCTACTCAGGACAGTACTAAACGAATTCATTTACTTATGTTATATTCAACTGATAACTTAGAAATGGAAATTGACGATTCCGATAGTGATACTGATATTGTTAAATGTGTGCGAAACAGTACAAATTGTCATTTTATGTGGATTAAAAATTTATCGAGATTACTGCGCAGTCAAGTTTCAGCTACACATAAATCATGGTTTTGTGATCGTTGTTTAAATCATTTTAAAACTGATACGCTTCTTGAAAAACATTATAATTATTGCAAAACTAAAAACATGACTAGAGTAAGGCTACCTGAAGAGAACGAAAAATATTTAAAATTTAAAAACTTTAGACATCAAGATAAAGTTCCATTTACATTGTACGCGGATTTGGAATGTATTTTAGAAAAAGTTGAAAGTTCCAATGATGACAAAAATACAAAAATAACTCAAAAACATATTCCATGCAGTATTGCATATTATTTGAAATGTGCATATGATGACTCATTATCTAACTTTAATTTATATCGCGGTAAAGATTGCGTTGATTGGTTTACAAATGAACTGCAACTGATTGCTAAGAATGTAAGTAAAATATTTGCCGATATCGTGCCAATGCAATTAACGCCTGAGCAGGAAGTTGAATTTTCAAATGCAAAAAACTATCACATTTGCCGCCAGCCATTTCAAACACAAGACATTATCGTGCGCGATCATAACCATTTTTTGGGGAATTTTAGGGGTGCGGCGCATCAAACTTGTAACTTATTATACAGAAAATCACATAAAATTCCAGTAGTATTTCATAATTTATCCGGTTATGATTCTCATTTTTTAATTAAAAATGTTGCTTTAGGATTTCCAGGTAATATCTCATTACTACCAATAAATAAAGAGCGATATATCTCATTTACTAAATATATTGAAAATTGTAATATAAGTTTTAGATTTATTGATTCTTTTCGTTTCATGGCTAGCAGCATCGAAAAATTGTCATCATTTTTAAAAGATCAAGACAAAGTAACAGTTAGAAAATATTATAACAATGAAAATGAATTTAAACTTTTAAATCGAAAAGGCGTATTTTGTTATGATTATTTAGATAGTTGGGAAAAATTAGAGCAAACAAGTTTACCACCACGTACAGATTTTTATAGTATTTTAAAAAATGCCGAAATTTCTAATGAAGATTACAATCATGCTTGTAATGTTTGGACTACTTTTAATATTCAAACGCTAGGAGATTATTCGGATTTATATCTAAAAACCGACGTTTTATTATTGACAGATATATTTGAAAATTTTCGTGAAAGTTGTTTGCAGACATATGATTTAGATGCGCTTCATTACTATACGGCACCGGGCTTGGCATTTGACGCGATGCTAAAATATACAAACATTGAACTCGAGTTACTTACTGATATAGATCAATTTATGTTTATTGAGCGTGGAATACGGGGTGGAGTTGCACAATGCTCAAATCGTTACGCTTGCGCGAATAACAAATATATGCAAAATTATAATTCAAAAAAAGAAGATATTTATTTAATGTATTTTGATATTAACAACTTATATGGTGCTGCAATGAGTAACTATTTACCATTTGCTGGATTTGAATGGGTACAACAAACAGACATATACAAAATTGATATAATGAATATTAGTGCTGAATCAGATATCGGGTATATTTTTGAAGTAGATTTGGAATATCCAATCGAACTACATAAACTTCATAAAGATTTACCGCTTTGCCCAGAGCATTTTACTCCACCGATGTCAAAACAGTCGAAATTAATTACAAATCTATATCCAAAAAATAATTATATTATTCACTACCGCAATCTTCAACAGAGTTTAGAGCTAGGATTAAAAATTACTCGCATTCATCGCGTTTCAAAATTCAAACAGGCTCCGTGGCTGAAAAAATATATTGATTTAAATACAGAATTAAGAAAAACATCTGATAATAAGTTCAAAAAAAATTTTTACAAATTAATGATAAATAGCGTCTTCGGAAAGCAAATGGAAAATGTTCGCAAATATAAAAACGTTAAACTTGTCGGAAAGTGGAATGGTCGCTATGGAGCAAAAGCATATATATCTAATCCTGCTTTCCACAGTTGCACAATTTTGGACAAAGATCTTGTAATAATAGAAATGAATAAAACTGATATTTTATTAAATAAACCGATTTACGCCGGCTTCGCGATTCTAGACATAGCAAAAACTTACTTATACGATTTTCATTATAATTATATTAAACATGAATTTGGCAATGATGCGAAACTGTTATATACAGATACGGACTCTCTCATATACAGTTTCCGTAATATTGATATATATGAAATTATTAAAAAAGACATAGAAAAATTTGATACTTCAGATTACTCTGAAAATAATATTTTTAATATTCCACGTGCAAATAAGAAAGTTATTGCCTTAATGAAAGATGAAAACGCTGGAAAAATAATGAAAGAATTTGCTGGTTTGCGTGCTAAAATGTATGCATATATAGTTGACGAATCTGACTATAAGAAGGCTAAGGGTGTTACTGCTGTTACTTTAAAAAGTATAACTTTTCAAGATTACTACGACTGTTTATTTTCCAATATTTTAATTTCAAAACAACAAACTTTAATTCAAAGTAAAAATCATAATGTATATACTATTAGTCAAAATAAATTAGTATTAGTTGCTAATGATGACAAACGCATGTTAAACTTTTATTCCACAGATACGCTTCCTTGGGGGTACGAAGAAAATGCTATTTAATATTGTTACTTGTTTAGTTATAAGTATAAATGTATAATAACAAATGTAAATAAATGTATATGTTGACAAAAGTTCTTGTTTTATTTCATAAATATCCTATCGCTTTCAATATGAATTTATTAATAATTAATTTGATAATATTAATTTATAACATTTACTTATTTCACGTAATTATATGCACCCTAAAATGACACATGTTTTGTTCATGTTTTAAAATAAAATTTTAACTTTATTCATTATTTAACATTTGGCATAGCTATGCAGGCTGCACAAGTCTCGACAGATCAGTTTGCAAATTGTATGACGCATCATAATATATTGTTGTTGAAGCCTGCATTCGACCATATGTTATTTTAAATGCCGGCGCGTGCCGCATTCCGATGCAATTCATATTGCACATCTTGCAGGTTAAATCGCGCACCTGGTTGAGCTAGGTTAGTTAGCTAAAGAATGAGTCATCATCGTATAGGTCATCCCGCATATTAATTAGGTCACCCTTTTTGCATATTAATTAGCTAACCCCTCAGGTCATGCTTGAGTGACCACCCCGGCCGTAGCCCGTAGCCCACCCCCATCATGGCCGTAGCCCGTACCCTGCTCCCCACCGTACCCCTCACCTATGAGCTAGGACAATCCCTGTCTACCTACTTATATACAATGCAGTTTTGGTGCCTACGTTGATGTATGGTAGTGAATTTTGGGTGTGGTTGCAAAAGCAAAAACGGAAAATGACTGCTGTGGAAATGAGATTTTTACGTGGGGTAGCTGGGTGTAACTATAGGAGAGATCGGGTACGAAATACGATTAGTGTATGATGAGTGTGAAATTCAGAAAAAAATGTTGTAGCAAAAGTTGGTGTAAGTCAGTTAAGATGGTTTGGACATGTTGAGCGAATGTCTAATGAACGTTTGGTTAAAAAGATTTATTTGAATGATTTTGATGGTATACGTTTGCGTGGACGTCCGATGAGTAGTTGGAGTAATATGATTGAAAGTGTTTTGCGTGAGCGAAAGTTTTCAAGTAGTAGAAATAAAAGAGCACGTATGAGTGAAGAATTATGAATGTGGATGAAGCAAAAGTTGCTTGTTTGGATAGGAGTGTTTGGAGGCGACTGATTTCGGAATGATGAAAAGAGTTTGTGCCACACCCTTTTGGGGTACATGGCGTGATTGTGTATGTATGTATGTATGTAATAAATAAATAAATATTTTTTTTGCAGCTACTCCCTTAATTGTTTGAATTAATTTATTTACGAGTATAATTTTAAATTTAAAAATTTCGACGAAAAAAAACTTAAATATACCTATATTTATTTTTAATGTGATATTTTTAAGCATTTTATATACATTTAATTAATTAATTAATTAATAATTGCATTGTCATCCAGTTCTAAAGCTGTGTTTAAAGTTTTAAGGCTCTGTCGAGGGGGAAACCACTTGTAAAATCTGGTGTACAAATTTGTTAAAATCCCTTAAAATCCTAGTAAAATCATGGTAAAATCCGTAAAATCATGGTAAAATCCTCGAAAAATCATGGCAAAATCCTTAAAACCCTAGTAAAAATTATGGTAAAATCCTTAAAATTATAGATAAAATTCCTACAATCTTAAAAATTTCATGTAAAAATCTTTACAATCTTACTTAAAATCCGTAAAATCAATCGCACTTACAATCGCACTTAAAATCATGAAAAATCCTTAGAGTCTTACTTAAAATCATGTAATCATTGGACCCGTATAGTATAGTGTACATTAGTCAATATATTCGAATCAACTTATGTCTTTCGAGAGTGCGCGTGCATCGCAAATCTCATATGCATAACTAAACAAGATTAGAAGTATATGGGTAAACCCATATATATAGTCTGCCGAAAAATTATACGGTCTCCTATAGTTTTGCCAATTATACAAATAGTATTGTACATAAAAAAGTGACATTTGCCTATAATGTGCACTAAAAAATTAGAAACATTATGCCGTTTGCGGTTTTGTAATCGTAGGTTCCTAAAGAGCCCTGCACTGATAATTTTTAATCAGCGCCTACTTACGTTTGCCGAAATATTATACGGTCACTTATAAAAACGCTTTTAAAATGCATATATTTTAATAAACAAAACAAAAAACAGAGTATTAGTAATCTATTGAACCACCGTTACAGTGAATTAACTTAAAAATTTGATTCGGCATACTTCGTACAAGCTTCTCCAAAACTTCATGTTTCAAATTGTCCCAAGCTGCCTGGATTGCCCGTTTTAATGCATCCTTTGATTCGTAATTCATGTTGTTGTCATAAACACGTTTTACCGTTATTTCCCAAACATTTTCAATTGGATTAACATCCGGTGATTGCGCTGGGTGATCAAAAACAGGAATGTTTCTTGCACCAACCAAGCTTTTGTTCTGCGACTTGTATGGATTTTCGCGTTGTCGTGCATAAAAGTGAGGTCTTCCTCACCATGTTCCTCTAGAAATAGAATTAAGGAACCCTCCAGTACCTCCTGATAATCTTCACTGTTCATGCGGCTTGACGTAAAGGCAATTCTTGCCTTTTCGCGAGAGTTAAATGCTGCCTAAGTCATAACCCTTCCTCCACCAAAATTTCTTTGAGAGTAATAACGTTGTTCTTTTCGAAGATCATGCCAGTATGAGTTGTAGTCATCAGATCCATCAAGGTTCCATTTTATTTTTTTATTTTTATATTTTTTTTATGTACAATACTATCTGTGTAATTGGCAAAACTATAGGTGACCGTATAATTTTTCGGCAGACTGTATATATACTGGGTGTCCCATTTTAATCCGCCACTTGCAATAACTTTAAAATCGTGCATCGGACAAAAAAATTTTTTGGATGAAAAGTAAGTGGTTTCGAGGGGGACATCTGATGCAGAAACCCTTGCTACTTTTGGACCCCCTGGGGGGCGAGAACGGGGGGCAACTTTGAAATCTTAAATGGAACCCCTATTTTTTATTGCAGATTCGGATAGACCAGAGGTTCCCAAACTTTTTTTCCCCGTAGACCACTTTCAAAAATTTACTGGTTTCGGTGGACCCCCTGCTGCTACATTTCTACCATATTCCCAAAACTCGTCAAAAAATGTGAAGATTAGATCTAACGATGGATATATGCGTCGCGGCTGAGTTCCAACTCTAAATTCGGAGTGGTAAAAATAAAAAGAAGAATAGTATATTTTCATTATTCATTAAAATTTTTTATTAAAATAATATGATTAGACTTAATAGACTTAAAATTAAACATTAATAACGTAACTTCAACAATTAAAAAAAATAGTCATTTTTAATGGGAGGGATGCACTTGATGAATTGATAGCAAGTTATCAATATTTGGCTTCAGTTTTGTCAGGAATAACCGCAAATCTCCCCGTTCTGTGATATTCAATCTGCTCCTTTTTTTTGTTAATAGGTTTGTCACCACACTAAAACTTTTTTCGACAAGGTATGACGAGGGAAACGCTATCAAAAGTTTTCTCGCAATTTCCCACAGTCCAGGATATTTTTCGGCAATTTCTGCTTGCAGCCAAAATGTTTGATAGCCTTTTTTAAATTTCACCTTCAGCTCCTCATTGGTGGTAAGCTCGAGTAGCTCCTCTTGCAATACCACATTCGCCACTTCCGTTTCATCAAATGGATTTATGATCCATGGTGGTATTTCCATCGTCAGAATATCTTCAAATCTATTTTTGAAGTCATCATGCAAGGCATTTAAATGTTGAACGTATGTCTGAATATCCTCATCAAGACATTCTGCCTGTGACAAGTTTGGAAACTGTGCGAATTCGCGCCGACTAATATTTTGCTTCATAAATTTCAATTTTCCAAGAAAAGCCGAAATTACACCCTTTGTTTTTATTAAATTTAGGCTGTCCCCTTGCAACTGCAA
Organism: Clivina fossor; assembly: GCA_963966155.1. Lineage (NCBI taxonomy): Eukaryota > Metazoa > Arthropoda > Insecta > Coleoptera > Carabidae > Clivina > Clivina fossor. The sequence goes on from CAWYQG010000347.1 coordinate 853,291, forward strand.
GTTAATGTCATTAAATTTTTTGTACAAATCTGTCAAATACGCGATGTCTGCTTTCAATTTGATCAGATTTTCTTTTAAATCTGGATCTTTACTTTCCAAAAACTCTAAAACTGATTCAAAAAGTGAGTAAAATCTTGTTAAACATGCACCTTTCGACAACCAGCGTACTTCAGTATGTAAGAGTAATCGTTGGAAGTCTTCATCATTTTCGTCGCACAATTGTGCAAATAAACGGGTATTTAACGCGTTGCTTCTTATTTTGTTAACTGCTTTAATCACAAATTGAAGCGATTGGTGCAATCTATCACTCAAATTTTTCGCTACCAGGTGTTGTCGGTGTATGACACAGTGAATTGCAGTTACTCCTGGTATAATTCTTTGAAGATGGCTTATAAACCCACGATATCGCCCGAACATGGCAGGAGCTCCATCTGCTGCCACCGAAGTAATGTTTGTAAATGGAATCGATTTTTCCTTAAGAAAATCGCTCAGGACATTAAATATTGATTCTCCTTTTGTGTCCGTCTTCAAAGTTTTCGCGAATAGTAGCTCTTCATGGATTTCTTCGTCCATAACAAATCGAACATATGCCAATAATAAGGCTTCATTGCCAGGTAATGTTGATTCATCCAATTGAATAGAAAAATGAGTTGTTTGCAGATAATTGCACAAGAAGCTTTCAACATCAGAGCTCATTTCATCAATACGCCTTTGTACAGTGTTGTTACTCAAAGAAATTTTTTTAAGTACGTCAAATGGAGGTTTGTGCAGAACAGTTTTTAAAACCTCTTCAACAGCGGGTAAAATTAACTGTTCACCGATGGTGTGCGGTTTTCCAGATTTCGCGATAAGCAATGAGATATTGTAGGATGCCCGCAAGCCATCATCGTTACTTTGAGACGTTGAAGCGAACATACTTTGCACGGTGGGTCTTCTTTCATATTTTTCCTTCAATGTTTGAAAATATTTTAAATCTTTGCCTATTTTATCAGGATGACACCTTCTTAGATGATCTTCGAGCTTCGATGGTTTCATCGAGTCATTGCTCAAAACTTTGTTGCACAAAAGGCATATGGGCAATCGTTTGTCGGCCGTTGATGGAACAAAACCAAATTTCAAATATTGAACACTGTATTGTCGACATTTCTTCTTAGATTCAGCCATGTTTCGTATCAGTTACCTACGTGTAAAGAAAAAAAAAAGTTTGTTTTAGTAATCATAAGGTGATTTTAACAGGATATGGCTATTTGAACAGAATTGAATGGGAATAATTAGTTAATTATTGCAATGAAAAAACCAAAATGCCGGCGGCAAAACTGATTTTAATTATTAAAAGCAATAAGCCGCTAAGATTGAATCTATTTTAATGTAATGCAAAACATTTTTTGATTAATTATATTTTGATACATTTCTGTAAATTCGAGAGAAAATACTTTTAAAGAATATTTTGACGTCAAAACACCGCGATTTTAATGTTTTATTTATTACGTTGATACATTACTATACGAGTGGTACATTTTATGAAAATATTTTTAGTCATTTAGCATTAGCAACTACGAGGGCACTGAAATATGTACAAACATGCAGGTCAATTATAATAACTCTCTTTTAGTGAATCACCACAGTCGGGTAAATAAATAATTTTATAATAAAAAGTACTAAAAGTTCAATCTTTCTCGGCTTTCTGTTCTTTTATAGAAGTATCGAATAATGGCCCTGTTCAGTATTTAATTTTTATTACGTACCTACTACACGCAAACATAACAAATAATATAATATTACTACAATATAAAATAAAAGTATGTATAACAAATAGGCAGGTATACTTACTTTTTCCGGCACTGGCAAACACTGACATCGATTCACTCACACGTTTCTTTTCAAAATTCCCGAAACAAATGAGCACAGCAAATGAGTAAAGCAAATGAGTAACGTTTGTTCTTGGCATTCGTATTTATATTGGTGAAGAATCAAACAAGTTCATGCAAGATTGCAAGCACAGTACAAGTCGTATTTCGTCCCTATGCACGTCTTAACTAGCGTTGCTGGCTGGCTAGCGGGCGGCGCTTTGCAAGTCTCGATACGCGTTGTACTCAAAATATCGAATATGCAAGTTTTTACAAGTTAACAGTCGCTGACTTTCTTAAAATACACTACTCAAAAAAATTAACGGAGGTTTAAAAAAAAGGAAATTAATACTAAATAAACAGGCTATCAGATCCATATGCCGGCCTAACTGAAAAAAAATTTTCACACCCGTGGACAAAAAAAAAACAAGCAAAAAATTTGCAATATTATTTTTTTGCGCTATCTGTTAGTATTGCATGAGAACCGTAACTCCTAAAATATTTTAGCAAAAATCTGAAAATTTGAATCATAAAGCTTCAAAATGCTTTTTTTAAAGTCTCAATACGACCATTTTGCACCGAAATAAAGCCTGTCAAAAATCACCGAAAAATTTGGAATTTTTTTTAGTACCTAGTGTATTATCTGCCTACAATGTAGGCCCTACATTGATAGGTACAGCCAAGCCAACATTTTAGTTCTTTACGATCGAAACCAGATAAATTTTCGTGGACCCCCACTTACAACCAGTGAACCCCCATTTTTTTTTCTCGCCATCGTAGACCCCCGTCGAGTCTTCCGTGGACCCCTGGGGGTCCACCTGGACTACTTTGGGAATCACTGGGATAGACCATTAAAAAGTATGTAAATTTTATTTTAAGACTTTCTTTTATCTTTAATAGATGGCGCTGCAAACAGCATTTTTTTCTCAGTTTATCAGTCTTCAATTTTAAAAAAAAAAAGGTGTAACTAAGTACGATATTCAAGTTTTTTTTCAGTTCTTTGGGAGGAGGGGGGGGCAAGGGTCACTGAATCAGATATCCCCTCGAAACCATTAACTTAAAGTTATCCCCTCGAAACCATTAACTTTAAGTTAATGTTTTCGAGCGGGATATCTGATGCAGTGATTCTTGCCCCCCCCCTTCCTACCAAAGAATTAAAAAGAACTTGAATATCGTACTTAGTTACACCTTTTTTTTTTCAAATTGAAGACTGATAAACTGAGAAAAAAAATGCTGTTTGCAGCGCCATCTATCAAAGATAAAAAAATGTCACAAAATAAAATTTACATACTTTTTAGTGGTCTATTCGAATCTGCAATAAAAAATAGGGGGTTCCATTTAAGATTTCAAAGTTACCCCTCGTTCGCGCCCTCCATTGGGCTTGGGATGGGCAAAGGTCCCTGCATCAGATGTCTCTCTCGAAACCATTTACTTTTCATTGGAAACATTTTTTTGTCCGATGCACGATTTTAAAGTTACTGCAAGTGGCGGATTAAAATGGGACACTCAGTATATATATATATATATATATATATATATATATATATATATATATATATATATATATATATATTTCAATATTTATCGTTCTTAATAAAATATACAGCAAACATTAACTTTTATCATATCAACAAAATATGAAATAATGTAACACATGTCTACACAATACAACAACAAAAATATAATAATTCACCTATCACACAGTGGTGAACAATGAAACACTTTTTGATCGGCTTTTTGCATGTTTCTACATAAATGTATGTTTCCACCAAAGAAACATTAAGAAACTTTTTGATTTCTGTTATTGCTGTTCCAGTAGGTTTCAGTAACTTGCTCATTATTGTATATAATATACATTTGTTACCACTAAAACTAGAAAGTTTCGCAATGTTTCCTTATTGGATTTGTAAGTTTACACAGTAATATATTTAATCAATTACGATAGAGAAATTTTGCCAAATATTGTAATTCAATTTATTTAGAATTTCGAATTTAGACTAGTCTATCTCTTAAACACGTAACAGCAACTAAAAATTCTCTATTCTTAGAAAAAAGGTTTTAGTTCTGTAATAATTTATTAATAAATCAACGTTTCGATGAAATGTAAGTGCGTTTTCATCAAAAAAAAAGATAGAAATAACATTTATAGTAAATAAACAGAACAGAGAAACAAGTTACTAGGTAACAAATAAGTAACTAAATCATAAAATTTATTAATTTTTGATTAAAGGTAGCCAAATTTTATTTAAATTAGTGCCTTCACACTAATTAATGTTAACTTTTTCTTTATAAATTTCTATTGCATTTCTTATCAATCTGCTGTTAATATTGATTAGTCTTGCAATTATTAGAGTATCTTCAAAGGGTACCCCCGGATAAGATGGTAAAAAATGCCCTAAAACCAAATGACATATGAGTAGTAAAACTATGATTCTAACATAAAAATATTATTTTTGATAGGTATTTTAGTGCCCCACTTTCAACCGTACCCCTCGCAAGTCAAAAAACGTTTTTTTTTTATTTTAATTTTTTTCGTCGACATCCATTAACTTATCTAAATGGAAATAATTATTCAATATAACAGAATAATTTTTTCTATAAGACTACAGTTTTTTCATAATTTTTTGATGCCAAATTCAAACAAAAAAAAAGAAGTTTTTCAAATTTTTTTTTTTGTGGGCGGTTTTTTCCCATCAAATTTTTTCGATCACTGGGCTAGAAGTTATAAAACGTTTTAAACAATATTTTAACCTTTTTTTGAAAAATTTTTGGAGAAATTTTGAAAAATTTTAATAATTATAGAAAATGTTGAAAATTTTGAACAATTTGCAAAATATTGAAAATTTTCATTTAAGTTTATTTATTATTATGCGAAGAATTTGTAGATAGAAATGAATTTAAAAGTACTAGAGTATGTTTTACATTAATTGCAAATCTTTAAATAACTAACACTGTAGAAACATAGTTACTATTAGTGCAATATTACAAAAATAAAAAAAATTATAATGAAAATGATGGACGCTTGTTTGTTTAATGTTATACATTTATTTTTATGTTTATTTCAAAGATAATATATATTTTATACTCTATATACTTTTAAATCATTTTCACAAAAGTTTAACACAAAATTTGAGTGTGTATGTTAGTTACTGTAACAATTCATACACAAAAAGTCAATTTTCAATTTCAAACTTTCATAGATAATACAGGTTTTACTTATTTACAAAAAAAGGTCTATATTGGTGTACACATAAATTATTACGTCAACAAAGTCAAACAAAAAAATGAGTTTAATATTATCACCCAGTAAATTGATTGATTAAATTTTGATAAAAAAGAAAAACGCTTAATTGAATGTCGTATTTGTAACTTTTTTAAACCCAATTTTTATGAAAAACATTGGCTTTGTTTTGTTTTCAAAAAATTATTTGTAAAAAATTAAATCTATAATCGTAGTAGTCGATAACTTTTATTTGTTAAATTTTTCGAAGTTGTCAATATATTCACAATTGAAATAAACGAGTGTAACGGTTTTCATAAATTTATGTCCAAAGAAAAATTAATCAAAACTGAAGTACGAACATAAGCGATAATTTTAGTTTCTCATGCATATTTAGCTTTTAACGAAACTTGACAATCTTTGGACAGAGATCTTCGAATATTGACCATGAAAAACGCTCACATATACGTGACAAATAAAGAAATACATGAGTTTTTATGTAAAGAAATTAAATATAGGTATGCATTCTTTAAATTAATTGACTTCTCTTAATATTATGCATTTCAATTTAGCTAGATTTTTTGTACTAGTATATTAATAATTTAATTTCTGAAAAGTATTCTAAATGTGTAATGAAAAAAATATATTTTTTTTGATATAATAAAAAATCGTTCAGAACTCATTATATTGAAATAAAATAGCTTTAGGATTCAGTTCTATACTGCACTGATTAAGTTAAGCACTGATTTAAATACAATTTGGCTTCCCCTAATTAATAATTTATAAATTATTATTATTTTTTTTATAATTTGTAAACTTTTTAATCTAGATACCTTATCATCTAGTAATTCGTTTTTATGTTTTGCTTCTTTATTATTTATGTTATTTATATTATTTTTTCCTGATGAAGATATCGGTGCAGTATATCGAAACGGCGATATTTAAATAAAATATATACAGAACTTAATCCTAAAGCTTTTTAATTTTATTTATACTTTTTATTATAAGTCTTACAGATGTGAACAGACTCGATCCATATACAAGTGTGACTGGTGTGACTAGTGTAAATATGTGTGTGTTTTGATATTGCAACAAGCTTTCAAATTTTAAACAATATCTAAAACTAAACTGTCATTAATAAAACACGTTATATTAATATTATAATACGCTTGAAGAAGAATATATAGAAGATGTACAATTTATTTGGCTGATTTTCAATATCCACTAATAATAAAAAGGTCAATAGAAATTGCTGTTATTTTTTATTCAAATTTGAACAAAAATTACAACTTGAAGTAACTAGAAACAGAAATAATGCAACAAATTACTTAACTAATACAGCAAGATCGACTTTAACAAATATTATTTTTAACTCAATGAAGAAACTGTTATAAGAATATGACTAAATAATTCACTCGAAACTTGAGCTCGTGAATTTAAAATAGACATTTTAACGCCTACTACTTTTTTTTCTTGATAGCTTTTTGCTTCATGACCTGATTAGAATTTGTTCCGTTACGATAAAAATATATATCACTTGCAATAGAACGATAATCGTGTGTCACATTAAATTTTTTTTGAACTTGTTTAGATATATTTTCCGATTTCATTAACAATCGCACTACATTATCGAACAGATGAGGCTTTTCCAAAATACTTTCAATTTTTTTATTAATTTCTTTTATTTTCTTCTCGATTACAACTTCTTCCGAACAAATTGCCTTCACTATATCCTTATAGATTGAGCCTCTATCTTGTAGATATGCCAATTCACTTTCCCGTAATTCTAATTCATCCAGCAATTTCTGCTGAATTGCATCGTGTTCTTGTTCCTCCTGATATTTGAGTCGATCAATGACACCTTTCCAAGTATAATGCGTTTTCTTTGAGTGTAGCTAAAAATTTGACACAATTCAGATATTTTGCAATTTATAAAACAAACCTATATGTTGAAAAATTTTGTAGTTTCCCTCCCATTTCCATTATTTGTACACCGTACAATGTATCAACTTTAGAATGTATTAAATAAGTAGACAATATTTTTAAAGTTTTGATAAAATATGTGAATTGAAATTTTAAATAAAACGAAAATTTCTGTAATGTCGTGGAAAATATATAACTATACTCACATGCATATCTTTTTTATGTTCGTCATATCTATTTCTCAAATCATTAATTTGGTTGATTAATATTTTGAAAGAGTTGCAAGCTGATTGACATTTTTCCGTTACTTGTTTGTTTGAGTCGTGAATATATTTATTTTCTAATTTCATGACATTTTTCATTTCATGCAATTTAGCGAACATGATTTCCATTGTATTATCGAATACATCCAAATGTCCTAGCTTCTCACTGAATATTTCATTAAAATCTTCATCATCGTCCAAGTTTATCTGGTTAAATTCGAATTCATCAGATTTGACTGGTGCAGACAGTAATCCTATTTTTTCTTTATTTATAGTTATTGCACTAAAATATTAAAATTTTTATTAATAAAATAATATACAATACGCCGATATTTTTATATGTACATTTTTTATGTGAAATATATTATACAGCTTATACTACGGTTATGCAAAATAAAATATAAGATTTTTATTAAGAAAGTGGCAATTTATACATACGATATGTATACGCAATTGGCTATTTATACATACAGTATTTTTACGTAATTGGCTATTTAGGGTAGGTTAGGTTAGTAGATTGTTTTTTTTTTTAGTATATATAAATAGCCAATTGCGTATATATACCGTATGTATAAATAGCCTCATCCTTTTATTAATAGTAATTTTAGCATACAAAAATAACTAGGTTAACTGTTAATAATAGAATCTTAGAAATTGAAAAAACTTTATTTGTCTCGCTTTTTCAAAACTTTCCTAGATTTTGCTTCGTCATATTAGAGTAATAAGTAATATGTCTTTTTGGAAAACTAAGTGTATGATTTTGTTAGACATACGTAGCGATTATCTTCTTCTTCTTCTCACTACTGATATGACAGATTAATTTGTATTATGATGTAGATCTTAGCTTAGTTTGAAAAATTTGTATCGCGTATACATAATTATGTAGAACTATAATTATAATATTACTTTAATTGTTATTCAAATATTTCTATAACAAATATGTAGGTAGTTATAAAAAATATTTATTTATTGTGTTAATTTTAAGGCGTGTCTAAAAGAAATGTTATAAATAAAATTGTTTCTTTGAGATTTATTATTATGTAAAACAAATGAAAAAATTAGTCAATCAAAAGTAATTTCAGTATTCTAATAATGTATATTTTTTAATTAAAAACAACAAAAAAGATGTCGAAGAAAAATTAATATATGTATAGTATGAATAATTATATGTCAAAATTATATATATATATATATATATATATATATATATATATATATGTATATATATATATATATATACAAAATTGTAAAATACTAGTATTTTACATACCTTTTTGGTTTTTCAATTCCAGACAAATTAGTGGACATCTTGTATTGAATAAATGGTTTTTAAATAATTTAATGTGCACAAGAAGCTGTTCAAAGGCAAGGTTTATATAAATCTGGAGTTTAAAACGGACAAAATTGTTTTAAAAAGATAACAGTAATAAATGTTGACTGATTATATTATGACAGTTCACACGTTGTGAAGCAATTGTTTGAAATTTTGTTTAAAATATTTTAGTCAATATTACTGAATATTCAAAATTATTTTTACAGTTACTATAGTTACCACTTTGACCGCGAGGAAAAAGTGGTATAGTTCTCGGTACCATGTCCGTAACATTTTCAAAAATTAAAATTATAATAATAAAATTATTATTATTAAGTATGATTACTATATGATTCAGAATTTTTAATACATAAATTGATTCTAAATATAGACATTACGATAAATAATAAATAATTAAAAATTATATTTTTGTTTTAAAGAAATATTCATAATTAAAAAAAAAATATTTATTATAGAAAAAAATTAATTTATAGTATAAAATACAACACATAAACAGCAAGTTTAAATAACTTTAATATAAATTATTATGAAAAATAAAGTTAATTTAATATTTAAAAACCTGTGAATTACCTTTTCAAAAAAGCAATTAAATTTTTCATTTATTATACATTTTGAAAATACAAACAATATAATGTTTACAAAAACAGCACAGAAAAATAGTAAAAATCAAAACTGAAATAGCTTTGTGTAGTAATGCTGAAAATATTGAGGGGTGGATGGAATCAGCGTGCAGCTTTGAACGAACGGATACGATGGTTTCCAAATTAATTCCCAGTTGGCGTGTGATGCGATTGGGTAAATGTAATAAAAATTCGTGGCCCATTAAGCACACATGATCAAACGATTGCTTGTGCTGCCGACGCGACGCTGCTGTGGCTCGCCAACCAGCCAGCCAGCCAACGCACACAGTACCACGGCCCAGCGCAGCATATGTAAGAGATTATTCTTTTACCGTAATTACCACTTTGACTGCAAGGAAAAAGTGGTATAACGTGCGCGTACGGTGTCTGTAACATTAAAAAATAATAAAAGAAAATGTATAGAAATCCTTCATATAACCTCTAGATCAGACGAATCTGAACTTAGTTTATGTGGGTGTATGGATGTGCGTCGTCAGCTCGCTCGGTCGTAAGTCAAAATTTTGTGGCCGCAACTCTTCCTAGACGGGATTTAACCGATTTTAATGAAATTTTCAGGATAAATTTGTCTAGCACCCAAAATGATCATGTGGTTTTATTTTTTTCCAGTGATGCCAACTTTCCGAGAAAAAATTACTAAGGTTTTTAAAAATTTATATTGGCTACATTATTTATCCGATTTTGATCAAATTTTCAGAAAAAATTTTCTTAATGCTCCAATTAATTATATAATTTTATTAATATCCAGTATTGCTAACTTTTCGAAATAAAAATTACTAAATTTTTTTAAAATTTATTATGGCCATGTTATTTAACAGATTTTACTCAAATTTTTACAAAAGATTCTCCTAGTATTTATATAATTTATGTAATTTTTAACAAAAAACAGTGTTGCCAACTTTCCGAGAAAAAAATAACTAAAATTTAAAAAAATTTATTATGACCACTTTATTTAACTGATTTTAATCAAATTTTCATAAAAGATTCTCCTAGTGCCTAAATAAATTATACAATTTTAACAAAATACAGGGTTGCCAACTTATCGAGAAAAAATCACAAAATTTTAAAAAAATTTATTGTGGCTACATTATTTATTCAATTTTAGTCAAATTTCAGAAAAGTTTCTCCTAGTGCTCACATAAATTATAATATTATTAAAATACAGTGTTGCCAACTTTCCGAGAAATGTCAAAGTGGTCTATATATGGGTTTACCCATATTCTTCTAACCTTGTTTCAGTCTTATTTTAATACAAAGCAATAATTCTTGCACTTTGATTTGATATTATAAATTGTATTAATAGCATTATATTTAGCAGGAATCGCACGGTTAGCTCAGTCGGTAGAGCATGAGACTCTTAATTTCAGGGTCGTGGCTTCGAGCCCCACGTTTAGGCGAATACATATTTTTAAATATTATAATTAAAAATACCAACATTTTATATGAGGAAAAAAAAGATACAAGTCAAATGAGGCCCCGGAAGGATTCGAACCCTCGATCTCCTGTTTACTAGACAGGCGCTGTAACCCGACCAAAAGGTTGGTGGTTCGAGCCGGTTCGAGCCCACCTGGGAACGCAATCTATGTTTTACGTTTCTATTCATAAAATTGTCATTATTAAATGTTTGTCATTCAACATATACATTTTTTATATACAATTTTTAGCATCACCGAAATACATATCTTGAAGTAACATTTTTAAAATAGTATCACAAAAGCATTAGATTTTTTTTGTTAGCATTTTAAAAAAGTGTAGCAAAATAAAATAATATATACATACATACATACACAATCACGCCATGTACCCAAACAGAGCGTGGCACAAACTCTTTTCATCATCCCGAAATCAGTCTCCTAGAAACATTCCAATTCAGAACAAGCAACTTTTGCTTCATCCACATTCCACAATTCCTTTCATACATGCTCTGTTATTCCTACTACTTGGAAACTTTCGCTCACGCAAGCCAGTCTCTCAATCATACCACCACTCCAACTACTCATCGGACTTCCACCAAACGTATACCATCAAAATCATTCATATAAATCTTTTTAACAGCAATCGTTCATTAATATATAAACATTAAAATGTTACTGTTAACTTATGGTTTTGAGCGCAGAATTTGTTCTTTCCTTAAGAAATTGAAAATGCAATTTTTGCTAACTGAGCTACTCAGGCTGAATATAAAACAAGATTAGAAGTATATGGGTTTACCCAGTTTAGCCAGATATCCTAGCCACTAGACCATATCGGATTGTATGTATTATACATATACATATAACACATTTATACTAGATTATGATAGTTAAAAAAACAAGATTAAAACTATATGGGTAAGCCCATATATAGACTACTTTGACATTTCTCGGAAAGTTGGCAACACTGTATTTTAATAATATTACAATTTATGTAAGCACTAGGAGAAATTTTTCTGAAAATTAAATTAAAATCGAATAAATAATGTACTGTGTTTTGTTAAAATTGCATAATTTATTTAGGCACTAAAATAATCTTTTATGAAAATTTGATTAAAATTTGACCATAATAAATATTTACAAATTTTAGTAAATTTTTTTTTCGGAAAGTTAGCAACACTGTATTTTGTTAAAATTACATAAATTATATAATTACTAGTAAAATTTTTTTTGAAAATTTGTTTAAAATCGGTTAAATAACATGGCCATAATATATTTTTAAAAATTTTGTAATTTTTTTTTTTGGAAAGTTAGCAACACTGGATATTAATAAAATTATATAATTAATGAGAGCATTAGGGATATCTTTTCTGTAAATTTGATCAAAATCGGATAAATAATGTAGCCAATATAAATTTTTAAAAAATTTAGTAATTTTTTCCTCGAAAAGTTGGCATTACTAGAAAAAACCAAAACCACATGACCATCTTGGGCACTAGGCAAATTTATCTTGAAAATGTCATTAAAATCGGTTGAACCGTCTAAGAGAAGTTGCAGCCGTTTTAAATCTGACAAGTATTGTCATAGCTATTAAAAATTTATAATCAGAAATTTTCAAAACAATCTTTATGGGGTCAGGTATGGAATTATAATCCGTTTTAAAAACGTGTTATATTAATTTTTTTTTTTTTAATTTAAATAATTATTTTCTGTTTTTTAGTCTTGTGTGTGTGTTCTGTATTTTCTGTAGTTTCTATATTTTTAAAAATAAAAAATCGCTAAATATACAATTGTACGGAATTCGTAAATATGACATAAAATAAAAATTAATATTTTTAATATTATTAATTGATTAATATTGTATACCCTGACGAAAATAATAAAATTACTGAAAGCTTAGTTATGAAACTACAAATGAAACACTGTAAAAAATTTCTGTAATATTACATAAATTATTACAATAAAATTATGAGCTCGGCTGTATTTGGTAAAAATAAAATAATTGTTATTGATTAGAAATATGTAAAAATATGTAAAATATGTAGAAATATATTAAAATTGAACATAACATTCTTTTAATAAAATGTGAAAATAAATATGTAAATATTTTACGTATATACGCACAGAAAATATTTATTTGAAAAATTACGATATTGTAACAAAACAGAAAATTATTATTTATTTACAGTATTGAAGTAATTAATATTTACTGTTTATTAATTTTTACACAGAAAAAAGTTTGTAAATAATATTACAAGATATTTTATTTTAAAAATTACAACAATGTTGCAAGAAGTTGGTTTTTGTACAATTGCAGTAAAAAATTAATTAGCAGTAGATATTAATAACTTTAATTTTGTAAAAAAAATACAAATTCTTGTATGCAAATTTTTGTATGTGCGTATTTATTTACGAACATAAAATTGAAATATGTTTTCTATTTGAAATAAAAAATTGATATTTCTGTGAAATTTTTTAAATTAAACAAAAATTTAACCAGTAATTTTATCTAAATATTTTAATAAGATATTTAAGTAGAAAACAAAATGTTATAACAATCTAGTGTTTTAATAAAATTAAAAACAAAGTTACATATGATAAAAAAAATGTTCAGTTATTTTTAGCATTTCATTTATTATATCAGAAATTTCATTATGTTAGATGTGTAGATATTTTATTAGATTTTTCCATCTACATGTTAAATTTATGTATTCTATGGTGTTGGTTATAATTTTTATTTATTTTCTTTTATCAAAATAGCTGTTTGTATATTATACAAATAAAGAATGGCTACTCTGCCACCATTTGACAGACATTCTTCATCATGCAGGTATTTTACAATTTCAAAATTTTGACTATATAGTAGCAATAATAATTATGCTTGCATTTTCAGTCCATATGCAACTGCTAGTCATACATCTTCACATGCAAGGTAATCAATATATACAGAGTGGCCCAATCAAAACAGTAAATGCAAATTTTGGCCACTTAACATCATTTTTGCGAAAAACGCTCGAACACGTCAATTTTAGTATGAAGGGGTATATCTGAATCGATTAGTACTATTTTCCTAACATCAACCCTAAGAGGAGGAGGGATTGCACCCCAAAAATTTTAAATGGAAAGGGGTGTTAAAAATGACACCGTTCTAAAGGCCTTTCAATTCGATTTTCAAAAGTATTTTTATTTTTCAAATCCGATCATTAGTTCCAGAGAAAAATCGTTTAGAACAAAGTTTATTAAGTGTTAAAAAGTACAGATAAGTAGGCTTAAACAATTGATCGTAGAAATAAAAATGCATCTGATAAATTGTTTGTAATAAGCAAGTACTTTGTGAGTCTCTCAATATCTAAACTGTGTCATATTACGTAAAATACAAACAATATGGTTTACTCTATTGCGGAAAGAGTGGAAATAATTACGATTTTCTTTAAAAATGATGAATCGGCTACAAGAACGGCCGAATTGTTTAATGGGGAACACGCAGGAAAACATGTCCATTGTTCTTATGTTCTCGATTTGGTTAAAAAATTTCGGGAGACGGGGAGTGTAGCAAATAAAAAGCGAAATAATACACAAAATCTAGTACAAAATGAAACGATGGAAGTAGCAGTTCTGGGTCACGTTACGATGGATCCTTCATTGAGTACACGGAAACTTGCTGTTGTATCAGGAGTTTCACGGACTAGTGTTCAGCGCATTTTAAAGAAAAACAAATTCCATCCGTATAAAATAAAATTGGTACAAGAACTCAATGAAGATGACTACGACCGCCGTTTGCAGTTTTGTGAAATTCTGAGTGATCGAACAATAAATAATCCCAATTTCTTGTTTAACATCTGTTTTTCCGACGAATGTTCTTTCTTTGTGAATGGTACAGTCAACCGCCATAATTGTCGTTATTGGTCAGACAATAATCCCAGGCAATTCCATGAAGTACATACACAAAAACCTGAAAAATTAAACGTTTGGGGAGGTATTTATGGTGACCATCTTGTCGGACCTTTTTTTCTCCCCGATAATCTGACCGGAGAGATGTACTTATCATTGTTAGAGGATCACATCGATCCAGTTTTAACTGACATAATGGAAAATGATGAACGTTACTTAGAAGATGAGTTGATATTCCAACAAGACGGAGCTCCTCCTTATTTTGCATTGACTGTTAGGCAGTTCTTGGACCGTCGGTTTCCTGGGAGATGGATTGGACGAAAAGGTGCGCTATCAAATGGCCACCAAGATCGCCGGATCTATCACCTTTAGATAGTTCTTTTTGTGGGGATATTTGAAGTCCAAAATTTATGCTACGCTACTCGAATCTTTAGAAGATTTACGACAACGTATTGCACGTGAATGCCGTCAAATTACACCACAAATGTTGCAGAACGTACGACTACATTTTGAGCAAAACCTGTATCATTGTATGGAAGTTGGTGGTAGTCATTTCGAACACTTACTAAAGTGATATTTTAGTTTCTGTTTGTTCCTCTGAACACTTAGTACACTTAAACTTAATTGATCGTCAATTGTTTAAGCCCACTTGTCTGTACTTTTTAACACTTAATGAACTTTGTTCTAAACGATTTTTCTCTGGAACTAATGATCGGATTTGAAAAATAAAAATACTTTTGAAAATCGAATTGAAAGGCCTTTAGAACGGTGTCATTTTTAACACCTCTTCCTATTTAAAATTTTTGGGGTGCAATCCCTCCTTCTCTTAGGGTTGATGTTAGGAAAATAGTACTAATCGATTCAGATATCCCCCTTCATACTAAAATTGACGTATTCGAGCGTTTTTCGCAAAAATGATGTTAAGTGGCCAAAATTTGCATTTACTGTTTTCATTGGGCCACTCTGTATATATTGTGACATTTAGATGAAGAAAAATATTAGATGTTAAAGTTAAATTTTATCAAAGTGTTCAAATTTTGAAATATTTTATTCATCTGATTTTTATCCTACCTGTCACCCATAATGGGCACGGCGTCAGTTGTTTGGAGGAGAGCTGGGTCGTAGGTGGGGTTGGTAGGAACTTTATTTTGTGATGTTGGTAAATTAGGTGGGCGCCAGTCAAAGCGGAATGTTGACGCAAATTGAGAAGCTTTGACAAATCTCAAAAAGGAACTTAACGGGATAGGGATTTATTTCATTTTTCGAGAATTTGTTTCGGAAATGCGATAATATAGTTAAATAAAAAAAGAACTTACATGCTTTTGAAAGATAATTCGTTATATTGCATGATATACCAATTACAGAATAATGAACGTCCTTTGTTTGATGTCTGCTGGTTAGCGGGTGGTCTAGCTAAAGAAGATCTTCTTCTGCGTTTTCGTCAGCGCCGAGGAGATGCAGAATGTACAGCGCAACAGAGCGGCATGATTGTGGATGGAGACATCATGAGAATGATCGCCCTCGTAATCGGAATACGCCCCGCGGGCTTTAGTACGTCATAAAAAATCATCCAGTCAATAATTCCTGCTCGATTTAGAGTGTGGTCGATATCTTTCATTTGTTGATCCAAATTCGGTTTCCACAATTAACTGGTGCTACTATACATCTGAATCTCGCTCGGACACCGTTGAAAACGACAACCTGTTCATCTAAACATGAGGGGGCACAGCAGATTTATCCAACATACAAACATGATAAAATCAAACAAATCGAACTTGAAATAAAAGTCGATACAATCGAAATGGCAACGATAAGCAATAGTTTCATACAATATCATCAATATAACAAATTAAGACAGAATCAAAATAATTTACCAGCTACAATTTAAATTACACAAATCATAAATCAACTCAAGCAACGTTAATAAATTTAGCCATCAAAAGAAATATCATAGTACAAAATTTAAGCGATAATAACAAAATTCAATCAGCAACAAAATAGATAATAACAGCATAATCTCATAATACAAAATTTAAACGATAATTGCATAGTTCAAAATCATGCAAGTAAAATTAAAATATTTAACTAGAAACAAAAAATACATAACTCAAAGAAAATTCCACAATAATACAATAAAATGACTTAACGATATTTTCTAGCTAAATAAGTTAAAGTTACTTGCTCAAAAAAAATATCTTCAATATCAAAATAATACAATCAATCAAAATTTGCTACTTACAGTATACGACAAAATAAAATACGACACAAGAAAATGATTACGAATAATGATCGGAAAGAAGGAACAAGGAACAGGGAGCAAATTGGGGTCGCGTGCATGGGAGAGACAAAACACGAAAGTACCTTAGCCGATCTAGACAGAATGTCTTTCCCGTGATTTGTAAATCCGGAAGCCAATGAACGCATTCTGATCTTATAAGCGTAGCCCACGAAAACATAGGGTATTTCACCGAGAATTACGACGTGGCCACAAAAAAAATATACTAAACAAAATATCATCACAGCCGATATAGCTTCTTCAGCCTAAAATTTAAGCGCTGTGATAATAGCAAAACTATACGATACGATAAATCAAAAAATCATCGCAACACGAACAATGGCACGTGGCCTCAAAATAACTCGTATTGCAACAATCGCGAACTCTACAAAAGTTCAAACAATAAAACGCCGATACGTTTTAAACGCGAATAAAATTATCAACCGCAGCGTCGCACACTGCAACCAAAATCTGAAGATCATAACGCGCTCTAGCGAGGGCTCGAAATTCACAAATACGGACAATGATACGCACTAAAGAACTTTCACAAACGGAAAACGGGAAGGAAATCTACTAGTATTTACAAAGAAAGAAATGAGGATTGGAACGGGAATCTGTGCTGCTTCAAGGTTAATTTATCATCTCAAAATTACTAATCTTCAAATAAACTATAACGATACAAACTCTAATAAATTGAACTCTACAAATTATAACTCAAAACAAAATAACTAATAAAATTATTCAAGAAAGAAATTGGCTTTACAAAATATACAAAACGTAATCAAATGTAAGTTGACCATCATTGCATTCACGAGAGCAAAATTACGTTACTAAAATAATCCAAATACTAATAAAATCTCATGAATAACAATTCAAACATAATACAAAATAAATAAATTGTCAACTTACATCGTTTCAAATCCAAACAAACAATTTCTGCCTTGAATATATTACTTTTCAATACCGCATGGTAATTAACCTTCAAACTCATCACAGATACAACGACGACATACAAGTAGATTATGGTTCGGGACGGCTTGCTCACGGACGAGAGAGATATTTCACCGGTACAAGCATATTTATGTGCGTGCTAATTTCACACATTTTAATCAATGTTGCCATTTTACTAAAAAATAAATACTCTATAAAAATATCATTTTTTATACAAAATTTGACTCGTGACAAAAAGTGTTTTTGTCACAATATATATATATATACAGGGTGTTTCAGACCACCCGTACCACCCAAATATCTCGCGTGAAACGAAACAAATCAAAAAAAGAAAAAATACGTCCAAAAAGATTTCAAAAATTCTATTAATTGACACCAAATGCAAATTTTCCCCCACCCCCTGGGGGGTGGAGGGGGGGTAGCTTTGTAAATTTAAATGGGGACCCCCATTTTTTATTGCAGATTCGGATTCCTAGATTTAAATAAAGAAGGTTTTGTCCGAAAAAATTTTTCTGATTCTTGAAAGATGGCGCTCAAATCGCAAAAAACGCTATTTTTTATTTTGACGATTTTTAATATTAGATGTGAGCCATAATGTAAAAGGGTGTTGTCATTTTAAAATCATATAAAATTCATTCAATCGCTCTTAAAATCATCTAAAATTATTAAAATCGCTGATAAAATCATGTAAAATTGTTAAAAATCGTGTCTGTGTGTGTGTATGTGTGTGTATTTGTGTGTGTGTGTGTGTTTGTGTGTGTTTATGTGTGTGTGTGTGTTTAATATCGCAATCAAAAATATAATATATCTATGTAATAAACTGAGATAGCTATGACAAAAAAAAAAGAATCTCACTACCAAATTGAAAAATGTCAAATTAATATAACGAAAAATGATAAAAATACCTTTTATAGAAGAATTCCCCAAGAGAATCTCATCGTGCACCATTTAGCAGGTACGTTTAGCTATAATTTAATATGCGACAACTTAAGATTGACGCATTTTTACCGCCCGAAATCGCATTTTAATTTCAACCAGCGATAGCTCCCTTGTGTACTACACACAATATTAAAATGCGATTTCTTGCGTAAAAATGCGTCAATCTTAAGTTGTCGCATATTAAATTGTAGCTAAACGTACCTGTTAAACGATGGTCGGTGAGATTCTACTGTGGAATTGTTGTAGATAAGGTATTTTTATCATTTTTCGATATATTAATTTGACATTTTTCAATTTGGTAGTGAGATTCTTTTTTTTCCATAGCTATCTATGTTTATTGACATATACATATATTCAATTTTTGAATGCGATATCTCTCTCTCACACACACACACACACACACACACATATATACACACAACATCACACACACACACACATATACACACAACATCACACACACACACAGGCGATTTTAACAATTTTACACGATTTTTAGCGCGATTTTAACAATTTTACATGATTTTAAGCACTTTTAATACTTTTATATTTATATACTGTGTTCTTTTACCTATTGTTCTATGGAGCGCGCGCATGCGCGCGCCCTTTATAAATATACAATATAAAATGTACTCAATAATAGTAATAGTCTCTCTTTCTATCTTTTCTATTTTTATTGTCATCTAATATGCACATTATGTTTATATCATACATATCTCTCTTTATCTCTCTCTCTCTTTTTCTATTTCTTTCTGTCTTTATCTCTCTCTCTCTTTTTCTATTTCTTTCTGTCTTTATCTCTCTCTCTCTTTCTTTCTCTTTCTTGTTGTCATGACAACCAAATGTTATTTTATCTCTGGTTTAGGTTATTAAGTTTTTAAGAAAGTTACTAGGTTTTTTGGAAGGTTACTAAGATTTTAAGAAAGTTACTAGGTTTTTTGGAAGGTTACTAGGTTTTTGGGGTTTTTTGGAAGGTTACTAGGATTTTAAGAAAGTTACTAGGTTTTTAAGAAAGTTACTAGGTTTTTGGGGTTTTTTGGAAGGTTATTAGGATTTTAAGAAAGTTACTAGGTTTTTAAGAAAGTTACTAGGTTTTTGGGGTTTTTTTGGAAGGTTACTAGGATTTTAAGAAAGTTACTAGGTTTTTAAGAAAGTTACTAGGTTTTTGGGGTTTTTTGGAAGGTTATTAGGATTTTAAGAAAGTTACTAGGTTTTTAAGAAAGTTACTAGGTTTTTGGGTTTTTTTTGGAAGGTTACTAAGATTTTAAGAAAGTTACTAGGTTTTTAAGAAAGTTACTAGGTTTTTGGGGTTTTTTGGAAATTTACTAGGATTTTAAGAAAGTTACTAGGTTTTTAAGAAAGTTACTAGGTTTTTTGGAAGGTTACTAGATTTTTTGGAAGGTTACTACTTTATGACTATTTTTCACAAGGTTATGACTTTTCACAAGGTTATGACTATTTTTCACAAGGTTATGACTTTTCACAAGGTGATGACTTTTCACAAGGTTATGACTTTTCACAAGGTTATCACTATTTTTCACAAGGTTATGACTTTTCACAAGGTTATGACTTTTCACAAGGTTATGACTATTTTTCACAAGGTTATGACTGGTTTTTACAAGGTTATGACTGTTTTTTTCAAGGTTATGATTGTTTTTTACAAGGTTATGACTGTTTTTTACAAGGTTATGACTGGTTTTTACAAGGTTATGACTGTTTTTTACAAGGTTATGACTATTTTTTTCAAGGTTATGACTGTTTTTTTACAAGGTTATGACTGTTTTTTTACTAGATTATGACTGTTTTTTACAAGGTTATGATTGTTTTTTTCAAGGTTATGACTGTTTTTTTCAAGGTTATGACTGGTTTTTTACAAGGTTATGACTGGTTTTTACAAGGTTATGACTGTTTTTTACAAGGTTATGACTATTTTTTACAAGGTTATGACTGTTTTTTACAAGGTTATGACTGTTTTTTTACAATATTATGACTGTTTTTTACAAGGTTACGATTGTTTTTCTACAAGATTATAAAGTTTTTCACAAGGTTATGACTGGTTTCTACAAGGTTATAACTGTTTTTTACAAGGTTATGTCTGTTTTTCACAAGATTATGTCTGTTTTTCACAAGGTTATGAGTGTTTTTTCCAAGATTATAAAGTTATGTCCATAATATTATGTCCGCATCTTGTGTTAACAGTCATACTCAATCTTAAGTTGTCGCATATTAAATTGTAGCTAAACGTACCTGTTAAACGATGGTCGGTGAGATTCTACTGTGGAATTGTTGTAGATAAGGTATTTTTATCATTTTTCGATATATTAATTTGACATTTTTCAATTTGGTAGTGAGATTCTTTTTTTTCCATAGCTATCTATGTTTATTGACATATACATATATTCAATTTTTGAATGCGATATCTCTCTCACACACACACACACACACACACATATATACACACAACATCACACAAAGGAGTACACATATACTGTCTGTTATATACACATATATTAATAATAAATTCTATTAAAAGAAAATACATTTGTATACTGATTAATAAATTTTTCGCATTTATATACATTATTGTCTCTCGAGTTTAATTACCAAATAAAATAATTATATAATAAATTTATTATTGATGGGAGACAGACCAAGATGGCTGCCATCTGTCAGTTGTGTGTTCAGCAAATGGAATGCGGAGATGTTTTTCGTAGATTTTATTGCATTTTATTACAAATTATGATAAGAAATATTCAATGGTAATGATCAAAATAGATGTTTATCTACGTATTTTGAGATTTATTTATGTATTATTAATTTAATATTTTTTCTCGCGCAGAAGCAGGTGCTGCCGCACAAATGGTCAACAGGGAAAAACTCAACTACATACAAATAGAATAATACCTAAATAATATTTAATTTTATATTTTTATAAAATATATATATTTAATAAATAAACACATTTATAAATTTTATTAATATTTAAATAAAATTAAAACTTGTCAGAACATATTGACAAATAATATTAATTTATTTCAATTGTATTATAAATAACATTTAATATATATTTTACATATTTAGATCAACTTATAAATGTCATTTTCAAATATATTTTTGTTTATTTATTTAAAACTGAATTCGTAATTAATTAGTAATTAAAAATTAAATAAATGTTATATAATTTAGCTATTAACAAATTAGCAGTTAATAAAAGGAATATTATAATAATAAAATATGTTTTACAAGTATAGAATAATAAATTATTTTTAACGTACAAAATATCAACCATTTAAAATGCATGTGTGTGTGTGGTCCACCCTGTTAATCCATGCAATCCGTATGGATTACGCATGCGCATTTCCAATATGTACGTACCTATAGTTTTAAATCATTCATATCCTTGATCATTTATATGATCTAATTATAATTATACTATCAATTTGTCAAAGTAATACCTAATTCGGAAATCAATAAGTCAGTTTTTAAAAGCAATATTATTTTCTAAGAAATATATGCTTATTATAATTGTATATACCAACTCTTCCGAATTATTCCGAAATTAGTTTTCTCCAAACATTTCTATCCAGACATCAGGGGCAACTCTAGCTTCATCTACATTCATGACATCTCTCATACATGCTCTTCTATTCCTGCTACTCTCAATCATATTTATTAATTAAATCTAATATTATTATTTTGTTATTTAGAGAACTGATTCGTCCATCTGATCTGGTTCATCGTTTTCAAACTTTAGATTTATTTTTTTTGATTTAGAACTTAATATAATATTATGAAAGTTGAACGACCTCTCGAATTGATTTTAGTATATAAGATGACAGGAAAAAGGTCAAATAAAAATGCTCTAGTTTGTTAGCATGCGACTAGTTTCGGTATATTCAGTATACCTTCCTCAAGCAAATCTACAATATTATGACAAAGTAACTTATTAGTAATTAACCAACAACAGAATAAGTACAAAAATATTTTTTACAATAAAAAGTTACTTACGCTAATATGTTTGAACAAAAATTAAACATTTATATGGTTTCAATCGCAGCTCGGTACAATATATAAAATTATTAAATTAAAATTATTCAATTTGTCACAGTGTAAAATAATAATACAATCACAAGTCAGGAATAAAATATAAATAAGTTAAAAGTAAAATAAATATAAATACAAAAATGTCAAGAATTTAAAAACAAAATTGATGTGTACACAACCGTTGTATATAACAGACTGAAACATAATTGAAAACAAACTGGATGTTTCAGGTTTTTTGATTTTTTATAAATTCTAAGATGTTACCATATGACGCGCTTAAATTCTCCACGTCCTGTTGTATGTTAATATTATTTTTATTAATTTTTATATAAACCATCTCTTTTGTTAACCTTTTGTTTAGTACGTTTTCTTTATCAAGAATTTTGATATTATCAAAATCGAATTGATGAATGAAATCGATGCAATGTCTCGCTATTGGTTTGTCTGCGTTCTTTTTAACATCATTCTTATGTTGCTGGATGCGTTTTTTAATATATTGCATAGTCTGGCCGGTATATGTAGCTTGGCAATTTTTGCACTGCAGTTCATATATTAAATGGCTTTGTGAAAGTATAGGTGTCGGATGTTTGGTTGTTGATAATATACCCTCAACTGTCTTGTTGTATTTAAAACAGATTTGTGTGTTGTCACGGGTTAATATTTTCCGTAATGGTTCTGATAACCCTTTTACATATGTTAAAGAACAGTAATTAACATTTTCATTTTTGTTAATCTTGTTACTGTTACTTAATCTGTTGTTGTTCATAATAAAATTTACAAGCAGTTTCGGGTAATTATTTTTCATTAATATATCACAAATTTTTTCTTTCACTTCACTGTGGTAAACCGGACTGCTTAATTTTAGTGCACGATCTTTTAAATTATACGCAGTATTCATTTTCTGTTGTTTTAAATGTTGTGACCTAAAATTGAGACATCTGTCAGAGGTTGCAGGTTTTTTGTACCATTTACTCAAAATTCCATTCTCCGATCTTTCTAAGGTTACATCTAAATAAGAGAGACCTTTATTCTGTTCAACTTCCATTGTAAATTGGATAGATTGATTGTAGTTATTGAAAATGTTAAGCGTGTCATTGGTGAACATCTTAGGGACAATCAATATGAGGTCGTCAACGTATTTTCTAATAAATTTAACGTTGTACGGTAAATTAGGAATGCATCCGTCTAATATATGGTTTAAAACTAAATTGGCCAGCGATGAATTTACAGGATTGCCCATGCTTACGCCAAAGATTTGTTTGTAAAAAACTCCATTATATGTAAAATAACTATTGTTGAAAATAAAGTTCAGAATTAATAAAAATTTATCCTGGGTCATATTTGTATAATTCTTAAAAGTGTTCCATTTAGTAATAACAATGTCAGTAACAAATTCACGAGGAATGTTTGTGAACAAGGACACTACGTCTAATGATATTAAAATGTCATGTTCCTCTAAAGGAGGTATATTCTGTATTTGTTCAACTAATTCCATGGAGTTTTTTACGTCATATGTACTTAGATTATTTACATTATTAATCACATTAATAAACCACTTAGATATATTATATGTGGGAGCATTGATACATGAAACAACTGGTCTTAAAGGATTATCATTTTTATGATCTTTAACTAGTCCGTATATTTTAGGACAAGTGCTATTGTAAGTTTTTAATCTTTTTGCAGTTCCATTGTCAATAATCCCATCATCATGCAACATTTTGACTAAGGCATTTGATTTGGTTTGAATCCGTTGTTGGAAACTCACGTTGTTGGTTAATTACTAATAAGTTACTTTGTCATAATATTGTAGATTTGCTTGAGGAAGGTATGCTGAATATACCGAAACTAGTCGCATGCTAACAAACTAGAGCATTTTTATTTGACCTTTTTCCTGTCATCTTATATACTAAAATTAATATAATATGTTTCTTAGAATATTTGCAATGCCTGTAAAATAATAATAATTAATTAATAATAACTAACATTTAATAAAAAAAAATGAAATGACAAAATGCGTTTTTAATTTATAATTGTTATAATATTTTTGTTGAACGGCTTTATTTTTTACCATGTAAAATGTAATAGTGAATATTAAAAGAATAAATAAAACTTTTAACTTTTTTTTATATATATTTCATTAACGAATTGTTATTGAACAGTAATGATTATTTATTACATGTAGTAAATAAAAATTTAACTAAATATAGTTTTATCTGAATATGTAATCAGAAGGATAGTCCATAATCTTTGGATAGTTTTCTCTTTCTTCCTGTGTATAACTATCGAAACGTTTCGGTACAACTCGTATTTGTCTGATTTGATTTGAAACATTTTCGAAAATTTCTTCCGGAATATTTTCGTTCGGAAACACATGCAATCGCTGCATTGTTGAACGACGTTGTAAATTACCACGCATACTGCGGTATACGGCTTTTTTCAATATCTACAACAACAAAAATTGTATGAAATAAATAGTAAATAAAAGATAAAACTCACCAAAGTTGGATCTTTTTCATGCATTTCCCAAGCCAATGTCCATGAAGCACCGCCCGGAAAACCAGTATGATGGAAATACACTCTCTTCCGCCATTCTTCTCCACATAAAGCAATTTCTTTACTATTAATAACAACAACGTGATCACCGCAATCATCTACAAAATAATGATTTATTAAAGAATATTACCTCATTGCAACTACGACTAAGTACATCTTACTCATTGGATGATATATTGGTTTATTTAATCCCATTAAATATGTCTTGATTAACGCAGCTGATTCGAAAGGATTTTGCCAAGCGGCATCATATACATGCCAAACTCTTGCAAATGTTGCCCATTGCTGAAATTTTAGACAAAACATTGTTTTCGAATTTATTAAAAAAAAACAAATGCGATATTGAACCTGTACTCTCATGAAGGAAGTCATATTTATTATCTGAAATATTATACTAGTAATATGCTAATTAATATAATATCATAATTTATCAAATTGAATGTGAATATTTGTAGAGTAAATGTTTGGTTATGTTGGTCATATAAATAGTAATGAACAATAGAAATAGTTATGAACAAAATTAATTAATTATTCTATTCTACTACATATAATGAACTAAATCAACTTGAAACTATGTTACGTATCGTTATTTTAATCAAATTAAATGTTTTCAAAGAAGCCCGTTTATTAACAGATATATATATATATATATATTTCACAAGATTATGACTGTATTTTACAAGATTATGATTGTTTTTCACAAGATTATGTCTGTTTTTCGCAAGATTATGTCTGTTTTTCACAAGGTTATGATTGTTTTTCACAAGATTATGTCTGTTTTTCGCAAGATTATGTTTGTTTTTCACAAGGTTAAGACTGTTTTTTTACAAGGTTACGACTGTTTTTTTACAAGATTATGACTGTTTTTCACAAGGTTATGACTGCTTTTTACAAGATTATGAAGTTACGAACAAGATTATGACTGTTTTTCACAAGATTTTAAGTTAACGGACAAGTATACAATGTGTGTCTGTTTGCGTTAACGGAATGCGGGTTACGACTTGGAAAAAAAATCTATTGACATTTTGGTTGGCATGGCAACAACAATATTACAAAGGCAACAGTGAAAACACAATGTGTATACTTGTCCGTTAATTTCCCGGGGCGGCCAAGTATACAGTGTGTGCCAATTAGCGCTTAACTAAGGATTACGACTTAGAAAAAAAAACTTACAATTAAAAAATATATATAGAGAGAGACATAGAGAGAGAGAAGAGAGACAGATAAAGAGACATTGGTTGCCATGGCAACGATATTGAAAGTGCAACAGTATACACACATTGTGTATATAGGCTGAATACTCTGACACATTGAATAGGTATATGATTTTGAGACACATTGTATACATATAAAAAACATATATTGTCATATTCACATATGACATTGGTTGCCATGGAAACAATATTCTATATGCAACTGTATATACACACATTGTATATAGACAAACTTATAAACACAAAGTGTATATTATTTCATATACATTTATTTCTCAGGACACATTGTATATTCATTCATATAGATAGAGAAAATAGAAAGTGTTGTATACACTTAAAACAACGAAGGGCGCGCGCATGCGCGCGCCACATAAAATACGGTACGTGAATGAAATATGATAGACTAAATTTACTAGATTAAAAATGATAGATTAGATATTTTGTACACATACATTTTTTTAGACACATTGTATATTGTTGTTGTTCCTATCCGCAAACAAGCAACTTTCGCACTTTCATCCACATTCATAATTCTACATGCTCTCTTTTATTCCTACTACTTGGAAACTTCCGCTGCACGCTAGCCACTCTTAATCATAACCCACTCCAACTACTCACTGTTGCCATGACAACAGAGATAATATTTAATTCATTATGGAGATCATACTCCCACTCCTACTACTCACTGTCGCCATGACAACAGAGATAATAATTTATTAGATTAAAAATGATAGCATACATGCTCTTTTATTCCTAATACTTGGAAACTTCCGCTCACGCAAGCCACTCTCAATCATACCCCACCCCAACTCCTCACTGTTGCCATGACAACGGAGATAATAATTTATTAGATTAAAAATGATAGCATATATGCTCTTTTATTCCTAATACTTGGAAACTTCCGCTCACGCAAGCCACTCTCAATTATATCCCACTCCTACTACTCACTGTTGTCATGACAACAGAGATAATAATTTATTAGATTAAAAATGATAGCATATATTTTATTCCTAATACTTGGAAACTTCCGCTCACGCAAGCCACTCTTAATTATACCCCACTCCTACTACTCACTGTTGTCATGACAACGGAAATAATATTTTATTAGCGCGCGCCCCTTTCAGGAGTTAATTTACCCCAAACCACCAGCGGGTGCCCCAAATCTAACAAAACACTAGTAAAATTTGTGGCGCCCTCCGGCAGATTGAGGTGAACTAACATTTGTCACTGTTGCCATGACAACAGAGATATTATTTTACTCAGGTGTTAATTTACCCCAAACCGACAGCGCGCACCTCAAATCTATCAAAAAAACAAGTAAAAAATTTGTGGCGCCCTCTTGTGGATTGGGGTGAACTACTATTTGACATTGTTGCCATGACAACAGAGATAATATTTACTTTAAAAAGGGCGCGCATGCCTCAAATCTATCCAAAATTTAGTAAAAATTTGTGGCGCCCTCTAGCGGATTGGGGTGAACTAATATTTGACACTGTTGCCATGACAACAGAGATAATATTAACTTTATAAAGGGCGCGCGCGTCTCAAATCTATCAAAAATTTAGTAAAAATTCGTGGCGCCCTCCGGCAGATTGGGTTGAACTACCATTTGACACTGTTGCCATGACAACAGAGATAATATTTTATTCAGAAATTAATTTACCCCAAAACACCAGAAGGCACCTCAAATCTATCGAAAATTTAGTAAAAATTTGTGGCGCCCTCTGGCGGATTGGGGTGAACTAATATTTGACACTGTTGCCATGACAACAGAGATAATATTATATTTATTATAGGGCGCGTGCTCGCACGCGCCCCTTTTAGAAATTAATTTACCCAAAACCGCTATAGGGCGCCCCCAAATCTAACAAAAAAACTAGTTAAATTTGTGGCACCCTCTGACGGATTGGAGTGAACTAATATTTGTCACTGTTACCAAGACAACAGAGATAATATTTTATTTATGAAGGGCGCGCGCACGCGTGCGCCCCTTTCGTAAAATAATTTACCCCAAAATCTAACAAAAAATATATATAGAGAGAGAGAGATAAAAAGAGATAAAAAATGACATTAGGTTGCCATGACAACAATATTATAAATTTAACAGTATGACTGTTAACACAAGATGCGGACATAATATTATGGACATAACTTTATAATCTTGGAAAAAACACTCATAACCTTGTGAAAAACAGACATAATCTTGTGAAAAACAGACATAACCTTGTAAAAAACAGTTATAACCTTGTAGAAACCAGTCATAACCTTGTGAAAAACTTTATAATCTTGTAGAAAAACAATCGTAACCTTGTAAAAAACAGTCATAATATTGTAAAAAAACAGTCATAACCTTGTAAAAAACAGTCATAACCTTGTAAGAAATAGTCATAACCTTGTAAAAAACAGTCATAACCTTGTAAAAACCAGTCATAACCTTGTAAAAAACCAGTCATAACCTTGAAAAAAACAGTCATAACCTTGAAAAAAACAATCATAACCTTGTAAAAAACAGTCATAATCTAGTAAAAAAACAGTCATAACCTTGTAAAAAAACAGTCATAACCTTGAAAAAAATAGTCATAACCTTGTAAAAAACAGTCATAACCTTGTAAAAACCAGTCATAACCTTGTAAAAAACAGTCATAACCTTGTAAAAAACAATCATAACCTTGTAAAAAACAGTCATAACCTTGAAAAAAATAGTCATAACCTTGTAAAAAACAGTCATAACCTTGTAAAAACCAGTCATAACCTTGTAAAAAACAGTCATAACCTTGTAAAAAACAATCATAACCTTGAAAAAAACAGTCATAACCTTGTAAAAACCAGTCATAACCTTGTGAAAAATAGTCATAACCTTGTGAAAAGTCATAACCTTGTGAAAAGTCATAACCTTGTGAAAAATAGTGATAACCTTGTGAAAAGTCATAACCTTGTGAAAAGTCATCACCTTGTGAAAAGTCATAACCTTGTGAAAAATAGTCATAACCTTGTGAAAAGTCATAACCTTGTGAAAAATAGTCATAAAGTAGTAACCTTCCAAAAAATCTAGTAACCTTCCAAAAAACCTAGTAACTTTCTTAAAAACCTAGTAACTTTCTTAAAATCCTAGTAAATTTCCAAAAAACCCCAAAAACCTAGTAACTTTCTTAAAAACCTAGTAACTTTCTTAAAATCTTAGTAACCTTCCAAAAAAAACCCAAAAACCTAGTAACTTTCTTAAAAACCTAGTAACTTTCTTAAAATCCTAATAACCTATCGCTGGTTGACATTAAAATGCGATTTCGGGCGGTAAAAATGCGTCAATCTTAAGTTGTCGCATATTAAATTATAGCTAAACGTACCTGCTAAATGGTGCACGATGAGATTCTCTTGGGGAATTCTTCTATAAAAGGTATTTTTATCAATTTCGATATATTAATTTGACAATTTGACATATTTTTCAATATCGCAGTGAGATTCTTTTTTTTTCATAGCTATCTATGTTTATTACATACATATATTAAATTTTTAAATGCGATATCTTACACACATATACACACAACATCACACACACACCATCACACACACACACAGGCGATTTTTACAATTTTACATGATTTTAAGCGCGGTTGTAAGGATTTTACACGATTTTAAGCGCGGTTGTAAGGATTTTACACGATTTTAAGCGCGATTTTAACAATTTTACATGATTTTAAGCGCGGCTGTAATGATTTTACACGATTTTAAGCGCGATTTTAACAATTTTACACGATTTAAAGCGCGATTTTTACAATTTTACATGATTTTAAGCGCGGCTGTAATGATTTTACACGATTTTAAGCGCGATTTTAACAATTTTACATGATTTTAAGCGCGGTTGTCAGGATTTTACACGATTTTAAGCGCAATTTTAACAATTTTACACGATTTTAAGCACGATTTTAACAATTTTACATGATTTTAAGCGCGGTTGTAAGGATTTTACACGATTTAAAGCGCGATTTTAACAATTTTACATGATTTTAAGCGCGGTTGTAAGGATTTTACACGGTTTTAAGCGCGATTTTAACAATTTTACACGATTTTAAGCGCGATTTTAACAATTTTACATGATTTTAAGCACTTTTAATATTTTTATATTTATATACTGTGTCCTTTTATTTATTGTGCTATGGGGCGCGCGCATGCGCGCGCCCTTTATGGATATACAATGTGAAATGTACTCAATAATAGTAAAATACATATCTCTCTCTCTCTCTCTCTATCTTTTCTATTTTTATTGTCATCTAATATGCACATTATATTTATAGGATTTTAAGAACGTTACTAGGTTTTTTGGAAGGTTACTAGGTTTTTGGGGTTTTTTGGAAGGTTACTAGGATTTTAAGAAAGTTACTAGGTTTTTAAGAAAGTTACTAGGTTTTTGGTGTTTTTTGGAAAGTTATTAGGATTTTAAGAAAGTTACTAGGTTTTTAAGAAAGTTACTAGGTTTTTGGGCTTTTTTGGAAGGTTAGTAGGATTTTAAGAAAGTTACTAGGTTTTTCAGAAAGTTACTAGGTTTTTGGTGTTTTTTGGAAGGTTACTAGGATTTTAAGAAAGTTACTAGGTTTTTTGGAAGGTTACTAGGTTTTTGGGGTTTTTTGGAAGGTTACTAGGATTTTAAGAAAGTTACTAGGTTTTTAAGAAAGTTACTAGGTTTTTAGTGTTTTTTGGAAAGTTATTAGGATTTTAAGAAAGTTACTAGGTTTTTAAGAAAGTTACTAGGTTTTTGGGCTTTTTTGGAAGGTTAGTAGGATTTTAAGAAAGTTACTAGGTTTTTAAGAAAGTTACTAGGTTTTTGGTGTTTTTTGGAAGGTTACTAGGATTTTAAGAAAGTTACTAGGTTTTTTGGAAGGTTACTAGGTTTTTGGGGTTTTTTGGAAGGTTACTAGGATTTTAAGAAAGTTACTAGGTTTTTAAGAAAGTTACTAGGTTTTTGGTGTTTTTTGGAAAGTTATTAGGATTTTAAGAAAGTTACTAGGTTTTTAAGAAAGTTACTAGGTTTTTGGGGTTTTTTGGAAGGTTACTAGGATTTTAAGAAAGTTACTAGGTTTTTAAGAAAGTTACTAGGTTTTTGGTGTTTTTTGGAAGGTTACTAGGATTTTAAGAAAGTTACTAGGTTTTTTGGAAGGTTACTAGGTTTTTGGGGTTTTTTGGAAGGTTACTAGGATTTTAAGAAAGTTACTAGGTTTTTAAGAAAGTTACTAGGTTTTTGGTGTTTTTTGGAAAGTTATTAGGATTTTAAGAAAGTTACTAGGTTTTTAAGAAAGTTACTAGGTTTTTGGGGTTTTTTGGAAGGTTACTAGGATTTTAAGAAAGTTACTAGGTTTTTAAGAAAGTTACTAGGTTTTTGGGGTTTTTTGGAAGGTTACTAGGATTTTAAGAAAGTTACTAGGTTTTTAAGAAAGATACTAGGTTTTTAAGAAAGTTACTAAATTTTTTGGAAGGTTACTAGGTTTTTAAGAAAGTTACTAGGTTTTTGGGGTTTTTTGGAAGGTTATTAGGATTTTAAGAAAGTTACTAGGTTTTTAAGAAAGTTACTAAGTTTTTGGGGTTTTTTGGAAGGTTACTAGGATATTAAGAAAGTTACTAGGTTTCTAAGAAAGTTACTAGGTTTTTGGGGTTTTTTGGAAGGTTATTAGGATTTTAAGAAAGTTACTAGGTTTTTAAGAAAGATACTAGGTTTTTGGTGTTTTTTGGAAGGTTACTAGGATTTTAAGAAAGTTACTAGGTTTTTAAGAAAGTTACTAAGTTTTTGGGGTTTTTTGGAAGGTTACTAGGATATTAAGAAAGTTACTAGGTTTCTAAGAAAGTTACTAGGTTTTTGGGGTTTTTTGGAAGGTTACTAGGATTTTAAGAAAGTTACTAGGTTTTTAAGAAAGTTACTAGGCTTTTAAGAAAGTTACTAGGTTTTTTGGAAGGTTACTAAGATTTTAAGAAAGTTACTAGGTTTTTTGGAAGGTTACTAAGTTTTTGGGGTTTTTTGGAAGGTTACTAGGATTTTAAGAAAGTTACTAGGTTTTTAAGAAAGTTACTAGGTTTTTGGGGTTTTTTGGAAGGTTACTAGGATTTTAAGAAAGTTACTAGGTTTTTAAGAAAGTTACTAGGTTTTTGGAGTTTTTTGGAAGGTTACTAGGATTTTAAGAAAGTTACTAGGTTTTTAAGAAAGTTACTAGGTTTTTGGGTTTTTTTGGAAGGTTACTAGGATTTTAAGAAAGTTACTAGGTTTTTAAGAAAGTTACTAGGTTTTTGGGGTTTTTTGGAAGGTTACTAGGATTTTAAGAAAGTTACTAGGTTTTTAAGAAAGTTACTAGGTTTTTGGGGTTTTTTGGATAGTTACTAGGATTTTAAGAAAGTTACTAGGTTTTTAAGAAAGTTACTAGGTTTTTAAGAAAGTTACTAGGTTTTTGGGGTTTTTTGGAAGGTTACTAGGATTTTAAGAAAGTTACTAGGTTTTTAAGAAAGTTACTAGGTTTTTGGGGTTTTTTGGAAGGTTACTAGAATTTTAAGAAAGTTACTAGGTTTTTAAGAAAGTTACTAGGTTTCTGGGATTTTTTGGAAGGTTACTAGGATTTTAAGAAAGTTACTAGGTTTTTTGGAAGGTTACTAGGTTTTTGGGGTTTTTTGGAAGGTTACTAGGATTTTAAGAAAGTTACTAGGTTTTTAAGAAAGTTACTAGGTTTTTGGGGTTTTTTGGAAGGTTACTAGGATTTTAAGAAAGTTACTAGGTTTTTAAGAAAGTTACTAGGTTTTTAAGAAAGTTACTAGGTTTTTGGGGTTTTTTGGAAGGTTACTAGGATTTTAAGAAAGTTACTAGGTTTTTGGGGTTTTTTGGAAAGTTATTAAGATTTTAAGAAAGTTACTAGGATTTTAAAAAAGTTACTAGGTTTTTGGGGTTTTTTGGAAGGTTACTAGGATTTTAAGAATGTTACTAGGATTTTAAGAAAGTTACTAGGTTTTTAAGAAAGTTACTAGGTTTTTAAGAAAGTTACTAGGTTTTTGGGGTTTTTTGGAAGGTTACTAGGATTTTAAGAAAGTTACTAGGTTTCTAAGAAAGTTACTAGGTTTTTGGGGTTTCTTGGAAGGTTACTAGAATTTTAAGAAAGTTACTAGGTTTTTAAGAAAGTTACTAGGTTTTTGGGGTTTTTTGGAAGGTTACTAGGATTTTAAGAAAGTTACTAGGTTTCTAAGAAAGTTACTAGGTTTTTGGGGTTTTTTTGGAAGGTTACTAGGATTTTAAGAAAGTTTCTAGGTTTTTAAGAAAGTTACTAGGTTTTTAAGAAAGTTACTAGGTTTTTTAGAAGGTTACTAGGTTTTTAAGAAAGTTACTAGGTTTTTGGGGTTTTTTGGAAGGATACTAGGATTTTAAGAAAGTTACTAGGTTTTTGGGGTTTTTTGGAAGGTTACTAGGATTTTAAGAAAGTTACTAGGTTTTTGGGGTTTTTCGGAAGGTTACTAGGATTTGAAGAAAGTTACTAGGTTTTTAAGAAAGTTACTAGGTTTTTGGGGTTTTTTGGAAGGTTACTAGGATTTTAAGAAAGTTACTAGGTTTTTGGGGTTTTTTGGAAGGTTACTAGGATTTTAAGAATGTTACTAGGATTTTAAGAAAGTTACTAGGTTTTTAAGAAAGTTACTAGGTTTTTAAGAAAGTTACTAGGTTTTTGGGGTTTTTTGGAAGGTTACTAGGATTTTAAGAAAGTTACTAGGTTTCTAAGAAAGTTACTAGGTTTTTGGGGTTTTTTGGAAGGTTACTAGGATTTTAAGAAAGTTACTAGGTTTCTAAGAAAGTTACTAGGTTTTTGGGGTTTTTTGGAAGGTTACTAGGATTTTAAGAAAGTTACTAGGTTTTTAAGAAAGTTACTAGGTTTTTGGGGTTTTTTGGAAGGTTACTAGGATTTTAAGAAAGTGTCTAGGTTTTAAGAAAGTTACTAGGTTTTTAAGAAAGTTACTAGGTTTTTTAGAAGGTTACTAGGTTTTTAAGAAAGTTACTAGGTTTTTGGGGTTTTTTGGAAGGTTACTAGGATTTTAAGAAAGTTACTAGGTTTTTGGGGTTTTTTGGAAGGTTACTAGGATTTTAAGAAAGTTACTACGTTTTTGGGGTTTTTTGGAAGGTTACTAGGATTTGAATAAAGTTACTATTAGCGGAAGGTATGGGACGGTTTTCAAAGAAAGCGCTGAATAAATCTCTTACTCGTCGTATCGAATTTCCAGTAAAATACCATTTTACGCACTGAACTTTTTCATTTACCTTAAGTTTATTCATTATTTTCAATAATAATGATAATAATACAGAACGTAACAATAAAATAAATACGATCTGTCAAACTCAAACTCCAGAAGAAATGAAATTATTTGTTTAATTTCCATGGCACTTTGATGTAAAGAGCGCAAAAATGGAAATTTTAATTTGCTTCTAATTCTTGATCGGAACATCCTATATTGATAAATTTGGCATCATTTGATGCATTTTTGAATTCTAAACAACTTTTGTATTTGTACTTTTGTTCTATAATAATTAGGGGAAAATTTATCACCAAATGAAAATTTTAGCATTGTATTCCCTATGTAACAAAAAAAAAGTAGACACCCGGTATATATAAGTCTCGCAATCAGAGACTTAATAAAATTGAGGAAAGGTGGAGAAATGAACCAACACGTGTAGTTGCAGCAAGTAATTACTGAAATTGAACACATAAAATAACAAAATAATACAATACAAATATATACAATATAATATACAAAGTACAGCACCTGAATCAACACAATTGTCGGTACTTCGACTAAATGTATTTACAAAAATACAATGACTGTATTTCGTATGACAGTTCATAAACAAATAGAATCTGTTTATACTCAGTTGTTTGTAGTGAGTGTTTCTCAGCCACCTTTACGAATTAATGTTGCCAACAATTAGGCAACTAAGTTTACGAATGACATATATAATTCAAATATAGATACTCATATAAATAAAAATAGAAAGAGAATTTTTCATATAAAATCAAAATAAGAATGTCTACTCTTATTTGATTTATTAGCTTAAAAAACATTAAAAAAAAAAAACTATTTGTTTTCTTTTTAATGTGTGAGAGGCCAATGGATGATATAATACAGTAGGTGTCTTTTTAATAAGCCAGTGATATATTATTTATTTAAAAGTATTAATTTTCGTTATAAGTAGCGACACTACCTAGTACAAAACAATAAAAACTTCTATTACGATTGTAGGATGCTAACAATTTAAAAATTGTAATATTCGCCAATGCGTAATAGTAGGTTGAATTATCAATCATCTTTTTATTTAAATATTATTTAAATTTAAGTATTATTCGCTATATAGTTGAAAATAAATGTATTTAAAAATAATAATATAAACGTGTCTTAACTAACAACATTGAACACAACACAACAAAAACATATGCTCGCGATATGCAATGGTATAGAAATATGTGTTTTTAATATATCGGAAAAATGAAAACACATATTTTGTATGCATCAATTATAATTATTATTATAAATATTGATTTCAATTTTATCGAAAATAATAAACCTACCACTGAAATAAAACAAAAAAGAAACAAAATAAATGATATTAACAAATTGAAAATTTTTGTGACAAACCAAATTTTCGTTCTGTGGGTTAGTTCTAATTAGTGTTTATTATATAAGAAATTTAGATAATATGGGTAAAAAAGTATCTATTAAAGTACCAGCTAAAAAAGATAGAAAAAAATCAGCTAGAGGAAAAGCTGCAAGTAAAGAAATTGTAGAAGCAGTACCAGAAGCAGTATCAGAAATTCCTAAACGAGCCTATGAGTTGTTTCGACCAAGATCTGGAATTAAGTAATTATCACAATTTTCATTTGTAACATTTTTTAATGAAAAAAAAAAATACATATTTAACCGAGTACAATAGACCATTTGTACGAAAAAGAATAGATAAACAGCGCAAATATTAACCCCTTAAAAACCCAATTTTTTTTTCAAATAAATGCACCCAAAAATTATTTTTTTTTAATAATTAGAACTAATATTTTGACATATCAAAATGATGAAAATACTTTTCTAGAGCAAATCCGCAGTAAAACAAATAAAAATAGTACGAAATTTAAATGTGACAGTTCATCAATAGCACACAATGTAGTATATAGTATGTACGTTTTAGAGATACTATGTACGTTTTACACTATCAAAATTAAAAAAAAAATCTACAAATAAAATTTAATATTATCATCTTTTTAATATTTTTTTTTTAAATACACATGTACCATAAGTGTTTGTGTGTCTGACAGACTTCTATTTGTGCTATGATATACTTTATTTGCTGTACAAAATTAATCACTATTGATATTGTGTAAAACGATTTGACTATATGATGATCGCTAGATAGCCAGTGCCGTAATCTAACTGGAATGAGCATTATTAACAACTATTAACAGTTTCATTTCAATCTTTGTAGTAATACACTGAAGTATTAAATTGTGATATCTTTAAAACAGTATTATGGTATTATAGTAATTAATTTAAAATTACAAGTTATATAAAACAACTAGATTTTTGATCATTCCACAATTATTAAGATGTTCTATAAATGTTCTGAAATCTAAAAATTCGGCAATATTTCTCACTTGTTGTGCAAATAAGCTATAAAATGCTTTTTTAATACTATAAGATAAACACGATATTTCAAAATTACACTCCGCATTTTGTTGTTCTATCTATTTATCTATCTTTCATAAGGATGGTATATCCTTAGGTCCCAATAGTAATGCGACGTAGTAGTCTATTGTAGTTTTTCTTTGATTTATCTGATGAAAAAAGTTCTATTTCTTTTATGAAGTCCAGCAACTCGGACCAAGAAAGCCTGTACACCAAATCACTATTTTTTTGGATGAGGCTATTTATACATACGGTATGTATACGCAATTGGCTATTTATACATACTGAAAAAAAAACAAACCTATAAACCAACCTACTAACTTAACCTACTTTAAATAACCAATTGCGTAAACATACTGTATGTATAAATAGCCAATTTCGTATACATACCGTATGCATAAATAGCCATACTTTTAATTTTTTTACTTAATATAATTTACCAAGTTAGTCTTAAGAAAAAGTTAAACTACATTTAAAATTTTAACGATTTTGAACTAATAACATTAATGATAAAATTATTAATCGTGGAAATGTATAAAAATTAATACAAACAAATCATAAAACAAACTCAGTATTATCTTACATTCCGTTAATTTATTGTTTATAATTTTATAATAAATAGAAATACTATTCATATCTGATAATAGATAGAAGTAAAAATTTATTTTAAAGCAAAAAATAAAAGCACTTTTTCATATACAAACGAGATGGAAATACGTATTTGTATATGTAATTCTTTTTGACAAGTTATAAATATATACATCTTTCTGTATTACATAAAGCCAGATTATTATCAATTATAAAATATTTCCTAAAAAACATATAAAATTATTTATTTTTTAATCACTACATTTTTCATTCATATGCAGTCGATTCCGCTTAATTGGGCCACCGCTTAATTGGGGCAGCCGCTTATTTGGGCTAAATATCAAAGAACAGAAACCAAACCAAGGAACCAACAGTAAATTTACATGTTTAATTGGGACAACATTGGGCCAGTAAATTTAAAATCGCATTACATATTATGTTAAAATATTCACAAGAAAAAATATTTACAAATAATTTAATATGATACGCTTCATATCTTTTTGATTCACAAGATGGAAAATTATATTTAAAAAACCAGCAAATATGTATCAATTAATTACATTAGTATCGCGCGCTGTGAACTTTATTCCCGACACATTCATTCACGTATGACGTACGGACCCGCGCGCGCTCAAAGGTTAATGTTTACCCTCGCGTTGTAGAAGTGAAATGTTACAAAAACAAACATATTTTTGCATTGAATTAAAAATGTATGTACCTATTTATTATTTTATTTTGGAATTTATTATTATTTTTTCTTAAAAGTTTATATTTTTTGGTTATATGTAGTTTATAGTTTTGTCGAAGAATTTATAAAATAAAATTATTGAAAGAAAAATATGGCTTGTTTAATTTTATGTAAAATTCGTTTAATTGGGGCAGCCGCTTAATTGGGCCAAAATGCTCTAATCCCGATGTGTCCCAATTAAGCGGAATCGACTGTATTATTAAATTAAATTATTTTTAATAAAATTAATCTTCAGGCTCTTATTTTGTTAAAATTATTTTTGTTAATTTTTTCTTATTAAAACTCGATTGAAACCGGTTTTTATTTTCAGATGAATATTATTATAATGATTATATAATTTAATTTTGGTATATGTCAAAACAATAATTTAAATGTAAATACATAATTTTCCTCATATATTTTTCTAATGATTTATAAAAGTTTTTAAAACCACAAAATACAAAAAAAGTTTAGTATACAACAAAATTAAAAATGATAATAACATTGTTTCTAGGTTAGTCCTAGACCATTCGTTCTTATATATGTTCATTTTTATTAAAAATACACAGTCAATATATTTAAATTTTGCGCGCATATGTGTCACAAACAAATCACAAGGCTAAATTGAACTGCGCAAGCCCAAGAAACTGTCACTTTCAAAATTCCTTATTTTTTCTCGCGCAAGCCCCATATCATCAATTGGTTCGGTACAAGACAACTTGTCTCTCAGCACCAGACGACTCTGCTCCAAGACAACTCGGCACCGCGACAACTAAACACGGGACAACTCGCCATTTGGGAAACTTAACATCGGGATATTATCTTAAAAACAGCAAGTTCTATTATTTTAAACATTAAATTATTTTTTTAAAAAAATTACATTTTTTATTCTACAAATATGTAATATAACAAAAATTTTTCTTAAAAACATTAGCCCCCGTATTCTCACCTCATTTATAAAAGTGATTTTTGCCAAAAGTACTTTTGACGTTTACTTAAAATTATTTATTAAGCAATTTATAATAGTTTACATAAATTTTATAATACCAAATATAATAAAATTGATCATAAATAGAAAAACTATTTACAATTGATGAAAAACAGAAGCAAAAAGTTATTTTGAAATTAATAATAAAAGCACTTTTTCACGAAGAAGTGAGGTGAGAATACTGGCCATTGAATTTCATATGTTTGTTCTTTAATTGTCAATACATTGATATATTAGTTTTTGGATGTTTTGGATAATTAGCTGTTGCAGATATATTTGAACATATTAAATCTGAATTGAATATAATTTATATTGTAATTGAAAATATATTTAAGTTCTTAATATTAAAAATTACTTCGTGATAAAAACAGTTAAATATAATATACATAAAATATTTCAATATGCAATTTTAGCATAATTAAATTGTTAATTTCACTTATAGGGTGTTTGATTAAAAAAAATTTTGTTTGAAAAAACGAGAACATAACGATATGATAATTTTTACAATATTTATTTATTTTTGAAATTATTATTTATTTTCAAAGATTGTTTAATTTTTAAGCTTATATTATAGTACTTTTTTTTAAAATGTACATCAAAAATTAACAATTATTTTAAAAAAAATTAAAAGTGGCAACATTTTTTTTTGTCAATGATAATCGCTATTTTTTTTACTTAATATAATTTACCAAGTTAACAATTAAAAACACAAAATATTAAATTCAGTGTTTATACGAAACATCCGGTTAAAAAAAAACAAACAATTATAATATATCAGATATACAAACATCATTAGATTTTTTTTATATTACATTTTTCATTCATATTACATTCATTTTTAAAACAATTTAATATGTATAATAACAAAACTTATTCTAGCTAATATTCGGATGACAAATTATCCGAGTGCCGAGTTGTCCAGGTGCCGAGTTGCCTCGGTGCCGAGACTCCAGTGCCGAGTCGTCCAGTGCCGAGTTGTCGGTGCCAAGATGTTCGGTGCTGAGTTGTCCCGATGCGATGCCGAGATGTTTAGGTACCGAATTGTCCTGTGCCGAGATGTCCGCTACCGATTTTTTCGGAGCCGAGTTGTTTGTTTTCGCAGTTGGTCTTCTC
The DNA here is from genome assembly GCA_963966155.1 of Clivina fossor. Taxonomy (NCBI): domain Eukaryota; kingdom Metazoa; phylum Arthropoda; class Insecta; order Coleoptera; family Carabidae; genus Clivina; species Clivina fossor. The sequence goes on from CAWYQG010000347.1 coordinate 893,890, forward strand.
CTATTGGTTTCCTACTATTTCTGTGACTATTATTACCCATGCCCGGGCCCGGGTAACCACTCAACAATTCATATTTCGGATAACAGTTCATTTCTCACAATCAGATAACGTGTCAGATCGAGTCGGATTAAGGCCAGTTCAAGGCAAACAAAAGGCTATATTCAGACAAGTGCGTGGTGGGAATACAGAAAAGAATAATTTTACATTCGATTTATTCGTTTAATACTACATATTTATGGTAACTAATTATTAGAAAAATTAGCTAATTTATTTACAATTAATGATATACTGATTGATTACATAAAAATTATTTATATAGTCTTCAGGTAACAAATTTTAATATAGTTTGTGAAGGTGGATGTTTGTGTTATTCACTAGTTCAATTAATTGAACTAGTGAATAACACAAACATACACCTTCACAAACTATATTAAAATTTGTTACCTGAAGACTATATAAATAATTTTTATGTAACCAATTAGTATATCATTTTCATATCTGTCGTAGTAGTAAAAAGAGCATTGTAAATAAAATAAAATATTTGCAAATTACTTTTTCTAGAAAAATTTAAATTATTTAAATAATATATTCAACATTGTCTTAAATCTTTTAAATCGAATTTCTATCAAATATTAATTTTATTATTTCTAAAACTATATAATTTTTAAATTGTTATATGTTAATTATATCGTATTAGGATTTTCTTATAACTTACTCTGTCTCTACCAATTGTAAGTTAAATATGTGCTTTGATGTAACTAACCTAACTTAAAAGAAATGTTAAAATAAAATACATGTATGCTATTGCAGCTCCCTGGAGATGATACAATAAATATCAAAAGCTTGGATTAGTGTTTCAATTAAGTTTCATTTGCTAAAAGCCCTAACAGACTGCTTTTAACCCATGGAAATTTTATTATTATCTAAATCAACACGCATACTAAATATGAATTAAAATTAAGTAGTTTTAAAAATTTATAAACACAAATATAAAAACATTTTTTTATACATAAAAATACAAAATAGATTTCAAATACATTTTTATAAAATTATTATTACAATTAATATTTGTAACATTTTATTTATTTATACAAAGATACTAATATGAATAATATTGATGCAGATATAAACTGTCGGAGACAAAAGCACAATTAGATACTGCAACAACTAGGGTTCATCTTTGCGAAACCCATGTTGAATATGCATCAGGTCAAGAGGGGGCATCAATACCTAAACGTAGAACCAGAAGGTAAATTGTAAACTTTTTATTTAATCTTCTATATATATATATATATATATATATATATATATATATATATAAATAATTTAAGTGAGAATTAATGGTTGTAAAGAACAAATATGAGAGTATATCAAATATAAGCATGGAATAACTATTCAACTGAAAATGAAAAAACTCATATCACCTCGACCTGGGATCGAACCAGGGTCACTCCACTTGCCGGGTGGAAACTCTATCATTGAGCTACCGAGTTGACACCAGATCTAGTGACAGAAGTTTAATCAATTTAATTTAGTTCAATGTTTTGGAGTCACCCTTGTTCGATTCCAAGTAACTTTTTTTCTACCTCATTCTGGTTTGGCAGGAAAAATTATTAAAAATTCAAATATGTTTTTTAGAATTTTCAATAATTTTTCCTGCAAAATTAGTATGAGATAGAGAAAAAAGTTACTTAGCTATTATGTAGACACATTTCTTCTATATTTTACTGAATTTTTTCGAATTTTTTTGAGCAAATTTTGAAAAAAGTTTTATTTTCAAAAAATCCTTTTGTCAAATTTTCAAAAATTCAGTTTTTAATTTTTTTCTACTAAACGATGCATCTTAAAATAATAGTTTTTTTAACTAAATTATTGTACTCATTATTTCGCATTTTTCCATATCATGCTTATTTTGTTAGACCTCATAGTTTTTGAGAAAAAAAAATAAAAACCAAAAAACCAAAAAAAAAAAAAATTCTAGCGCCCAAACGGAACATGCTAACAAATTAAAACTAAAACCAAATTATAGAACTTTTTATTGTCTATCAAAAAGTATTCTAAGTATTTCTCCGAATTTTACTCGAGAAAGTAGTATATCGCAAATTATCGAATTTGCATGTTAAACGTCCATACGAACTTAACGAACGAACACCCGGTATATATTATATATATAAGTATATATGTATATATATATATATATATATATATATATATATATATATATATATATATATATATATATGCCATTCGCATTTCTAAAAAAAAATATGAAATACACATGCGCAATTTTAATTTAACTTCAGTCTTATTTTATTCTTTTTTTTTGTCGTCCAATTATACAAGACGCAATACGAATGCCAAATGATATTACGTAGATTTTTTTGTCTTAGACATGCGTGTATATTAGCGAATCTATTATTAACGTCGTCACACTTGTAAAATGCATTGTGACACGCGAAAATACTGTTTTTGGATTTTTACAAGATTTTATACTTATAGCTCACATTCGCTATCTGTCTGCAAAATTTGACATGCATTTTTAATCCATTTCTATTTAACCAATTTTCTTAACATTTTCATATTTTATATGAACGCTTAATCCTTGAACTGCACCTACATTTAACATTCATTCATTTGAAATCTACTTCCGCTTAACCGATTTGAAACAACTAAACAAGATTAGAAGTATATGGGTAAACCCATATATAGACTACTTTGACATTTCTCGGAAAGTTATGTATTTGAAATCTATTTTGTATTTTAATAATATTATAATTTATGTGAGCACTAGGACATACTTTACTGAAAATTTGATCAAAATCGAATAAATAATGTAGCCACAATGAATTTTTTAAAAATTTTGTGATTTTTTTTTCGATAAGTTGGCAACACTGTATTTTGTTAAAATTGCATAATTTATTTAGGCACTAGGAAAAACTTTTATGAAAATTTGATTAAAATCGGTTAAATAAAATGGTCATAATAAATTTTTAAAAATTTTACTAATTTTTTTCTCGGAAAGTTAGCAACACTGTATTTTGTTAAAATTACATAAATTATATGAATACTAGGAGAATCTTTTGTGAAAATTTGAGTAAAATCGGTTGAATAACATGGCCATAATAAAATTTTTAAAACTTTAGTAATTTTTTTCTCGGAAAGTTGTCAACACTGAATATTAATTAAATTATATAATTAATGAGAGCATTAGGGAAATCTTTTCTGAAAATTTGATCAAAATCGGATAAATAACGTAGCCAATATGAATTTTTAAAAACTTTAGTAATTTTTTTCTCGGAAAGTTGGCATCACTGGAAAAAAACAAAATCACATGACCATCTCGGGCACTAGACAAATTTATCCTGAAAATTTTATTAAAATTGGTTGAACCGTCTAGGAGGAGTTGCGATCACAAAATTTTGTCTGACGACCGAGCGAGCGAGCGAGTGAGCGAGCGAGCGAGAGAGCTGACGACGCACATCCATACACCCACATAAACTAAGTTCAGATTCGTCATCTACAAGCTATATGAAGGATTTCTATACAATTTTTTTTTTTTTTGAAAATGTTACAGACACCGTACCAAACGCTATACTACTTTTTCCTTGCAGTCAAAGTAGTAAAAATAAAAAATAAATATATAATAATAAAACTGTAAGCCACCTTTTCCATTTAAGAAATACAGTGTCATGTACAGTAAAGCGTTCCATATTAATTTATTAGTGTTTGTGTTCAACTTTCACAAACTTTAATAAAAGTTAAAACGTCCCACGGTTTTATTTCTAAAGCACATATGACAAATTATTTTATAATTTTTAGTGAGTTTGTAAATTAAACCATGTTTTTATTTTTTTAATTACGATTTATTTTTATACAAATACTGCATTATACTTTAAATACATAAAATATTTTTTAATATTGTTTGTTTATAAACATTCAATATTTATCAGTAAAAATAGTAAATTGAAATGAATGCAAGGAGTCCATTCTGCCAATAACTAGAACATGTTCTGCAGAATTCTCTAAGTTTTTAAGCTAAGCCATTATTGCATGAAATACTATGTTTTTAGAATAAATACAGAATAAAAAGTCACAAAATTATACGTGCGGCAAACAAATTTTATTCTGAAAATCTGAATATTAGGAAAATTTAGAATCAAAAATTAAAACATGGTATAATTAAACAGAAAATCCAAATTGACTGGCACATCATGATTTGTTCTTGAACACATAAAATGATTGTTATATCTCATGTTTTCTTATAATTTTATGGTCATTAATAAAGCTGGTTACTTTTTAGAGGTAATGTAAAAGAAAGAGCACGAGGTCCAGTATGGCGATTTTTAGAAGAGGTGTTGGACGAAAAATTAGAGAAAAGATCGAAATATTTTTTAGATGAAAGAATAGCAAAATGTGAAAAGCAGAAATATCAGAATCTCAAACATTGTAAGTTTTATTGTTCAAAACAAATAATCCTAATTATATTTATACATTAAATCATCTTCTGCTCTAATTAGGCATTAAAATATCATCGTTCATTACTACACGTTTATTGTGTTAGTCATAGTTTCAAAATAAATATCCATCTCTATGTAATAAACACTATATTAGGAACTGCATATACCTAATGCCAATCACTACATACGAATAGAAATAGTATTTCAAATTTAAAAAAAGTTTTTACCACAAATTTATTGTTCTCATTCATTCTAGGAAAAAAAATCAGTTTGCATTGAAATTAACTGGAAATGTTAAGATTTTAAATAGAATTTTTTTTTATTTTTATTGATTAATTTAAATTGAAAATTTTGTAACGTATATTTATGTAGTTTTACATTCTACATTATAAATAACATTGCTTTGCATTACTTATGTGTGTATTTGTAATTTATTTTTTCTGTTTATTTTTGTTTATTAAGTTGAGACTCTCAGTCTACAAACTATGTTTGCGAAATTGCCCCAAATTCCGTGCAATTTTTCTAAAAGATTCAAAAAACGAAGGCACATTTTCGCAATGTACTTAATCATTTATTCATTATTGTTTCTGACGTTAATTATAAACAATAAAACATTTATTATATTAATATTTATTATTTTATTATAATAATAAAATAATAAATATTTTACAATAAATTACATCGATTAAAATAACGGCGCTATTATTTCATCGGTTTTCAAACTGTGTTTTGCGTAACCGTAAGGTTCTGCGCGATCAGTCCAAAGATTCGATAAAACAGACATTTTTGCAAGTATAAATAATATTTTATTGTTTCTTGCATCATTATATTATAAACAATAAACATTTATAATAGAATAGTGTTCTGTAAAAAATATAATTGTTACAAAAGGTTTCTCGTGTCATTAAATTTTGAAGACCACTGGTCTAGAGTAAGATGTTAAAATAGCCAATCGCGGGTCGAATATAACCCACTAGTTTGTTTATCTTTCATAATCTGGAACACCTTGATAAATAAATATTATCCCATTATAAATTTAATAATGACAATTTTTTTAAATAATTTAAAATAGAACGTTTGCCTTTTCCCTATTAGATAATATGCACCATTTTCAAATTTGACACACAAATCAATCTATCTACCAAAGAGAAAAGAGTACGTTACATAGCGTATGACAGAGCGGTACATCGCCATAGGCTGAAACTTACGATAGTGCCACAAACATAGCACTTTTTTTGATGCATATAAGCCACAGAAATAATAGTAAATGGGAGAAAACCAATAATTGAGCTTGCGCGAGAAAAATTAATATATTTTGAAAGTAAGTAGGTGTAACGTTACGCCTATGCACTTCAATATTTAGCCTTATGACACACACACACATATGCGTGCGAAATTTTTACAAATATTTTATTATGTATTTTCAATAAGAAACATTTATATGGAAGAATAAATAGGAATGATCTAGAGACATTATCATTTTTAATTTTATTGTTTACTAAACTCGATTGATTTTGTTTTTTTTTACATTTATATATTTAAATTAGAATTACTGTTCTAACATACATTAAAATTAAATAATTCCATCGTAAAAGTATTAATCAACAAATAAAAGATTTTTATAAGAAAAAATTATCACCAATAATTTTAACAAAGTTCAAAATCCTAAGGCTTTAAATTCAAATTATTTTATTTAATAATAAATTATTAAAACATATATTTGATAGATTGATTCCTACAAAATAATTTATAACTGATAAGTATATGGCCATATACTGTATGTTCCAAATTCACGTGTCACCGTTGGGATCTTAACTCTTTTCTATGAAAAGTTTTTACTTTAAGAGTTATTCAGAAACAAATAAAAAGACCAAATTTAATTTTTTTGCAAATATCTAGTGACCTACAGTATTATTTTTTTTTAAAGTAATGGTTTATCTGAGATGGCCATATAATTGTGCACAATACGAGTAAGTCCCATTTAACCGAAGTTGTAATTATAATTCTTGAGATCCTCATGGTGGCACCTGAATTTGGAACATACAATATATCACAAATTTTTGTACAGAAATGTTTATAAATTTATAATATGACAAAAATAAATATATAATTGTTATAAAAAAGTATATAAGTTTTGTTAGAATTGAAAATGTTATTTATTCGTTCTGGGAAGATTACAATGTGTGATACTTTTTTGCGCAATATTGATATTATTCACGATGAAATTGATATAATTCACAAAAAAATGAAATGTATGACAAAAAATGCAAATGCACGAAAAAAACAAAATGTAAGCGAACAACAAATTTTTTCTGTCATGACAACAAAATATTTATTCTCAACAGCACAAATATCAAAAATTAACCTTTTAACCCGACTTCTATAGTAATTAGGCAAAAATCTTTAGGTGTATGGACCTTCTCTGAACAAATAAAAAACTAACCTTTTAATCCCACTTACCTAACAATGAGTCCAACTAAAATTTCAGTTGTATTGACCTTTAAAAAAATACAAAATAATAATTTATTATTTTGTCGTATTATATTTGTCGTTCAATACAGTAATTTCGCTGTAAAATTTATTATTTTTGTTATGCCACATTTGAATATTAATTTTTTCGCAAATTTTCCCATTTTTGTTGTACCATAGTTGTCGTTCGAACTATCAATTTTATCGTGTAATTATATACAGTAGAACTCCGATTATCCGTGAGCGCATTATCCGGGCGGCGGATTTTCCGTGCGGCGGATTTTCCGTGCGGCATTTTTAAAATGTCATCCGTGAGCGGATTATCCGTGGCTGACGGAGAAAGGTTGGCGCATGAACGCTGAATGCACCGTGCAGACGTTCGTCTCGGGGAATACTCGAGTTCGGTCACGGGAAATTTTCCGTTTATGTGTTTACTTATTATTTTTGCCACTGCCGACCGACTCGTTAGCTAAACGTAAACAGACATATGTCCATACATATATGTATATATATATATATATATATATATATATATATATATATTGTGCAATGTACGTTTATACATTATGTATAAATATTAAAACTGTTATTTTGTGTTACATGAATGTAGTATCACGTTTCTTTTCTCCGTTTGACACATGTATTTGTCTGAATAAATTATTAAAAAAATAAAAATAAGGTCTTTGGATTATCCGTGTTTTCGACTATCCGGCGAAGGATCGGTCCCGGCTGGCCCGGATAATCGAGGTTCTACTGTATTTTTGAAATGCACATCACCGTGCGCGTGCGTGGTTCAATTTATCTTATTTTTAATACAGTGGAGATCGGCTTTCTTCCACTATTATTATTTCTGTGCTCTGATATAATCCAACACGAAACACAAAAATCAATTTATAAAAAAGTTTTTTCCAAAATATATAAGAAAAAGTGTTATTTATAATTGAAATGTAAGAACATCAAAATTTTAGTTAAGCGCAAGTACCCCAATGTCAACAAATATAATATTAAAATATACTTTAGTATATTGTTTATTTTTTAGTTCTTGTTTTATTTATAAAATTTAAAAAAAATGTAAAAAAGTTTTATTTATTTTAACAATTAAATAAATTGTTACTTCTAATTTACAGTTAACTTAACCAATATTTTAGTTAATAGTTACTTTTACATAACTGGGAAATTAAGTAACTGGCCAAAATTTACAATTTTTGAATGCTATAAATTTATTATAGAAAAAAACTTGACATTTAGTAACTAGCAACTAAGTTTTAATTTTACATTTCTACAGCCGACCCCATTCACAATTATATGATGAGTTTAATTGGTCCATTATGGTATCATGAATTGTCTAATAAACAAATGAATAGTGCTGATGCATTGAAAGATGCACTATTGCAAGACCACAAAATGGGAACAATTATCAATACACAAGAAACTTTATGTGATTTAGGTTTAGTACTTTGGCCAAATCACACAAAAATTCAATATGCGTTGAAGAAATGTTACAACTCTCCAGTTGAATTTCTTTTAAAACTTTACAAATTAAACAGGCCGAAGGAACCTTATTTAAGTAAGAATTTTTAACTTATATACATAGACTGTTCAACAAAAATTGAGACTAATTTTGACTATTCATTTGTTAATAACTCCTATAATAAGTAATTCATTGAAATTAATATTCTTATAAACTAATCCTTAATGCTACAAATCAGTTATCGTTATTATAGTAGATTATAAAAACGTTATGATACGATGAAATTAAATTATGATACTAAAGTACTAAGCAGTTTAAAATTTATACAAATCCAAATTATACTCTATAAAAAAGTTTGTGAAATAATCTTGTAAATTAAATAAATTTGATTTTTAAACATAAAAGATGGTGGTCGCGTCGACTAAGTGGATACATTTGTAAAGTTTTATATATATTAAACTTTTAAATTATACTGATATTTTATAGAAAATGTTTTGACACATCGTACAAATACTGATAGTTTATAAAAATACTGCTAGTTTGTAAGAATATTAACAGAAAAAAGTTTTAAATAAATATTATAGCATATTAAATTCCTAATCAAAATGACTGCTACTGAAATTTGAAATAAGTAAATAAGTATAGAAAACACTGTGATTTTTAAAAGAACGTGATCCAATATGTCTATGCATGCACTGGCATGTACTGAATCAGGTGGAGGACATTTTGAACATTTACTGTTAATTATGATGATGTATCACTTGTAAATTATTCTACCATTTGGAATTAATATATCACATTTAAGTCTTTGCCAGTAAATGCAATCTTTCTCATAATATTTTACTTGTTAGATGTGGAAAACTCACATATAAAATTCGAACAAGTATTTCTGAATCATCTTTTAATTTCAAAGCGTTAATCTCACTCTTTTTTGAATAACTGTCATAGACACATACATACCTATGTCTCACAACAAGATTACGCTATCTGCATTTTAAAAATTATATAATATTATGTTACAAAATTTGGTATCGAGTAGTATTACGATATAGGTACTGATCCGTAAGATATCACTTCCGATTTAACCGGAAGTTAATTCTAACTTCCTTATTTTAAATGGAATATCTTATTTTTATTTTACCATTGAATTTACTAGTAAATTTTACATATTAAACATCAAAAACATTTTACACTAGTTCAACTCGTTTCGAAGATTTAAAATTTTTTGATTTCTTGATAGAAATCGGCAACATGTTTCATAGTCTTGTTAAGAAAGTTATAATTATGATTGGTAAGTGCATTTCAACGGAATCGAGAAAAAGTTTGAAAAGCTACATGAAATCGAGTTTTTTTAATATCCGAAATTCTGTTATTGGCACTTAAAAACCATGTATCGTATAATATTTTTTACACAATCGATTTAAAAATGTTATAATTTATAATGTTAAAAATGTTATAATAAAAATAATAAAAATATAAATAGAATAAATTCTTGTATTTAGTTTATTTTTGCAAATGTCTATCAACAACTGTAGGTATGTATAACAACGAGATTGTGCAAAAAACACACACACACTCAATTTTTGGAAATAAATTTTATTTAGTTTTGAAAATTACATCCTTTAAAAAACCACCATTTTAATATTAACACTGACGCTCTTTCTAAGAAGTGAACCATTATCTGCCGTAATGTTTCGTGACTTATTTCTTCAATTTCTTCACGGATGCTCAATTGCCAAAATAGTTCGAGGATTGTTACGGTATACTCTATCTTTCAAATATCCCCACAGAAAGAAATCTGGAGCAGTTAAATCAAGTGAGCGTGGCGGCCACTTGATTTTAGAGTTTCGCAAAATTATCCTTCTTCTAAAAATTTGTCTTAATAGTTTAATTGTCGGACGAGCTGTATGGGTAATAGCACAATCTTGCTACCACCATACCTCTGATGTGTCTCGACTGCAGAACGCACAAATTTTTTTAGGATTTCTCGATACCTTTCCCCATTGATGGTTAGTGCGTTTTCTGCCTCATCTTCAAATAAATAAGGTCCGAGAACTCTTTCCGCGTTTACATCACATCAAACCGTTTCTTTAAGAGGTGCAGATTACTATGGTAGACTATTCTTGGATTTTTGTCCCCCAAAATTGCATAATTTGTTTATTAACAAATTCATTTAGGTGGAAATTTTTAATAAAATAGAAAACTATTTAATTCGGGTACGTCGTTATTACTTTATTAATGCAACTAACGATAATTTAGCCATGAAAAACAAAATTATTAGTTAATACGTATTTTATTATTTTCATTTAAAATACATTTTATAAAGAAATTCTCGAATACATACATATTTTGCTAAATTATTGGTTGACAACACTGTATATAATAAATAAATATTAAAAGGCAGGTGTTTTTATTTAAGAAGAAATAAGACTTTTAAAAGTCTTTAAACTTTAATATTCTAGACACATTCGTCAATATTATAGTTTTATATGTTTTTTAGTAAAGCAGTCCAAAGCTTCCGTGAAAAGACCCCGCTTATACAGATAATACAGTGACCACATCTCCAGATTTCAACTATTTGTCTCCAATCTCCAGGTTTTGCTATAATTGTTACAGGTTGTCCTAATTAGTTAACGACATTAAATATAATATGAATATTATTATAACTTATATTGTCATCTTCGTAGATTCTATCATTTTAACATACGATCTAGTATGTATCGTTAAAATTATTATTTTTTTAAGTAAATTGTACTGTGATTTTTTTACATTTTACGTTCAATGTATTTATAAAATGAATTTTAACGTTAAATTTTACAATTTTTAGTAATCTATCTCCAGATTAAGTTAAGTTAGATAATATATATATATATATATATATATATATATATATATATATCCAAGTTTAACTTAAATAGAAGGTGGTTGTTACCCTAGATACAGATGCTAAAAGCTGTTGCTGATTTCAAAAAAGAAATCAAAAAAGTTTAAATACATAGAAAACAATTAAACTAGAGTATAATATTTTTGATGTTTTATGTAGTTCAAATTTACTCTTATATTCAATGATAAAATTTCAATAATCGAGTATTTTATTTAAAATAAGGAAATGACTTCTGCCTGATAACATTTTATTTTGAATGAGCATATCAGAATACTCCTAGATACCATATTTTGAGACATAGTATTACATGTTTTAAGATACAAATAACATAAGCTCATCATGGGACTCACTGATGTATCTACTAATTTTTAATAGTTAAGTCACTTAAGTTTTTTTTTTTTAGAAAATTTATATACATTAAATGATAGAATAATTCTATCGTCGGTCGTTCATTTAGCAATGAGAGAAACATTAAAAGAATTACATTTAAGAGTACCATCTCCACCAAGAGAAGAACCACCATGTAATTTTATAATTGCTCATTTTGAAATATGTAAAAAAACCTAAATAAAAACATCACTTTTTAGTAAAGCCAGTACCAACCAAAGAGAAAATAAAACCACATCCTTCACCTTATCTGAATCCATTCCAATTTATTCCACAAAATAACAGAGATCCTACTTTTGTCTATAAAAACAGGCATAGAGAATATGCTGACCTTCCATATTTTGATTATGTTAATGATATGGTAAGTTAATAAATGTGGAAAAAGCAAAAATTGTCTACCAGCATAGAAATATTTAGTGTAGAGTGTTTGTTTTTTTTTCTAATATACTGTAACGTGAATTTGAATTCGTGTCGGGGCTGTCTGGACAGTATTGGAAATATTATAAATAATTAATCATCATATCTGCGATTGTATTTTGACTAGCATTTATTTACAACACTTAAAAACTAACTAACAATACTATACAACAACAATGGTTAGCCGAGCGGAGCTAAACAAACAATTACACTATTTATATTACTTATAATTAATCTTACAATTATCGGACTGACAATAACACAACTTATGAACTAACTCCACATTAATACACTTATACTTGCACACATTTATATCTACATATTTATATCACTATTTATATCACACTATTATTTATTTCAACAAAGCTATCACCGCTTGACCCAATAATACTATCAGACCGATTGCTACGATCTGATTAGGTCAGCTATCTGGCGATAACTAACTGAGCCATCACTATTCGGCCCAACGGGACCGACTACCAACGATGCAACCATGGTGCTTATTTCATGATGACTGCTTTCTCCCGTTGCTCGTAGCGCCTTATATGCTGCAACCAATCCTTCTCGAAAGCTTCTACAACAATCTAGAAGCCTAATGGAACCTTCGCACACATACATACATACACAGCGCACACCCACATTGCGTCACATAAACAGAATGTGTAAACACATTCCAATAGCGTGCCTCACTACACGTATACACACACACACACATGTGCACTCACACACACATGCAAACATAATCACTCTTATGCAATCTCAGTTTTGTTACACTACGTATACTTATACCCTCATCAAACTTACCGGGTAAATTACTCTGCATTCTGCAACTGAGTCAACAAAAACAGAGAAAAGATTTGAAATTTTTAATAATTGTAAAGTATTCATACATAGGAACTTGTACTATATCTGTATATATAAACATCTACATCTATATATATATATATATATATATATATATATATAAATAAACATTTATAGAGAAGATTAACCAGCGCAGTACGAATTAAAGAAGTAGTTGTAATTTATACAGTATATAATTAATTAAGTAAATAATAACGCTAACAAAATAAATATGAAAATATAATGATTCAAACCGAATCCTGAATACCTAAAATAAAAAATATATTTTTGTAGTATTTAAAACAAGGTTATGCTAAAATATTAATATTTTTTTTTTGTTAATTTATAAAATTTTGGAAAAAAGTCTACAATATGCTACTAATTTACGTAAAATCTAGAACCAAATTTTGTAAGTAATTTCATTTGAAAATTTTAGATATTTAACATTTGAGTTTCTGTATTTGGGTAATACATATGTTGTTTAGATAGCCGCTTTGATCAAAAATTGAAAAAAGAGTAAATAATGGTTGTGTAATTGGATACGTTTGCTAGAGAAACACATTTGAATGATTATAATGCTGTATTACAGGTTCGAAATATTGGTGTAGATCAATAAAGAATGTTCGATCATCTTGAACAAGTACCTAATGAATATTAAAATAAAACATATGTGAGTGATAGTGAAAGTGTAGGTAATTCTGATGAGTAGAGAGCTTAGCATGATTAAAAGTGTTTTGTGGAAACGAATGTTCCCAATTAGTAAGAATAAAAGAACATGTATGAAGGATAACATAAATGTGAATAAAATAAAAGTTGTTTCTCTGACTAGAGAAGACACTAATTTCTCTTTGAATGAAAAAAATTGTGCCACACTTTTATGAAAACTTAACGTGAATTTTATTTTATAATTCTAGTTAAAAATTAAATAAGTTATATTTTTTTTCACTTTCTTTACGTTTAGTATGAAGAATATTTTGAAGAAGAAGAACAACAACCAACTAAGAAAATATCAATATCAAAAAAAGAATCCGAAACAGACAAGTCTGTGCAATTACTTTCAAAATATCGTCGTCCGCCAAAAATTCCTGTGCGTCAATTAAAGCGTAAAATGATAAAAGTAAAAAAATATCGTTTAAGACAACCTTCAGTGTACACATATAAAAGAGATAAAAAAAAAGCATTAGAACAAGATACATTTATTATTAATACGGAAGTTAATTTAGAAAACATTTGTAATTGTATCCCAAAAATCAGTAAAGATACATCGTATACTTTGAATATTAAGGTAACAACGGAAAGTGAAGAAGTTATTTTAGCACAACAATTGTATCCTTATAATTCGGAATGTGCTGTTGGTGAACTTCAATTCAAGGAACAGAAGTTTTTGCCTGGATATAATACTTCTAATAAAAAAAGTTCCATACCAACATTGAAGAAAATTGAATATAAGTGAGTAAAATATTGCTAAAAATAAACCTTCCCAACCTTCTTTGTCAGCAACCTAAATATCGAACCGCATTTCCTTCGCGACCCAATTTACAAAAAAATAAAAAATTGAAATTAATCCGTCAGAATGCGCGCTATGATTAAAAATACCCAAAGTATTTTCGAATGCAATGTTATAAAAAAGTAGGCATTCTAACGGGTTCAATGCAAAAAACACAAATAACATAAATATCACTAATAAATATTAAATGAAAACAACGATCTCCTTGATATCAAATCGTGGCTTTACATTTATTGTAAAACGCATTGCAAATCATGATCAAGTTTATTTCTTGCTTCGGTTTTTATCACAATAAAACTTGTAAATCCCATTTCACAAAAATATGTAATGAGAAATAATAAAAACTATTTTAATGTCAAATAAGAATCACTTTACGATCTAAGGTTGAGTTGCGACCCATGCATAGGTTGGAAATCACTACAATAGGTGTTTAAAATATTACTAACAAGCAACCATATCGAAGTGTCCATCGCCGATTTCAATGACCTTTGGTATTCAAGTAGAAAACTAAAAACTAAACAACACGTATATTTTTATCGATAACGCCAAGGTTTAGGAAGTAAAAATCACCTCAAAGTTTAAGAGTAAAATTTATTTTTATTTTTTTTTTCTCGAAAACTATGCATCCTAGAACAAAAGTGTAAATGTACGAATACGTTTTTTTTTTAAGAGCTGTCTACCCATAATATTAGTTTTTCTTTTTCTATACTATTTGTAAAGTTACTTTTTTACACTTCTGACATATATTTTACTATACCCAGTATAATCTTGCCGTAGATATCAGTCAATTACAAGCCAAAAAAATATTGTTCTATCTTTCATAATGCTCCATTTTTAAAGTGATTGAACTACAGTAGTTTCAAAATGTTGCATATTTTTTGATATTAACTTATTCATTCTAAAATATGCTCATTTTATAATTTGTACACTTTAAATATTTATTGTGACAAATACCGATTATATATTGTTTTTTAATCGATCAATTATCTTATTTGATACTTTATTATTTAAATAGTGACTAATTTTAGTTTTATCAATTAAAAAATAATAACTTCAAAAACTTAGTAGTTTTAAACAAAAATATACAATTTAATTTACTAGTTAAATTATTTATTATTGCTTGTTTGTGCATTTCTAATTTTAAAATTAAATATAAAAATTTTAATCTTAATATTAACCATAACCAAAAAGAAATCGGAACCAAACAAAAATTAAGTAATCCTAACCAAAAATATAAATCAAAATTAATTTTTCCATATAACGGAAATCAAAACAGCAATTTTGTTAACCGTAAATGATCGAATTTTTTTACTAATATCCATTGATAAAGTATATTTATATATTAAGAATTGAAATAACATTAGTTATTCATACATATTACAACAAATTTGATAATTTGCAACTGTTTTATTCTGTTACAGATGTGAATGTTGCACATGTAAAAAAACTGTAAATATTATTGCAGATAATAATGATCCTACTAATATAAATCATGTTACAATATCTAGTCCACCTGCAATGGAAACTATAAAAGAGCGTTCCAAAAATGACAATCAAATAACACCTGTTACAAATTCATATGTTCTTGACAATATATCTAAATCTAAATCAAGTTCAGTAAAAGAAGATAAAAAAATTAACACCGAAGATATTAAACTCTGCACTTTCCATAAGAAAGATAACTATTTATGTGATTCATGCGATAATTCCTTTTACCTTTGCACTTGCAAATCATCAAGTGATAACAAGATGGATTGTATATGCCATATACTGGATAATAAGATAAAGGCATTAAGAGAATATAATAAAATAAACCATACAAATTATCATGCATGTGCATGTGAATGTCAATGTAATAAAAAGAAACAAATGCCCCAACCAGAAATATGCAACTACAAAGAAAATAAAAAATCAGAAAAAAAATCTGCTGCTGATGAAGAAAAAGAAACAAAAATAATCAATGAAAAAGTCGAAATAGTATTTGAAGAGAAAAACGAATTATATCCCTACCAAATTAAAAGTGTAAGTAGTAAAAAATCGAGAAGCAACAAACAGATAAAAGTAGCAAAAACAGAAACGCAAATTAGTCTACGTAAATTAAATAACGACAATATAGAAGAGGAAGAATTAACAGAATCAGAAAGTTCCGAAGAAAGTTCCGAAAAATGTTCTTGTATGAAATTATTTAACAAATATCTCTACATTCACGAAAATTGTTTACATCTTTTTAATCAATATAAAGCAAAACTTACAAACGATATTGAAGAATACATGAAAGATTTAACCAATCGTTGCACATGTAATGATTCTGTTTCAACAACCAGTGCAAGTGAAGACGATACAAAAATTGAAGAAGTGATAGAAACAGAAGTGATAGAAACAGAAGTCAGTAAAGAAATATTTCCTCAAAATTGCTACTGTGGTTGCTGTAAAAGTGTTGACCCTTTCCAGAGTTGCACATGCGGACCTGAACCTGGCTGTACATGTGCTTCAGATTCAGCTTTATCATCACTGTCAGATAAAAACACTTTAGCATGTGCATGCAGTATTGTACAAAAATCCATAAAAAACCGGGGGAGTTGTACATGCGGACCTGAACCTAGCTGTACATGTGCTCCAGATTCAGCTTCATCATCACAGTCAGATAAAAACACTTTAGCATGTGCATGCAGTATTGCACAAAAATCCATAAAAAACTTGGGGAGTTGTACATGCAGTGACAGTATTCGCAAATCTGGTTTAATTCTGAAAGACTATCAACACACAATGAACATAAATACTCCGCAAGTAAAATCACTAATGTCTTATCGAATAAATTCGGCATCACCTAATATATTAAAAGAAACAAACGCCAAAGTTACTATAACAGAAATGGAAGAAGAATCAAAATCTCTTTCAAATATAAAAATAAAGTCTAATTCTAAATCTAGTCTGAAAATCACAAATGAACACGATCATTCAAAGATTATCCATTTGGATAAATTTCCAAAAAATTCTGAAGAACAGATGGAATTACTTAAAGTGATTTTATAAACATTATTATTATTATTAAAATTTATAGGCATTACAAATAAATCTGTTTTATTACTACATCTGTTACATACATGTATATATATATATACATATATACATATACTGGGTGTCCCATTTTAATCCGCCACCTGCAATAACTTTAAAATCGTGCATCGGACAAAAAAATGTTACGGATAAAAAGTAAATGGTTTCGAAGGGGACATCTGATTCAGAGACCCTTGCCCCCTCCGAACCCCCTGGGGAGCGGGAAAAAGGAGCAACTTTGAAATCTTAAATGGAACACTCTATTTTTATTGTAGATTCTGATAGGCCATTAAAAAGTATGTAAATTTTATTTTAAGACTTTTTGTTTATCTTTGATAGATGGCGCTGCAAACAACATTTTTTTTCTCAGTTTATCAATTTTCAATTTGAAAAAAAGGTGTAACTAAGTACAATATTCAAGTTCTTTTCAGTTCTTTGGGAAGAGGGGGGGGGCAAGGGTCACTGAATCAGATATCCCCTCGAAGCCATTAACTTAAAGTTATACCTCTCGAAACCATTAACTTAAAGTTAATGGTTTCGAGGAAGATATTAGATGCAGTGACCCTTGCCCCCTTTCTTCCCAAAGAACTGAAAAAATCTTGAATATCGTACTTAGTTACACTTTTTTTTTCAAATTGAAGATTGATAAACTGAGAAAAAAAATGCTGTTTGCAGCGCCATCTATCAAAGATAAACAAAAAGTCTTAAAATAAAATTTACATACTTTTTAATGGCCTATCAGAATCTACAATAAAAAATAGGGTGTTCTATTTAAGATTTCAAAGTTGCCCCCCTTTCCCACTCCTCAGGGGGTTCAAAGAAGGCAAGGGTCTCTGCATCAGATGTCCCCCTCGAAACCATTTACTTTTTATCCGAAACATTTTTTTTGTCCAATGCACGATTTTAAAGTTATTGCAGGTGGCGGATTAAAATGGGACACCCAGTATATATATATATATATATATATATATATATATATATATATATATGTATTATGTATGTATATATATATATATATATATATATATATATATATATATATACCGGGTGTCCAAAAAGAATGGAAACTATTAAATATCTCAAGAACGGCACATCGGATTACAAAGTTACAAAATACGTTTTTCTTTATTTTTGAAAATCTATTTAGGGGTGATATGCGAAAACCACCCACACCTCCCCTGGCGGGGGGAGCGGGGGCAAGTTTTAAAATTTAAATAGGAACACCCATTTTTTATTGCACAGTTGCATTCTCCATAAAAAACTGTTTCTGGATTTGCAAATTGAGCCCCCCAGCTCCACCCCCCTCGGAGCAGGGAAGGGGAGAAAATTTGAAAATTTTTGCAGAAACTTTCACTTTTTATTGCAGTTTTGGATTCTCCTTCTAAAACTGGATATAAAATTGAAAAACGCACCTCCATTCTCACTCCCACACATGCGGATGGGTACCAACTTTTCATCTCAAATAATACCTGGTGGTAAATTGTGCTGGATTTAGGTCAAAGCTATCTACCATTTTAGTTTTTTTTTTAAATGCGATATTTTTATATCCAGTTTTAGAAGGAGAATCCAAAACTGCAATAAAAAGTGAAAGTTTCTGCAAAAATTTTCAAATTTTCTCCCCTTCCCTGCTCCGAGGGGGGTGGAGCTGGAGGGCTCAATTTGCAAATCCAAAAACAGTTTTTTATGGAGAATGCAACTGTGCAATACAAAATGGGTGTTCCTATTTAAATTTTAAAACTTGCCACCGCTCCCTCCGCCAGGGGAGGTGTGGGTGGTTTTCGCATGTCACCCCTAAATAGATTTTCAAAAATAAAGAAAAACGTGTTTTGTAACTTTGTAATCCGATGTGCCGTTCTCGAGATATTTAATAGTTTCCATTCTTTTTGGACACCCGGTATATATATATATATATATATATATATATATATATGTATATACTGGGTGTCCGAAAAGTTTGGACTGGGTCAAATATCTCGAGAACGAAAGGTTGGATTAACACGATTGCAAAGGAACTTTGTTTTTGACACAATTATCTACCGAATTCTGTTGTAAAAAACTACCCCCTCTCCTCCTAAAGGGGTGAGCGTAAGGGTAGTTTTAAAATTTTAAATGGAAACCCCCAATTTTTTTTTCATTTTTGGATTCCTTGACAAATTCTGTGTATGGCCCCAAAATTTCACACCCAACCCTCGCCACCCCTCCACAGGGGATGAACAAATGATTGAAATAAAAATGATACTGAACAGTTTAAATGCTCAACTAAATCCACAACGAAAATAAACATGTCAAAAAAAACATGTAACCCCCACCCAAAATTTCACCCCCAACCCCCGCCACCAATTTATTTTTATTTCAATCATTTTCTTCACTTTTTTCCTCCCCTGTGTAGAGGTGGCGGGGGTTGGGGGTGAAATTTTGGGTGGGGTTACATGTTTTTTTTTATATGTTTATTTTCGTTGTGGATTTAGTTGAGCATTTAAACTGTTCAGTATCATTTTTATTTCAATCATTTTTTTCATCCCCTGTGAAGGGGTGGCGAGGGTTGGGTGTGAAATTTTGGGGCCATACACAGAATTTGTCAAGGAATCCAAAAATGAAAAAAAATTGGCGGTTTCCATTTAAAATTTTAAAACTACCCTTACGCTCACCCCCTTAGGAGGGGTGGGGGTGGTTTTTTACAACAGAATTCGGTAGATAATTGTGTCAAAAACAACCTTCCTTTGCAATCGTGTTAAGCCAACCTTTCGTTCTCGAGATATTTGACCCAGTCCAAACTTTTCGGACACCCAGTATATATACATATATATATATATATATATATATATATATATATATATATATATATATATATATATATATATATATATATATATATATTTAAATAATAGTATCAAATCAATAAATTAATAATTTTTAATTTAAAGATCGAGATAAGTAGAGTTTTTCTGACTCTATAATCCCGTCGTTAAAAACAACAATACCCTAAACCACCGATGCCAGAATAAATAGGACCGTACTAAAATCTTTGTTGGTTTTTTTCATTTATCAAGTTAACTTTACTCTCATAGATTTCAAAAATATATTTTACGACATATTTTTCTTAAAAATAAGTATAAATACACAAGTATTAAATATATAAGTAACGGTTAATTGTTATTACAAAATTAAAGTAAATACTTTATTAAAATATTATGCCGACAATAATGACATTCTAATGTGTGTATGCATAAACAATAAACATTTTCGTTAAATATTATATAACGGTTCGTTAAACTGAAAATTCTTGGTTTTTATTAGAAATTTCGTTGCAATATACATAGAAAGATTTCTTACGGAATCTAAAAATACCGAACCGTTATTATTAACAAATAAGAAAATTAATCATCTGAAACAGATACGAGTGCATAATATAAAAGGGAACACAGAAATTACAGCTACATCATTATTGAAATTTGTACTGCAGATTGTTGCTATTTTATAAAATGTATAGACCGTGGGAGAACAATGTCTGTGCTAAAAATGGGTAGTCATGAAAACCTGTTTTTAAGTAATTTTTCGATAAAAACATTATAATAATAAGATTTTACATAAATATAATATTATTTTTAAAATCTATGAAAGTAAAGTTAACTTGATAAATGAAAAAACCGACAAATATTTTAGTATGGTCCTCGAAATTGTGAAAACCCAAATATCCAGTTATACAATTCTATAATGGTCATGCTTGCAACGCATTTTCTCAATTACAAATTTACAGCATAAATATATATACAGAGCGAGTGTAATGTTTGGAACTATTGCAATAAATCTTTTATTAAACGGTTTTGAAAAAAATCCTCGAACACGTCGATTTTTATTTTAAATGAGACATATTTTACTGTAATCGTCACTTAAAGATCGTCTTTTGTTTTTGAGTTATGACGTAAGCGATAATTTTTTTAAATGGAAACCTATATTTTTTATTATTGATTTTGGTAGTACTTTTTATTCCGTTTCCAACCATATAAAATTTTAAATATGTTACATTTGAAAAAAATTAAGAAAAATAATCTTAAAGTTTAAATATTAAAAACGAATTAAATTGGCAAAATGAATCTAGTTATTAGTGTATAAAACAAAAAACATTAACTACAACTCTCAGTCAAATTTCGCACCATTATTTACTGAATTACGTGAAAAAGCCCACAATAAAAACAGATAAACAAACTGATAAAGAACTGTCATAATTTTAACGCTGTCAATTGTTATACATGGCTACTTGATTTTTTTATTAAAACTTGGAACTCTTGATTGTTATCAGATTTTTGTTTTAAAACTTTAACGGCAATTATCTCGAAAATTTCAAGAAACAGTACCATACTTTTTTATCATATTTGGTCTTAGAATTTCATGCTCTTTCCAAATTCATCATAAAAAATATAGGTTTCCATTTAAAAAAATTATCGCTTACGTCATAACTCAAAAACAAAAGACGATCTTTAAGTGACGATTACAGTAAAATATGTCTCATTTAAAATAAAAATCGACGTGTTCGAGGATTTTTTTCAAAAACGTTTAATAAAAGATTTATTGCGATAGTTCCAAACATTACACTCGCTCTGTATATATATATATATATATATATATATATATATATATATATATATATATGGTCAACTCCCGTCTGTGGATTAGGGTATTGTTGTGTTTAACGACGGGATTATAAAGTTAGGAATATGAAGTAAAACATACTATAGTAGTAGTTTAAAATCCAGTAATATACGTCCAGCTTTTAATTAAGTTATAGAAATTAAGAAAAATATAAATTTTATTTTCAATTTGATTTTAAAATGCTATCACTCACTATTAGCTAAGACTACCTGTAATCTATTATACGTAACGTATATAAAATGTATTATTTAATATTATAGATGTTACTTGAACAACTTGCTAAAGATGGTTATCCACTTGCAAAACTACCAGACTGTCATTTGCTGCCACATTTCAAAATCTGGTTAAATAAACGATCTCGTTCATTTCTATCAATGGAAGAAAGAGGTAAAAATCAATATTTATATATAAAATTGAATTAAAAACGATTTCATTACAACCAGATATCACATGTTATTCTAAAACAGAACTTGTACATAGAAGCTTTTTAATTTGATATACATATAGTTAACTCTCAATCTAAGTACAACAGGATCTGGACAATAACTACCCACACATTAGCAGTATTACAAATAGACTTATAATGAGATGCTTGATCTCTCAAAAAAGTTACGAATAAAATGTGTTTATCTCCGAGGGGGCAATCGAATGATTTGAAAATTTACCCTTTCATCACCTCCTGGAGGTGGAGTGGAGATCAACTTTAAAATTTTAAATGGGAATCCTCATTTTTTATTGCAGATTTGGATTATCTAGAAAAAAACATAAATTTCATCTACGATTAACCCGCCCTCGCTCAACCTAGGGGTGCGAGAAGAAATTAACTTTATCACTCATGAAATTTATCACATTATCTTAAATATTTATTCATTACTTGACTTGCTTTTATTGCTTGTGCATCATATCTCATTTCTGAAATACGTTACCTCATTTCTTGAACAAATTCCTCCATTACTTGACGTCATTACTATTATAATGCAGGCTATGTCAATTAAATCCCCCTCCCTTAAATGAAGCGAAGGGTGGGGGTTTTCTGGAGAATCTGAATCTGCAATAAAAATTAGAGTTTCCATTTTAAATTTTAAAGTTGACCACCACTCCACCACCAGAAGGTGATGAAGTAAATTTTAGGATCATTCAATTGCCCCCTCCAAGACGAACAAATTGTATTCGTAACTTTTTTGATATGATGAGTAGTTTTCGAGATATTTCAATGTCTCAAGATAAAAAACTCACCTAGTATAAAGTAACTATAGATTTTTAAAAAAGAGGAATATTATTTTCAAATTATTATAAAAGTCTGTTTGTCTGTAAAATAATCTAAAAACTAACAAATTTGAAAATACTATTTTTATATTGATGTGTTTTTCAGACAAATTAATGGCCGTATCTGCCGCTGAATTTTGGAAACATATCAATATATGTCGTCGAATTGTGAAATTACCAAAATTAAAATTCACCAAAACACAGACAAGTAAATGGACTTGGGGTGCTGTATTTAAATATAGGAAACTGGTATTTTATTATTATTATTATTATTATTATTATTATTATATATATATATATATATATATATATATGTATATATATATACCGGGTGTATACTTGGTTTATGCAATATAGGAAAAACAATGTTATTTTTTTAACATCGCAATTCTTGCTTCCCCGTTAGTTATAGAGAAAAAATATAAGAAACAAAAATTGTTTACAATTAAAAACTACATTATTTACGTTTAAAATAATTGCGATATTGGGTCTCAGTAATTAATTATTAATTAAATAAATATTAACAGTTTTCGGCAATATCAGACAGCCATGGACGAAACGCGAATGTATTTTGTTATTTTTTTGCATTTAAATGACAATACACTGACATTTGTGAACAAAATACATTAGCGTTTTGTCCATGGCTGTCTGATATTGCTGAAAACTGATAATATTTATTTAATTAATAATTAATTACTGAGACGTAATATCACAATTATTTTAAGCGTAAATAATGTAGTTTTTAATTCTAAATAATTTTTGTCTCTTATAATTTTTCTCTAAAACTAACGGGGAGGCAGGAATTACGATGTTAAAAAAATAGCATTGTTTTTCCTATATTGCATAAACCAAGTATACACCCGGTATATATATATATATATATATATATATATATATATATATATATATATATATATATATATATATATATATATACCTAGCTTATAGTAAGTACTGTTTTCATGAATTCATTACAACAAATATTAACATTCCCGCCACATTTTTATCAAAATTTCCCGTAGTATCAACTTGATTATGTAAAATAATGCAATAACTCAAAAAAAAATTCCTGCACAAAGGGTAAAATGAATCAACACGATAAATTCAAATATTAAATTAATTTTAAAGAATATCATAACTTTTATATAAGCTGGATTTTATAACTTATCAATTCAACTTTTTTTATTATTATTAAGTAAACAAATACAGAAAAAAATGGTTTTGGAATTAATAAAAATTATAATTTCTCTTTTTCGCATTAGAATATTGTGTCACACCTCTAATACTTACATAAATTATTAAGTAACGACTAAAACAAACTATAAATATGAATATAGGAAATAATATAATAGAAGATTGTAATTATCTGTAATTAACTCATTGTCAGTGATGTATCCGAAGCCGAATAATTATTCTGTATTGGGTTTATTCGGCTATTTTTTACTATTTGATATTTGACCGTATATTTGGTTTTAATACCGAATATTCGATTGTAAAAAATTAGTGTAGTACTACACTTTTTTTATTGTTTTACCTTAAACTAATACAGTTAAACCTGTTTTTGTGCGGTAGATAGGTAGACCGTATAAAACAAAATCGCACAAAAAAATATTGGAAAATTTCGTAAATACTTATAACTAATAACTTTTTACAACATATTAGAGAAAACTGTGCATTAGAGATAGAATGTGCATTGTTGGGTCGGCTGTTGATATTAAATAAACATAGCGCGTAAAGGCAAATAGCGCCTTACAGTGTACATATCAGGTAGGTACATATGATTGTACACTGACAGGAAATATTACAATATTATAATGCCAACACCGTTGGAATTCATATACCGCAAAAAAAATCGCACAAAGTTAGTAGCACAAAAAAAATTGCGTAGAAAAGGATCGCACAAAAACAGATTTGACTGTACAAACAAAAATTATGTAAGTAACATTTCTTCAAAATTAACTTAAGAAAATATGAGAAATATGTCATCTCACGGTTAATTTTATAATGAGTTTGACACAGAAGGTGTAGAATTGTACATATTTACAACTTATTTATGGGTCATTCCAGCGAGGGACGTCCAAACCTAGGCGCGGCAATGTCACCGATTTGGCTAAAACTTTTTCTAAAAAGAATATCATATAACAGAAAGTGTTTCTCTAAAGAATCGATTTTTTTAACGACTTGTTTTTAGTGATAACAATTTTTGAAAAAAATTCGCGTCTTGTAAAAAAGAGCCTTTTTTGAGGTATCTTCAAACTTTCATAATTTTGGTTATTTTTATCCGATTTCCATGACTTTTTGTAAAATCTACGGCAAAAAGTGGTCTTTTAAAATATTAACTACTTTTTATGATTTCTTTTAAAAGTCAATCCGAATATTGAGATAAATTATTGAAAGAAATTGAATTTTTTATTGTGTCTATTCGACTCAAATATTCGACTTATTTCAATTTCTTTTCGTTGAAACTCATCAAAATAACCTAATAAATGTCGAAATTTGCTTAATTTCCATTTATACGCAGAATAACGTATCACTAGTAAGTTTTAAAAATGTGAAAAAACGTGTGTATTTTGCAAATGGTAAACTTTGGAACGATGTAACTCAGAAACCTACTTTTTTATTTTGATGAAATTTTAACCACTTATTGTACGTTACTGGATCTTTTATTTCAGAAAGTTTCAACTAAACTACAAAAAGCGGTCGTTAGGAATGTATTTTTGCTTGGCAAATTACAATCTTGTAAAAACATCTTCAGGAATGAATATATACTAAATTTTCCATGTATTTATTTATACAAAACAATCTGCACTAATACAATACAAGAAATAAATCTAACTTCTCTATTCCAGTTATAAATTTAAATAAAGCTAAATTTCAAATCACATTGGCCTAATCTTTTACAATCATTTACCAAAGCATATTAGTATCAAAAAATCTGAAAGTAATTTCCAATTTTATTTAAAGAAATTTTTCATTGACAAAACTATTATTGTAAGTTTGATGATTATCTTAGTGACAAGTTCTAATTTTCAATTGTAATGTAAATTCTATATTGTACTACAATTTTTATGAATTTTTTTAATTGACTTTTTCCCATACCATATATTGGTTTATATGGAAATAAAAATATTAATATTATTATTATTATTATAGATCAAAATCATTTTTAAATTGTTTTGCAAATCTGAACGACATTAAGTTACTGTTTGTAGTACGTATAAGAAGCTTTAATTTTCTCCCAATCTGTCGATATATTTATATTACTTTAAATATAATTATGTCTAAATTTTGATTTGTTAAAATTAATTATAATGCATTATTTTCAGATAAATGATATAAAAGAAGATTATATTACAAGAATGAAATTAGCATTAATCGATGAATCTCAAGAAATGTTTCCAACGATGTTCCATTATTTCTTTCCAACAAAATCGTTTAGAGATTGTTACTTTGCATATTTACCAGCTGATGAAAATCACGTACAAGCATTTAAACAATGGGATATCAGTGAGATTAAAGATTTCAGCAATAGAATTTCTTGTCTGAAATGCGAATAAATGCTACTACTATTTAACCTAGCACCATATTATAATTTATAATTTATATTATAATACGATCTCAGATGCATTTCCAATAAATAATTTTGCAATTTTCAAATTAAAACTGCATTTTATTCATTTTATAGATGCACCGATGTCTTTCAAGATTATATGTCTATTTGTTGAAGTAATATTTGAATTTTCTATATCTATGTATATGTAAAATGTTTTTAATAAATTTTAACAGCAAAACAAACTTTTCACTCTTTATAAAATAGCAGTTACCAACCAAATATAAGCGGGCGTTTTCGGTTGGCTATGGTTTCCTTTATTTTCGGGCTTGGTTTGTCAAAACGAAGGTATAATATAAACGCTTTCGGCTAGAAAACCATGACGTCGCATAGCGTTTTGGTCTGGCTTTGGTTTCCGACCAAGCAAACCAAGCTTCGAGCATGATTCGAAATTTGGTACCACCTCTGTATTTTTCTATTAATTGATGTTCTCTTTCTACTGACATTATTTGTTGATATAAACTACTTTTTATGTGCCTGAGTCTATATTTAAGTTTTTCAATATTAATATTAAAAATGTTGTATATATATATATATATATATATATATATATATATATATATACCGGGTGTTCGTTCGTCAAGTTCGTATGGGCGTTTAACATGTAATTTCGATAAATTGCGATATACTACTTCCTCGAGTTAAATTCGAAGAAATACTTACACTGGTATTTATAAACAATCGCCAGCGACCCGCCAGCATTCCGCTGTGCGCTAAGCAATTCATAAACATTCACTGACGACGTGCTGTTTCAAATTTTTTTAGATACGATTTATAAACATTATACAGCGAATTGCCAGTTTTATTACCATGGCGACCATGACGCAATGCACAGCAATTTCGGCGATTCGCCGGAGATGCATCGCACATACTCCACTTCGTTATTACAGTTGTTTTGATAACAAATAAGGTTTAAATTTTGACCTAATGGATCGTGATTTAGAAGTAATTTGACAAATAGAGGAAGAAATGGAGGAAGTACGTCAAATTAATAGAGTTTTTCGTTTACAAAAACGATATATAAAGAATTTACAAAATCCTCTAGAATTTTATAGAAACAGCGAATTTAGTAAAACGTTATCGTTTTTCAAAAGATACGTTTAACAATATATTAATGCCGTTGTTACAAAATTTTTTTTAAAACCAACAAAATGGGGTTTACCATTACCACCGACTATCTGCCTGACAATACTTCTTCGTTTCTACGCCACAGATAGTTTCCAGGAACAGATATACTTTTTTATACAAATTCGTTAAAGTATTAAAATTTATTTGAAACTTTAAATTAAATACAAATTGAAAAAATTTAATATACAGCTTCACCAAACAAACAAGTCCATCGGAAAATATGCGAACTAATTTTAAAAATTCGTGGCGGTAAAAGTTTAAGCCAATAAAAACAATTTCTGCCGCCGTTGTACATTCCGTAACAAAAGTAAAAGTAGCTAGCAAACTGACAGATTATCGCGTGTTTGTTTTTCTTAATTTTCTCTGCTGTTGCTCATCTTTATAAAAAAAATCAGTTTTTTAAGACTTAATCTTATTTGAAATAAGATAGGCATATATTTTATAGATAATTTAAAGTATTTTTAAAATGAAATTATCGCATAACCTCAAAATATATATTTTATATGTCAAAGTACTATTGACACTGAGTGTACCTCTAGAATACAGAGACAACAAACCACGGCCTACCCACGAGACTTGTTTGCTTGGCTTGACTATACATTAGCTTATCAAATTCAATATATGCGTAGTCGATATTAAAATTATCTATTCACTATGAAATTATTATATAAACAATTTGCTTGTGATCAAATATTTTTCATTTCAGAAAGAATTTATTAGCATATATTCAATTTACCATTGTAAACGCTTATGGACATTTGTATCATTTATTTTCGACTGTATGCGGCGATTTACGAGGAGTATCTCAGTCAACAATATCACGCATTATTAAAGTAGGATCAAATATAATTGCTTCTCATTTACGACAATATATAAAATTTCTTGATACTGCAATTTTGATACATAACAGATTTTATAATATCGCAAATTTTCCAAGAGTTAGTGGTTGTATTGACTGCACACATATAAAAATTAAACGTCCGCCAGGAGATCGGGCTGAGTTTTATAGAAATCGGAAGGGATCATTTTCATTGATCGTCCAAGTTGTGGCAGGACCAGATTTAAAAATATATGATATAGTTGCACGCTGGCCAGGAAGAGAACACGATTCAATGATTTTTAATAACAGCAGTGTGAAAATGAGATTCGAAAGAAACGAATTATTAGGATTTTTATTAGGTGATAGTGACTACACTTGCTTACCCTATTTGATGACACCTTTACGTTCGCCGCAAAATGATCCTGAACTAAGATATAATAGAGCACATATAAATACACGTAATGTAGTAGAGCGTTTGTTTGGGACATGGAAAAAAAGTTTTCCTTGCCTTCATCGAGAACTGGGAAATAAATTAGAAAATATTCCATCAATAATTGTAGCTTGTGCTGTTCTACATAATATAGCTGTTGAGGGAAATGATAATTGGGACATGCTAGAAAATGTACAAAACGAAAATGATGAAGAAATTTTACCACCACAAGTAGTTTATGTACACGGATAAGCATCTAGACAAAATTTAATTAATTAACATTTTACTTAAATATATATATTTAATATAAGAACAAAATTATAATATGAAATACAATAATAACTTACAACTACACAAAAGTTGAATTACATATTACCTTACTAATGTATAAAAGAAATAAAATATGTATAAAAGTATAATAAAAAATATAATAATAACATATAATTAAACAACTTAATAATTTTAATAATTAATTTATTTTTTCTAATTCACGTTTTTTAATTACTAAATTAATTTTAGCAATTTATCTGTTAATTTTTGCAGTTTGCAAATTTTGTTTACTTATTTCTAAATTATTTTGTTCTATTTCTACTCTAATATTATTAATATAAACAACATGATCGTATTCTTTATCTGAAATTCTCTTTCGTTGTTCCATTAGGTTTCGCACATGATTATTATAGCTAGTTTTTGTCTCTTTGGGTTCTTCTACATTATTTGTTGTCGCTTCACATTCTTCCTGTATTTCTTCAGATTGTTACGCTATGTAAATAAGTGGCATCACTATCCACCACATTCTCTACTTCTGTTGTAAGATGTGGAGCAACTAAATCCACATCCACAACAAAATCATCGAATTTGCTTGTTGATGGACCACCTCCAGTTGCCATCAAACTTCGTTTGTCGTTGGCCTTTTCCTCCTTATTTCGACGTTTAATTTTGTCCCAGCACCTTTTAAGTTGTAAAGTAGTTCTCTTTAGACAAAAATATTAAATTTTCGTAAACGTCCTGTGTCGATTAAAAAAAATATATTAATTACCGTTTCTCCAATTACGGAAGAATTAAATTCGGCAGTAACTGTTTTCTACGCTGCAGCTTTCTTTGAAATTGTCGTTACATCACTTTTTTATCCTCAATAAATTGGATACATTTTTAAAATTTGAACCAAAAGTTCTTTTTGCTTCAGCAGTATATGCTTTTACCATGTCTGAGAAATTTATACAATAATTTAGTAAAACTATTTATATTGCAACAATACGCATAAAACTTACTAGTTGATTTTTTTAAAAGATATCTGGAACGAACAAAATTGATTTGATCTGTCAAATCAATTTTTCATAAACAATATTCGGCGGCGTGCTGAGTGGCGGTTCGCTGACACAACGCTCTGGCGATTGTTTATAAATACCAGTGTCTCAATCATACCACTTCAACTACTCATTGGACATTTTTTTATAAAAATCTATTTTACAAAAAATGCGAGAACAAACGGTAAACAAAGTATATAGTAAATTAATGGCGTTTTTCTGATCATTAAATTTACTTTAAATTTTTAACATAGTAAAAATTCTTTCAGAATTTATTATATTAAAATAAAACGGCTTCAGGTTGTAGTTCTGTATTAATATTTATTAATAATCGATATATTCAACGTATATCTTTGTTAGGAAACATGATACAAATGACATTTACAGTAAATAAACAAAACATAGAAACACGTTACCAATTTAAGTAAAAATTGGATTCCTTTAATTAAAAATTTATTAAATTTTATAATCTAGTTACTTATTTTGTTACCTAGTAACTTGTTTTTATGTTCTGTTTATTTACTCTAATGTCATTTGTTTTTTTTTGATGATGACGTACGTTAAGTTCGTCGAAACGTCGAAATTATTATGGAAGAATAAATTAATATTTCATATATTTATTTCAGTGAATAGATTAATGGCGCTATTCTGGTCATTAAATTTACCTTAAATAGTAAAAAATCTCTCAAAACTTATATTACAATAAAACGGCTTTACATATTTTTTCTCAATTTTAATATATTTGCAGTATATCGATCGGAACGTCTAATTTTAATATAAAATCAAGCTGAAGTTTTTTATTTTAAAATAATGAATTCCAAAAGATTTCTTGTTATGTTAAAGTTTAATTGATTTATACATACATGCACAATCACGCCATGTACCTAAAAGGGTGTGGCACAAACTCTTTTCATCATCCCGAAATCAGTCGCCTCCAAACATTCCTATATCCAGAGACAAGCAATTTTCGCTTCATCCACATTTATAATTCCTCTTCTCATCGTATGCTCTCTTTCATTCCTACTACTTGGAAACTTTCACTCACGCAAGCCACTCTCTCAATCACACACCACTCCAACTACTCATTGAACGTCCACTGGCAAACGTATACTATCAAAATAATTCAAATAAATCTTTTTAACGAAACGTTTATTAGACGTATTCCCTCAAGATGGCTCCGAACCATCTTAATTGACTAACACCAACTTTTGCTACAACTTTTTTTTCGAGTTTCACACTCATCATACACTAATTTATTTCGTACCCGATCTCTTCTATTTATATTTATTATATATTTTAAGTGGTTTCAAATCTATATTTTAAGGACTTGTAAGAGTTATAAATTCATTCTGATAGATAATTTTATAGTATAATTTTTAACCGGATCTTATTGGAAACAATTTCGAACTGATGAGAATTTCACAAATAAAATAAATAAATAATAATAAATAAATTAACTTTAATTACATATTTAATTCATTTTACATTAAGAACAAAAAATAAAAACCAAAAAGATCCTTAAAAAGTTAATTAAAAGTTAAATTACTGTCATCACTTTTATAAATTATCAGTCTTTTCGTCCTGATATTACTTTCATTACTTGAGCTTTCTTGATGCATTTTTACTAGTTTTTTGAAATTCGATAATTTATAAACCGTGTAAAAGCGAAATCGTGTAAAACAAGTGCCGTGTAAATCGGGAGATAAGTGTATTGTTATCTAGTTCTGAGCTATGTTTAAAGTTTCAAGTTTCTAGCTCATCGGAAAGTTACTTTAAAATCGATTGCAAAATTTATAATGAACAGACAAAACAGGAAAGAAAGCGAGTTTATAAAAACGTATTAAAATACTATAACTTTTTCTTTATCTGTTTCAACACTTGTACATTTTAATGTCTAATTTCTAAAACAAACAATAATAATTTAAAATACCTTCTATGGTCCAAAAGGAAAATACAGGACAAACTTCATTATATTCGGGAATATTTTTCGAATAGGTATCGAATAATTCGGACTCATAAGTATTGATGAATTTTTGGGAATAAGACAATCCGACAATGCATATTGGAACATCTTGCAATTTCTGCGATTTGATTAATTTTACGTTCTTATCTCGTGCCAGTTGCTCAATTCTCTTCAAACAGGGACACTGCCATGGATTTGCGTAGATTTTCATCGTCTTTAAGTTTCGTATTTTATTTAGAAATTCTTCGTACAAAAATGTCAACTTATTGTATTCAATATCAATGTTATATATTACGGGAATTGTGCTTAAAACGTGTGAACTCAGTTCGGTTAATTGATTGTTAGCTAAACTTAAATAATCTAATCTACGTGGACCAATCAATGCTCCATCTTCTATTGTATGTAATTTATTTGAACTAATATCGATATAAATTAAATTTACCAAATCACGTAAAGCATTTTCATATAAAATATTTTTGTTGTTATTTTGTAGATGTAATACATTTATTGTTTCTGGATGAGTGAACGATTTCGTTGAAAATACGTTTAATTTGTTACAAGTTAAAAAAACGAATCGGAACTTGCCTAAAGCTTTATCTTCAATCACAGATATATAATTATTGGATAAATTGATTATCCGACCGGCTACTTTGGACAAACAGTGTTTATTAATGGTAGTAATATTATTGTTTTTTATACGAACGATTTCTAATTTTGGTAAATTATTTAATGCCGGTACATTTTTTAGTTCTATATCATTAAGTACCAAATATCGTAGATAAGGTAAATTTCGTATTTCCTAAATTGTTGTGATATAGCTATACAGATTTTTTAAATCAGTGACAATTAATTTTTTTAATGTAATATAGTTAAATGTTGAGTCTGTTATGTTTAAAATATCAAGTGAATGTATAATATTGATGGATTCTCTATAATTATCAGTACTAATTTCAACACTTATATTATGACACTTTTCACACAGTACTATCAAGAAAAATAACACAAGTAGTTTATCCGAAAACTTCATGATGCAATATTTAACACCTAAATTAATTTATATATTACAATATATTATTCTTCTTTTAATTTTTGTAAAATGTTTTTTGCTTCTTTTATTATTTTATATTATTCGAGACGCAATTTCTATAATATTTTATATAAAAATATTAACACAACGTTTTATTAAAAAATGTTATATTATATTTATTAATGACGACGTAATTCTTTTTGTTAAAAATTATTGTTATAAATGTTTTCTTTTATTATTAGTTTCTTTCACATTATATAACACATATTTTATTATAGGAGTATTTAATAATGAACTATGAACACTGTGTTTATAAATATAATTCGGTTTTTATTCAAACACTTTTCTTAATAAATATTTTGCCGATATATATGTTTTGCTTAGTACTCTTTCATTTCTGAAATGAAATGAAATAATTTTAACTATTAATATGTTATTTCTGGGATAACCTATGACGTATATCAATAGCGAAGTCAACTGGCGGTTGCAGAAGATATGTTGCTATTTTTTTACGGTGATTACTAAATCAGCAATGATTTTTTTCGTAAATTTGTAATTAAATTTTCTGTATAATTTTTAATTTAAAAGATAAAAGTGATGTATATTATTTATATCTATATACTATGTATATTTATATCTATGCAAATACAATAAATTAGGGAAATCTTTTCTGAAAATTTGATCAAAATCGGATAAATAACGTAGCCAATATAAATTTTTTAAAATTTTAGTAATTTTTTTTTCGGAAAGTTGGCATCACTTGAAAAAAATAAAACCGCATGACCATCTTGAGTACTAGACAAATTTATTCTGAAAATTTCATTAAAATCGGTTGAACCGTTTAGGAGGATTTGCAATCACAAAATTTTGACCGACGACCGAGCGAGCAGACGACGCACATCTATACACCCACATAAACTAAGTTCGGATTTGGCTGATCTAGAGTTTATATGAAGGATTTCTATACATTTTTTTTTAAATGTTATAGACACCGTACCAAACGCTATACCATTTTTCCTTGCAGTCAAAGTGGTAAATAGAAGGGCATATTTAAAAGCTAGTAACACTCTTAGCATTACGTAGTATATGTTGTCGTTTTCTAGTAAATGGAATTCTTCTTTTTATAGAACAAAATTAGAAGTATATGGGTAAACCCATTAATAGACCACTTTGACATTTCTCGGAAAATTGGCAACACTGTATTTTAATAATATTATAATTTATGTGGGCACTAGGAAAAACTTTTCTGAAAATTTAATCAAAATCGAATAAATAATGTAGCCACAATAAATTTTTTTAAAAATTTGTGAGTATAATCGGTTAAATAACATGGCCATAATAAATTTTTTAAAATTTTAGTAATTTTTTTCTCGGAAAGTTGGCAACACTGAATATTAATAAAATTATAAAATTAATGGGAGCATTAAGGAAATCTTTTCTAAAAATTTGATCAAAATCGGATAAATAACGTAGCCAATATAAATTTTTAAAAACTTTAGTAATTTTTTTCTCGGAAAGTTGGCATCACTGGAAAAAAATAAAACCACAGGACCATCTTGGGTACTAAGCAAATTTATCCTGAAAATTTCATTAAAATCGGATGAACCATCTAGGAGGAGTTGCGGCCACAAAATTTTGACTTACGACCGAGCGAGCTGACGACGCACATCCATACACCCACATAAACTAAGTTCGGATTCGTCATTTAGAGGCTATATGAAGGATTTCTATACAATTTTTTTTTTTTTGAAAATGTTACAGACACCGTACCAAACGCTATACTTGTGTATATTTACTGGTAAATATGCTCTGATTATTAATAAATTTAATGAATGATATAACTCGTTAGATTTATTTAATATATTTTTATTGTTGTTTCCTGACCAATCCGGAGATTACCTGTTATTGGTAAAAGAATTTTTCTAGTTATAACCTTCACTCGATCAGTTCGTGTTTGGATTTTATAGCAAAATATTCGTTTATCGTGTATAATAAATTCTAATATTTTAACTCGAAATTATAGTTTTTATTTGATATGTACCAACATAAGTGTCAATTTTGTGTATTTTTTAAATGTTTTAAACAGTATTAAAAGTGTATAAGCCTAATTTTTTGAGATTTCTAATATATTTGAAGTTATCTTTGGGATTAAATATTATGTTCAACAAATATTACTATAGGTATTAGTGTTTTAGTGTATTTGATGAGTGACAGTTTAAAAATATGTGTGTCAAAAAAACTTTAAGAGGTGACTGCGAATAAATTAAATCTTCATTAAAAGTAAGTAAAATTTTGTATTGAGAATGTTTTTCTAATAATTATTACTTTAAATCAAACTGGTATTTTACACAAGTACGGTGGTAGAGTGCGTACTATTATTTCATTACAGTGTAAACACTGATTCAGATGAGTTGGTCAGTTAATGAAAGAGTTAATTTACAATGCGTTTAACAATGCTATATACAACCGGGCCTAAGTCATTGATTGATTTATGATATGAACACATTAATTGAACACGGTTGCATTACGGTGTAAATAATTAAACTATCAGGGAACCAATAATTAATAAAAATATATATTATAAAATATTTCCATTGATTTTAATGAATATTTATTTATTTGAAATAATTATCCAATGATTAAAAAATAAAAATTTAAATAAAATATATAAAAGCCACACAATGTATGTTAGCTAGTGGCAAATCAAAAATTTACAAACTTAACGGACACGTTTACAAATTAAATTATTTAAAGTTTTGTTACCGCATTAAACTACAAATTATTTATGAACGACTTAAAATTTAGCGTGATTTAGCTTCAAAAACAATTTAGCTTCATTGTCAATTTGAACCATTAAATAGTATATTGTCAAATTACTAACATTGTACAATAAATAATTAATGAAGACTAATTAATGTTAGACGTAAACCTAAATTTAAAGTTATAAAAATTAAATACAAACAGGTTTTATTTTTATCAAAAACTGATTTTAATTTTTTTTTAATGCCTGATTTTAAAACATAAGGCATTTATAAGAATAAATATGAGCTAGCCAACTAAAATTTTTAATGTTTTTCTAAAGAAAATTTTTGAAATATTCTCCTTTTACATCTATGTACACTGTCAAAAATTCGGTAATATTACATAAAAACCTAAAACAATTGATTTACATCAGTTTAATATGTAAATTTACAGACGTCACAGGAAATTTTTACATTATATAAATTTAAAATACGTATTTTTTATGTAAGTTTACTTACTTTTTTGATAAATAAAAAACATATATAACATGGTAAATTAATTATTTTACTTAAAATTACAAAATTATATTATTTTTACAGAAAATTTATGTGAACCATCGTTTTGGTGACCTAATATATAATTTTTTTATTTTAATTTTTATATAAAATGGCAAGTTTTTTCCAGTGTAGGTTCTATATTTGCTTAAGAATTTCCGGTTTATTTTGAATTATCTGCCAGGTTTGCTTAATTTATAGTTGTAATTTTTCTAGAATATTTACAGGTGCTACGTAGACTAAACTTTTAAGTTAACCTCAAGGAAAAAAGTCTAAAAGTGTCAAGTCAGAAGATTTAGGAGGTCATAAAATAAAACCTCGTTTTATCTATCTTCTAGGAACTATTCTCTTCTTGAGTCTGCGTAAACATGGAATAAAAGCATTTCAAACATCTTCTTCAAAAAATAATATTTTTTTCAACACCCTGTATACGACAGCATATTTTGTAATTATAAAATTATGTTTATTTTTGAGAAAATATTTATTAAATATAATTTGGCTACAATTTTATGTCGGCTTAGACTCGATGTTAAACGTTTCCGAAGTTAATTCTCTCGTTAACTTACCAACTGAATAATCAATGAGGCGGTTTGAAAACAGTGGAGAATCTAGTTGCCTAGTTAACTCTATTAAACCAGCAAGTACTATTGTCTCCATATGTGGACCAGTTTCTAAACCTAACCTAACCCAACATCTCTAAAGAAATAGAAAATAAATCTTTGTCGTGCAAAAATCGATTCTGTCATTCGTTTATTTAACCAATTCTGTCGTGTAAAAACATTTTTGGCGTACATAATTTGTCGTGCAAAAACCTATTCTATTCGTATAATATGAACGGATCTATTATTTTGCAAGTGATTGTGTATGTATGTATGTATGTATGTATGTATGTAAACACCATGTTCTAGTGGCGACAGTCAAGGCAAGTGTTTGCTACGTACTATCAATTCTAGTATTCAAGCATTTTGCAATACAGTATAATAAGCAAGCAGCAATTGTCAATTAAGATAGTCAAGGGGTAGGAGGGGGGGGGAGTGAACATTTATCCGAGTAGAGATTTTGACGGTTTCATCGTGACATATATAAAGCCACGTCTTAATTAATTACTTGAAACATAAGCGCGCTATCCCCGGCTTCAGACGAAAATGACGACGACTAAAACGCATTACTGTTTGTTCTAGATTGCTGTGCTACTGCTCCTGCTTATGCTATTGCTACTGCTAGGCTACCGCTAGCAGAAGTAGAGTAGTAAGGTTCACCAGATACCTAACATCGTATATGTGCTGTGTGTTGCTGTAGTTGTAACACACAGACGAGACGTAATTTTATTCTGCAGTGGCGGAGATTAAAACTGTATTAGCCCCGAAGCGACTGCGCTATTTTTGCACACATATTTGAAAAAGCAATGTTTTAGTGAAAATTTTCGATTCTGAGACTTTAACGGAAACAAATATTTTTGAATCAAAAACAATACCGTTCATATTTAAACAACAGTTATTTTAAAATAACACGGCTTTATTAACAATCGACGTTTCGACAAACTCAACGTACGTCTTCATAAAAAAATAAAAAACATCAATCAATTTGAAAACATTTAAATGAAATTTGGCTTCCTTTTGTTTAAATTTTTTTGAATTTTATGAACTAAATACTTGTATATTGGTTTCCTAGTAACTTGTTCCTATGTTCTTTTCATTATTATTCAAAACATCGATTATTAATAAATGTTAATATAGAACTATAATCTGAAGCAGTTTTATTTTAATATAATGAGTTCTGAAAGATTTTTTACTATGTTAACAGTTATTTTACAGAAACAATTCGTGTATATACATACATGTGCATTTTAATCACAATCTACAAAGATTTAATTAGTTAAAAATACAGTATTAAAACTGTAGATGGATTCCATAGCAAAATCAAAATTTCATTTGAAATTGGAATTGAAAAGAAAAATATAATGTTCAGACAATGTAAATACAAACTAATTCTGATGAATGACGATACATTATAAATTCAAATGATAGAATTTTGCTTGATGCCAATTGAAACTTCTCGCTTGCATTTTAGCATTTCAAGTGGGTTTGACAGATAGACCAAATTAATTTGATTGCATTTATAGTTTATTGCCATTTTTCGGGAATCTTAGTGTTGCTCTATTCTGTTTCGATTACGACTAAGATTTTGATTTTGCTATGAAATCCGGGCATTGGCATTTTTCGGTCTTTTAGTAGCTCTAATTCAGGACTTTTTGAACTATGGGTTGCTACTTCATATGGGGGTCGTAATTGAATATGAGTGTCGCGACAAATTCGGTCTATTCGTGAAATTTTTTTCTAGTAAAAAGGATCGGTAGCAGGAAGCGTTTAAGAAGCTCTGTTCTAAACAATTCATTGATTATTTCATTATCGTATCATAAAGTAACCTATCTTCAGGTTGCACAATAAAAACAAACCAATTAATTAACACATTTCGTTAAGATAACAACGATTTTTAAATTTGTATATTTATAGATTATAAATGCATAATATACACTAGGCAGAAAAACGCGCTACTTGAAAAATCAGAAAAATTACCGATTTTCAAATAGGTATAACTCAGCCAATTTTGAACAATAGTGAATGAAATTTTTTGTACGAAAAAATTTCAAGTTTCGTTTTTAAGATGATGTAAGATGATGGACCATTTGACTCATTCCGCTTCCCACCACTTCCGCAAAAAAAACATGTTTTGACTTTAAAAATTGTCGAACTTTGACAAAAAAAATTATCGATTCAATTTACCAAGCGGGCGTAAACATATCCACGTAAATTCTTCTTAATTGCAAGGACTTGCGATGCTTTGGCGCAAAGTTTAGATTTTTCGAAATTTACATTGCATTTTGCGAGTTTTTGGGGCATAACTTTTTATTTTATATTTATATATATACTTACATAATTCAATTTGGTAAAAATTATTAAGTTTTTGGTTATCAAATATTAATTCGTGTAAAAAATATTACAAATTGTTTTGAAAAATACTACTCTTATAAGTAACTAAATTATATTTAATTAAAATAGTATAAATCACTTCGATGTTCGTTAGTATAATAAATATAATAGAATTATAGATTGCATATTAAAATATGATATTTTTGTGTACACATTCGATACAAGTGCATAAATGTTGAATTTGATCAAAAACTAAAATGTTTCTTTTCGTTTTGTGACTTATTGACGTTTTCTGTAACTACCATCGAAAAACCATTAGCTAAAGCGTACGGCGCGGCGCGGTGGCGGCGTACAACTCTGCCTTTATGTAAGATCCATTGGTAGTTGTCAAGCACAGCCATTCGTGATACGCTTACAAACAAAGGATTTTTCTGTCTAAAACTCGTACAATGCTTATGACTGTGTACTATGTGATTATCCAGTTTTTATTATCCAATTATCCGTTTTTATTATCCAATGACTTATCGATTTACACTGAAACAATATCTCGAACATTTTCGTAAAAAAATAATTTAAAATTGTTTCTCTATAATGTGCACTTTCCATTTCTGCTGCAAAACGAAATTTGAAAATTTTTGATAATAATGAAATTTAAAGCAACATGTATTAATGTATTAAAATTTTGAAAAACATTGTAACATAAAATTGCAACAGCTGAAAATGGCATATGATGACCTGTTTCGGAAACGTCCTATTTCTTTAAATAAAAAGATATTTTAACTATTTCTAAAATGATTGAAATATATGAAATTCATGTGTTTTATTTCAAAATCCAAAACGTAAGGTCCATAAAAGCCAAAAAAAAAACTTAAAAAAAATCAGTAAAATATTTTAAACTATATTTCGGAAAGTAAATCATGAGCTATTACGAGCTATTATTATGTGTATCATACCTTTATGTTTTAAAAAAAATGAATATTAGTATTCATTATTTGACACTTTAGTAATTTAACAAACTTTAGCAATACCTATTATAATTTAACTGTATGTCGCAAGTATTCATTGTAGTACAATTTATATTTTAAAAATATTTGCATGCAATTTTATATATTTATATTTTCTAATTAAAATTATTTAAATAATATTTTTGTCACAGGTATGTTCAAAAATTATTGTATATTGCATTTACAAAAACATTAATTTTATTTTAACATAATATTTACTTTAACATAATATAATTATAAAATAAAATTATTTGTATTTGAATTAAATTTTTTTTTTTATAAATTTTGAAGCATTATTAAAGAGAATATACACTTTTGTAACGCGGTTCATTGGCGAAGTTAATTTAATTATTAATTTAAAGAAACACTAATTTTGACAATCTTAAATATCTGCCGTTATCTGTATATTTAGACCCAAAGATGTGTATTACTTTTGAAAAACAAATTAAACGCAGAATGAAGTCATAAAATAGCGAGCTCGTAGAATGATTAAAGTGATCTGAAATTCGAGTCTAACTTGCGCCGAGTGACTCATTTATTGTGCAACGAGCGCTCAGAGAACAATGTATTAAATTTGTGAAATTTGGAAATGGATTTTGTTGTAGAATTTTTGCAATATTTATGTATGACGACAATATGAATATTGAGCACGTGTTAAATCATTTTGTTGATGGAGAATTTGTTTTCATTCATTATCGAAATTCCTCTTCTACCGTGAGGTAGAGTTGCTTTAAGAATGTATTCTCTGGCTACATTGGCTTACAATTACGCAACTCGGTTGGATAATATAGCTATGAATCTAATTTCAATTGGACTGCAACTTTTAAGAGAAATTTTGTTTAACGATATAACAAATAACTAGACAGACAAATTATCGAAAGGGAAATTACGTAAAGTACATATTTTTTTCAAGCATATCATAATATTAATATTACGTTACCATATTGCCTACATAGAAAGAGGTCATATATATATATATATATATATATATATAATGTGAATTTGAGAAAATAAAATAACTTTGCATCAAGTGGTAATATCTATTTATGAAAAATTACAAAAATTTTCAATAGCATTCAACTGCTACAAATTTTAACTAGTAACACATTTCTACAAATGATACTATTGTCACTTAATGATTAAATTGAGAAAAAATATTTTTCAAATAAATTAAAAATTACGATTATAAAACATTTAAAAATACTAGTTTCGTATTTTTATATCAAGATATCTATAGAATCCTAAAATGGTATTCTGAAACTTTCAAATGACTTTTTTCAAAATTTTTACAAATAAAATAAGTTTACTTGAATTTTTTTATTGTTACGTATTTTAATATTACTATAACGGAAGTGATGTCAGTATATCCGGCAAACGCATTTTTAGTTTTTAGATAAGCACCAACAAGTCCTGTAACAATAATTTTTATAAAACAAATAATAATTTATTTTTTTTTATGTTGCCGACTTTTTGGTGGAAATTGCATATACTTATATTATTATATTAATCAAATTTTTCTTTAAAATAATGTTAAAATTTGAAATAATTTTTACAGAGAAAGCAAATATTTTTATATTAAAAACTATCCCATGATGTAAATATTTTATAACAATAAAAACGAAACAAAAAAAAAGTAAACTAATAAACAAGAGTGTATTTACAGTTAAAACATAAAATCTGAAAATAGTATTTATATTGTGAGAAACATAGACTAATTAAAAACTATTACTCTGGAGTTATAAAAATAGACTAAAAATAATATTCTCGCAAAGCGAGAATGGAGCTAGTCGAATGTGGTTTGATTTTATAAGCTAGTTTTTCG
Source organism: Clivina fossor (assembly GCA_963966155.1). Taxonomy (NCBI): domain Eukaryota; kingdom Metazoa; phylum Arthropoda; class Insecta; order Coleoptera; family Carabidae; genus Clivina; species Clivina fossor. Next base: position 936,635 of record CAWYQG010000347.1, read on the forward strand.
ACTAGCTAAAATAGAAGATTAGAAGTGTATATGGGTAAACCCATATATAGACCACTTTGATATTATCACATAAATGATAAAAAATAAGAATAAAAAAAATTTTCACCGAAAGTTGGCAACATTGTATTTTGCTAATATATAATATTATAGGCGCTAAGGGTATCTTCTGTAAAAATTTCATTAAAATCGGATAAATAATGCGGGCATAACAAATTTTTAGAAAATTATTAATTTTTTTTTCGGAAAGTTGGCAACATCGTATTTTAATAAAATTATAATTTATGTGGGCACTAGAAGAAACTTTTCTGAAAATTTGATTAAAATCGGATAAATAATGTAGCCACAATAAATTTTTAATATTTTAGTAATTTTTTTCTCAATAAGTTGGCAACACTGTATTTTGTTAAAATTGCATAATTTATGCGGGCACCAGGAAAATCGTTAGTGAAAATTTGATTCAAATTGGTTAAATAACGTGGTCATAATAAATTTTTAAAAATTTTAGTAATTTTTTTCTCAGAAAGTTGGCAGCACTGTACTTTGTTGAAATTATCTAATTTATATGGATACCAGAAGAATCTTTTGTGAAAATTTGAACAAAATCGGTTAAACAACATGGTCGAAATAAATTTTTAACAATTTTAGTAATTTTTTTCTCGGAAAGTTGGCAACACTGCGGTCTGAAAATTGAACTTAATTTTTTATTTGGTATGAACTATCTAATTGCCAAGTTTCAGCTTTCTACGAGCTTTCCTTCATACTTATAATTAACACTCGTATTTATCGTATTTTTCGGACAGCCAGCCTGCCAGCCTGCCAGCCGTATTGACGATTTTATAAGCTAGTCTTTTCGACTAGCTAACAAACGACTAAATAAAAAAGGTTTTTTCACACTCGTGCGCAACACAGCAGAGACTGTCCCACACGATAAAGCGTTAAATGTCAACAATTACATCATGTGGAAAGAACAATTTATTTTATTTCTATTTACGCCTACAAATTTTATATTATTAAGTTCATCATTTCATTATAATTTTATTACGTATAAGTAATTATGTTCGACCTTCTGAAAACAATTAATTGCTTGGTATTGTAATGACACGATTTAAGAAATTCTATTTTATTCTAATTTTAATTTATTTATTTTTTTAAAATGTATCTAGAGAACTTAAATTTACATAAACTTGTTGTGTAGCGGTATTGAAAAAAACTCTTACAAAACTATAATTTTTTTTAAGGGAATTTCTACCTAAAATATTTTGGGTACGGTATAATATTTAAAAACATTTTCGTTCCGGACACTATACATAAAGAACATACAATATTTATTATTAGTATTACCTAAATCTAGTATTTGTAGTAAAATTATAAAATTTTTGTGGACGCTACGAAAATCTTTAGTGAAAATTTAATTAATTTCTGATAAATAATAAAGCCAAACTTTAATTTTTTTAATTTTTTTTGTTAAGTTGGCAACGTTCTACGATAGTAAAATTATATAATTATATTATTTTTACTTACTTTTTTATATATACATATAGAAAGGCTTTCAGCTAGCAAGAAAGTTTATTAATTTTATTATGTAGTTAAAACTGAATATTTCTCATTTTATCGTCAGATTTAAGGAAAAATATTTATAAATTAACGAACTAATAAAGATAATTTTTGTAAACAAATTTATTTATTTAAAAGTAAAAAAACTACAATGCAAATAATATATTTATTTAAAATAAATAATTGAAATTAATTAGAGGCGCTTCCCCACCAATTGTAGTACAGATCTCAAATCCCGATTTGTTCATTGGTATTGGTTTGTTGGAGTCATGAAGTACATAGGTAGATATTTATGATTCTGAATGATTCCGAATTCTTCGCAGACATTGTCTTACATATAGGTGTTGCCTGCGATAGATAGACAGTGAGCCTTTTACAGCTATAAATGTTAATCCACCGAGTACAGTTTTGTAAAAATTTGATTTCACGAAATTGAAAAACATGTTTCTCAATACAATAGCAAATGTTGGCAGTAATAATACACCGCAAAAACGACGTGCGTCTACCACTAGATCGGAATACGGGGGCACATCACTTTCCAAATTTGTTCTTGATAATGGATTAATATCAATTCGAAGAGGTAAAATGTATCTAATTAATGGAACATTAACCAAATGACGTCTAATATAAGTTTATAACTTATATTAGACGTCATTTGGTTAATGTTCCATTAATACGGTGTCTTCCCAACGAAACATTTTTCCAACAATTAACGCAAATGGTATCGCTGGTAAACCAATTATTAATATCAATAGACGTGTTTGTTTCAATACAGCAAAACCTTCTTTAATTCCTACTATTTGCAAGAAAATAAGACCTCCGTAACTCATAGCTGACCAGTAAAATGCTCCAATTATAATGCCATAAGAGACAAACAGACAACTTTTATTAATAATATTATCAAATGTGTCCAATATGTCAACCAACGTTCCCATATCAGAATATAAAATTATATATTCTGTTTTACATTGCGGACACAACGCTCTTCCTCTAGCTTGGCCACGTTGTTGTTCATCTACCCAACGTTGTAAACAAGTTTGATGAACCCATTTTGAAGTCCCTTTACATTTACAAGATTGTAACCACTGAGCTTCTCTATCTTCAGCTTCTGTTTCAAAACAGATCCAACAATTTTTTTCGAATTCTCGAGTTTCTAACGATATATTGTTGCTTTCATTCTCCATAATAATTGTTCTTCTCTTCTATATTATCTTGTTTTGTGAAAGAATGCGTTTAGTTTTCAATAAGACGATCCGGTACAGTTATTTGCTATTTCTGCTGTCAATTATCAATCACATTTAATTATTTTAACAAAATTTTATTAACACATAAGTCTAATAATAGTAAAATATAAATTTAAAAAATATAGTTATTTTAATAAATACAATTTTAGAAAAAACTTGTTTATTTATCATAATATTTATGTAAATGTTTTCAAACAATTGATATAGCAACAAGCTAATTAAAAATATGTTTAAATGTTTTAGTACCTACCTCCTATGTTAGTCCAAACTACCAAACATGAAATTTGGGGAATATATTTCTTATATATAACCTACTAAGAAAGAATTTTTAAAAATTCGAATTTTAAGGTGGTGAAAAAGGCAAAAATACTGTGACAGTAACGGTAGATAGAATTAGTTGGCCATGTTGCACTGTTTTTCAAAAAAAAAACAAAAAAATTATAAAATGACATTTTATTTTTCGATTGGTTTTTTACTTGATTATATCATTATTGTAATATTTTGATAATTATGCAATATTCATCCAACTATCTTTAATTACGCTTTTATCATTTTATAGATAGCAACGTACCCAAACAATTTGTTGCAAATCGGATAAATGGTTTAGGAAGAGATGCGATCACAAAAAACTAACGAGCGAGCAAGCGAACGACGTACAGACATATATCTTCATAAACTTTGTTCAGATTCATCATCTAAAAGCTATATGGAAGATTTATTTTTGAATATGTTACGGACTTAGTACCAAATATTATACCACTTTTTCCTTGCAGTCAAAATTGTAATAACCATGAACACTGTTGACAAATTTCAAATAATTATCTTATTTTAATATAATTTTCATTAATAAATTATCTGCACTTAAAAATAATATAGAATTATTCATCTTATTTTGATACGCCTTTTCTTTAAAGAAATAATTGTTAACACACAATTAATAATAAAATAATAATGCATTTGATCTGATTTCAATAGCATCATTAAAATTTAAACGCTGGTTACTTTACGCATCGCATTATAATAATGTTCCAATTTTTCAGTGTTTATAGTGTGTAGTGTTAACTTTGGAGGCGGTAGCAGATAAAATTAAACAGAACTTCAACCTAAAGCTTTTTAATTTTTATTATTATTAGTAATTTTTAGTTCGTGTGTCAAATATTTTATAAAATAATTAACTAGTATCTAGTAACTATTTATTGGGGCTATCATTGTATTATTAAAATATACATTGTGAAAAACGTTCGCATTGTGTAAGAAAAAATATTTACGGCATTAAACAACAAAAAAATGTTTCATTGAACTTCCGACATTCAAATAAATATTGTAGCGTGTTTAAAGTTCGCACTAGGTGAAATCGGTTAAAAATAAACACAACACTTAAATTAACTAAAACTAGAAATATATTTAAAGATATAAAATAAAATAGTTTACTAAACACTACAAAGATATAATACGTATAATAATAAATGGATAAATATAAATAGTAATAATGGTTAAATGTTTAATACAAGAATACGAATAAATATTACTTAATATTTTATATCAAACGGCCGAGCGGTTTAGCCTATATAATTTATATAACAATTTATGTCACACGAAGCCCGCACAACGATAGCCCGTATTCACTTAGCACTTTTCAATATAACATTTCGGCGTACACTGGCTGGCTGCTAGCAACGCGTGGTTTATATAGGTCTGCGTTAAGCTACTAGTCTTTTCTAGATTTCTGAAAAGAATGTTCTAGTCGTTTCTAGGCTTGAGGTAGTTTGCCTTTCAATATGTAAACAAGTTGTTTACACATTCTTTATAACTTCTCATATTTATTTCGCAACACTGCCCCCCCCTTAGGAGTGTTCTGTCCCAGAGCACTTGCGGGGTTGTGTCGGAATCGGCATGCTGGGCCTTGTCTACACTGTCCTGTTTGGAAAAAGTAGCAGTCCACCGTTTTTTTCGTTTTTGCCGTTCGGATGGGATTATAACAGCAAACGAGGATGGCGATTCCGGTGTCTCGGAAAATTGTTTCCAGCATGTTGCAGACTATCCTCCAGTTGAGTCCATCCAGGCCACAGCCTATTTTTGGGATCGCGAGTTTCTTCACATCGTCCTTCACAACTTATAATCGGTCGTAATTTTAAATTATCAATGTCTCCATCCATTTTATGAATTTTATCATCACACAAAGAAATAATTGTTACTAATTCGGATAAAGGAAATGTAACGGTGGTGATGAACGCGAATAAATACATTGAGTTATCCAATAACATCTTGTTAGATGAATCAAGCTACAAACTATTACCAAATGATCCTACTGGCGCAATACAAGCAAAATCAAACAAATACGTAAAGCTACTGCAAGAAATGCATTGCTTAACTGATGTTCAAGCTAAAAAATTGATGATTTATAATGCAACAGCAGCCACATATTATGGACTGCCTAAAATTCATAAAATGGATGGAGACATTGATAATTTAAAATTACGACCGATTATAAGTTGTGTGAACACTCCGAACAGTAGTATCACAACACTGATTAAAGTTACTTTGGAATCAGCATATGATAATAGTAATGATTACTACGTCAAAAGTTCATATGATTTTGTTTCGTTTGTTAACAATGTCACACTACCGGAAGGTTATCGGTTGGTAAGTTTTGATGTGACTAGCTTGTTTTCCAATATCACGAAAGAACTTCTGATCCATGTCATCTCTGAAAAATGGTACATTTTAGAAAACCACACTAAAATACCAAAAGATTTTTTTAATGAACTGATAAACTTTATTTTCGAGTCAACAACGTTTACGTATAATAATAAATACTACAAACAAATTTTAGGTGCTCCGATGGGCGGATCAGCTAGTCCCATCTTTGCACAGTGGATTATGGACTATTTACTAGATTGTTGCCTTCCAAAGTTTAAAACTCCACCAGCATTTATCAAGAAGTACGTGGATGATATTATATGCGCAGTTCCCGAAGAAGATATCGATCACTGTTTAAATTTAATTTCTTCTCCAACAGGGATGTAGGCCACGTTTTTTTTTTAAATAAAACTACTTTGATTTTATTTTACATGCTACTAGTTTCGGTACTATTGCGTACCTTCTTCAGGCAATCTATTTTATTTTGTGAAAAAAATAGCAGTGTTAAAAATCATACAATCATACATTAATAAATTTCAATGACAATATAACTTACGTAAAATGTAGATTAAACAAAACCATTTGACGTTGAATAAGTCGTACCAGAATATATAAGTAAACAACAGCACACACAGATTTTAACAATTATTTATATCAATACAATATACGTCAGATTTTTTAAAATAATAAATATATAAAACTTAAAACTTATTAAAAAACAAACAATTTCGGTTTTTTTTTTTTAAATAGTACTGACACATTCAAAAACTGCCGATACACTAACTGAATTTCATGTGGATACACGTATTAAATTATTACTTTTTCATATGTTTTTTTTTTGATATGCATCAAAATATTGTCATATGCTTTATTTAAATTATACACATCTTGTTGTATGTTGATGTTATTTTTGTTGATTTTAATGTGTATCATCTCTTTGAACAGTCTTTTTCCAAGATGTTTTTCTTTTTCTAAAATTTGTACATTGTTAAAATTAAATGTATGATGATTTTCCATACAATGTTTGGAAATTGGTTTTTCTGTTACATTTTTGCAGTCATTGCTATGTTGCTTCATCCTTTTTTTGACATACTGATGAGTTTGTCCCGTGTATGTACAATTACAGTTATTACATTCTATTTTATATATAACATCACTTTGTAATTCTTTATCAATTGGCGATTTTAGTTTTGAAAATAAGTTATTAACTTTTTTATAATATTTAAACGTTATATTTATCTTGTCTGTTTTTAATATTCTTTTTAAATTTTCAGATAAACCCGGGATATATGTTATAGAGCAATAAGGTTTAGTTGCCACATCATGATTATTATTACATTTTTTAAGTCTGTCATTATTCATAATAGATTTTATTATGGGTGTTGGATAATCATTATTACGAAGTATTTGTGAAATTTGTGCTTTTATTTCACCTTGATATACATTACTAGTCACAGCTAATGCTCTTTCTTTTAAGTTATATGCTACGTTAATTTTTTGATATTTTAAATGAAGCGAATTAAAATTTAAAAATCTATCTGACGCTATCGGTTTTTTAAACCACTTAGTTTTGATTTTTCCATCTACTCTAACTAATAGTATGTCTAGAAAGGATAAGCAATTTTGTTTCTCAATTTCCAAAGTAAATTGAATATTGTTATTATATGTATTAAAAATATTTAGTGTATCTGCAATTTTTTCTTTAGGGACAACAAGTATTAAATCATCAACGTATTTTTTAATCAATGTTGGCTGGTACGGTAACTGCGAAATAATTGTGTCTAATAATTCATTCATTAATAAATTGGCTAAGCACGGACTTACTGGGTTACCCATACTTAGTCCAAATTTCTGTTTGTATGTAACACCGTCATATATAAAGTAACTGCTGTCAAAGATAAACGTTATCATAATAATAAAAATGTTTTTGGGAATGTCACTAGCATTTTCAAATAGATTCCATTTTTCATCAATTATTTTTAAAATCAATTCTTTTGGAATATTAGTGAACAATGACACAACATCTAAGGATATAATCACTTCACTTTCATCCAATATCGGCAATTTGTCAACGATATCTTTAATGTCTAATGAGTTTTTTACGTCATAAGTATAGTTTTTATTTACATTACTAATAATTTTTACTAAAAATGTTGACAAATTGTATATAGGTGAATCAACACACGATACTACCGGCCGTAAAGGATTATCCGGTTTATGATCTTTGACCAGGCCATACATTTTAGGTGCCACACTATTATAAGTTTTAAGAGATCTTTCTACGTTTGAATCAATAACATTGTTGTCCCCTAACATTTTAATCATTTCATTGTGTTTAGTTTGTATTTTTTCCGTTGGATCTTTTTCGATCTTACAATAATATTTTTCATCAGATAGTAAATGTAACATTTTTTTATTATAATCAGTTTTGTACATAATAATAGATTTTTTAGATTTGTCTGATTTTAATATTAGTAAATCTTTATTGTTATTTAAAAATTGTTTTGAGTCATTATAGGCTTTTATTAATTGTTTATTCTCAAAGGATAGACTTCTATTATGAGACCGACTGTGTATATAATTAGTAATGCAGTTAATTGTCCGACCTCTAACCAATTCACTGTCATAATTATTATTTTTTGAGTTATTTGTTATAACATTCTCCACATCAGTAACAACATTTAATAATGGAATTTGTTGTGGAGTAAAGGGAACTGAAAATTTTTCTCCTTTACTCAACAATGTTAGTACATTTTCTGGTACCGTTTTATTTGTTAAGTTCGTAATATATAAATTGTTTTCTTTGTTATCCGAACAATCTAAGGGTGTAATTAATTTTTCAAATTTATTACATTGTGTAATTTTATACGTTTGGTACCAGAAATCAAATTTATTGTTGCTGATAAATGAGAATTCCTCATAATAAATACTCGATAGATTTTCTTTGAGAATATTGTCAATGTATGTTAAATTATTTTGTAATAATCTGTGTTTATAATGCAAACTATTTATTTCTATTTTTAAAATAGAACTTTTAAACGTTATAATAGCATTCTCAATATCTTTTTGAAAATTATTGTTGTCTATTAATAAGTTATACGTACATTTACAATTGAATTGAATGTGTTTCGGAAATATATTATTATTTTTGCATCGTAATAAAAACTTAATGTGATTTGTGGTTGCTGCATATTTCTTCACAATGCTGAGTTGTTGGTTGCATAGATGTTTTATATCTTCTCCGTATAAATTTTTGACATCTGATAGAAAACCCATCTTGACACGTTGAAACTTTTCCTGACTGAATGTAATAATTGAGTTGAACGACCTTTGATATATGTGAATTTAATTTCTTCTCCAACAGGGATGTAGGCCACGTTTTTTTTTTAAATAAAACTACTTTGATTTTATTTTACATGCTACTAGTTTCGGTACTATTGCGTACCTTCTTCAGGCAATTTATATATTACGAACTTAACAAATAAAACGGTACCAGAAAATGTACTAACATTGTTGAGTAAAGGAGAAAAATTTCCAGTTCCCTTTACTCCACAACAAATTCCATTATTAAATGTTGTTACTGATGTGGAGAATGTCATAACAAATAACTCAAAAAATAATAATTATGACAGTGAATTGGTTAGAGGTCGGACAATTAACTGCATTACTAATTATATACACAGTCGGTCTCATAATAGAAGTCTATCCTTTGAGAATAAACAATTAATAAAAGCCTATAATGACTCAAAACAATTTTTAAATAACAATAAAGATTTACTAATATTAAAATCAGACAAATCTAAAAAATCTATTATTATGTACAAAACTGATTATAATAAAAAAATGTTACATTTACTATCTGATGAAAAATATTATTGTAAGATCGAAAAAGATCCAACGGAAAAAATACAAACTAAACACAATGAAATGATTAAAATGTTAGGGGACAACAATGTTATTGATTCAAACGTAGAAAGATCTCTTAAAACTTATAATAGTGTGGCACCTAAAATGTATGGCCTGGTCAAAGATCATAAACCGGATAATCCTTTACGGCCGGTAGTATCGTGTGTTGATTCACCTATATACAATTTGTCAACATTTTTAGTAAAAATTATTAGTAATGTAAATAAAAACTATACTTATGACGTAAAAAACTCATTAGACATTAAAGATATCGTTGACAAATTGCCGATATTGGATGAAAGTGAAGTGATTATATCCTTAGATGTTGTGTCATTGTTCACTAATATTCCAAAAGAATTGATTTTAAAAATAATTGATGAAAAATGGAATCTATTTGAAAATGCTAGTGACATTCCCAAAAACATTTTTATTATTATGATAACGTTTATCTTTGACAGCAGTTACTTTATATATGACGGTGTTACATACAAACAGAAATTTGGACTAAGTATGGGTAACCCAGTAAGTCCGTGCTTAGCCAATTTATTAATGAATGAATTATTAGACACAATTATTCCGCAGTTACCGTACCAGCCAACATTGATTAAAAAATACGTTGATGATTTAATACTTGTTGTCCCTAAAGAAAAAATTGCAGATACACTAAATATTTTTAATACATATAATAACAATATTCAATTTACTTTGGAAATTGAGAAACAAAATTGCTTATCCTTTCTAGACATACTATTAGTTAGAGTAGATGGAAAAATCAAAACTAAGTGGTTTAAAAAACCGATAGCGTCAGATAGATTTTTAAATTTTAATTCGCTTCATTTAAAATATCAAAAAATTAACGTAGCATATAACTTAAAAGAAAGAGCATTAGCTGTGACTAGTAATGTATATCAAGGTGAAATAAAAGCACAAATTTCACAAATACTTCGTAATAATGATTATCCAACACCCATAATAAAATCTATTATGAATAATGACAGACTTAAAAAATGTAATAATAATCATGATGTGGCAACTAAACCTTATTGCTCTATAACATATATCCCGGGTTTATCTGAAAATTTAAAAAGAATATTAAAAACAGACAAGATAAATATAACGTTTAAATATTATAAAAAAGTTAATAACTTATTTTCAAAACTAAAATCGCCAATTGATAAAGAATTACAAAGTGATGTTATATATAAAATAGAATGTAATAACTGTAATTGTACATACACGGGACAAACTCATCAGTATGTCAAAAAAAGGATGAAGCAACATAGCAATGACTGCAAAAATGTAACAGAAAAACCAATTTCCAAACATTGTATGGAAAATCATCATACATTTAATTTTAACAATGTACAAATTTTAGAAAAAGAAAAACATCTTGGAAAAAGACTGTTCAAAGAGATGATACACATTAAAATCAACAAAAATAACATCAACATACAACAAGATGTGTATAATTTAAATAAAGCATATGACAATATTTTGATGCATATCAAAAAAAAAACATATGAAAAAGTAATAATTTAATACGTGTATCCACATGAAATTCAGTTAGTGTATCGGCAGTTTTTGAATGTGTCAGTACTATTTAAAAAAAAAAAACCGAAATTGTTTGTTTTTTAATAAGTTTTAAGTTTTATATATTTATTATTTTAAAAAATCTGACGTATATTGTATTGATATAAATAATTGTTAAAATCTGTGTGTGCTGTTGTTTACTTATATATTCTGGTACGACTTATTCAACGTCAAATGGTTTTGTTTAATCTACATTTTACGTAAGTTATATTGTCATTGAAATTTATTAATGTATGATTGTATGATTTTTAACACTGCTATTTTTTTCACAAAATAAAATAGATTGCCTGAAGAAGGTACGCAATAGTACCGAAACTAGTAGCATGTAAAATAAAATCAAAGTAGTTTTATTTAAAAAAAAAACGTGGCCTACATCCCTGTTGGAGAAGAAATTAAATTCACATATATCAAAGGTCGTTCAACTCAATGATCACTGTTTAAGTATTCTGAACGCTGCAGATACCCACATAAAATTTACGATCGAAAAAGAATTAGATTCCTCCATTGCCTTTTTGGACGTCCTACTACATAGAACAGAAGAAGGGAAAATTATTACTGACTGGTATATTAAACCTATGGCATCTGGACGATATACAGGATGTAACAGAATAACTATTCCTAATTTTAACTGGAGTATCCTGGGCTCAGAATATGAAGATTTAATGCAAATCACTGAGATAAAATGTGGCTCCTTACTGAGCTACAGGGTGTTTTATATAAAAATTTAAAAACGATTTTTGCCCAGTACTTTAAAACTATTTGACGTATCCTTATCATACTTGGCAGGAAATGTAGGTACCGTACACCATATTAAATTATGTTAAATAAAAGTTTCTGGCTACTGCCAGTGGCGTACAACAGGGGCAAGTGAGAGGATAATTCTTCCTAAATTCTACGCCACTGGCGGAATTGTCATTTTAACACAATTTTTCGATTCTCCAATACTTGCTGTGTAAAAAACATACTCTTCTTTTGTAACGATAAAGTCACTGTTTTTCGAGATATTTAAAGTTAAACATAAGCTGCACCCTTGGGATTTTTTCAAAATTTGCTCAAAAAAATCTGAAAAAATTCAGTAAAATAGAGAAAAAAATTAGCTACATAATATCTAAGTAACTTTTTCTCTAACTCATTCTGGTTTGGCTGGAAAAATTATTGAAAATTAATATTTTTTGCATTTTATTTTTTTTATTTTCAATAATTTTTACAGCCAAATCAGAATGAGTTAGAGAAAAAAGTTACTTATTTATTATGTAGCTAATTTTTTTCTCTATTTTACTGAATTTTTTCAGATTTTTTTGAGCAAATTTTAAAAAAATCCCAAGGGTGCAGCTTATGTTTAACTTTAAATATCTCCAAAAACAGTGACTTTATCGTTACAAAGGAAGAGTATATTTTTTACACAGCAAGTATTGGAGAATTGAAAAATTGTGCTAAAATGACAATTCCGCCAGTGGCGTAGAATTTAGGAAGGATCAACCTCTCACTTGCCCCTGTTGTACGCCACTGGCAGTAGCCAAAAACTTTTATTTAACATAATTTAGTATGGTGTACGGTACCTACATTTCCTGCCAAGTATGATAAGGATACGTCAAATAGTTTTAAAGTACTGGGCAAAAATCTTTTTTAAATTTTTATATAAAACACCCTGTAGCTCAGTAAGGAGCCACATTTTATCTCAGTGATTTGCATTAAATCTTCATATTCTGAGCCCAGGATACTCCAGTTAAAATTAGGAATAGTTATTCTGTTACACCCTGTATAAATAATCTTTCAGCTCATGCTAACCATACAAAAACCAATGTTATACTTGGGATGAAAACTCGTGTTAAAAAGCTGTCTGATCCATCGTATGTGGTAAAAAATCTTGCACGTCTTAAACTGTTAATGCTTAATAATGGTTACGACAAGAGTTGGCTTAACAAACTTCTTTTTTCTACTCCAATTAATGTCGTTACAACTAATGCGGAACTGCATACGCAAACACTGGAAGAAAAACAACATATTTGTTCTATTGATAACATACCTGGTGTTACAAATTTAATTATCAATACTTTTCCAATGAATAACAAAAAAATTGTAAAGAAAAATTCTTGTACCAGCAAATCACTTTTCACTGGGTTCAGAACTAAACCAGACACAATGAAGATACCTTTCTCAGTTTATTCAATTCCATGCAAGGATTGTGATGAAATCTATATCGGTAACACTCAAAGGTTGCTTAAAGATCGAATTATCCAACATAAATCCGACTGCAGAGTTAAGAAGGGTGCCACAGCCTTATCAATTCATTGCCAATCGAAAAATCATTCCATGAACTACAAAAATTCAAAGGTATTAGCTACGGAAAAAAACCTATTTAAGCGTAGTATACTTGAAATGATTCACATAAAATCTCATGAGAAAAGTATTAACAAACGCTCAGATATACGATGTCTCAGTGGTACTTATGATTATTTAATACATTCATTTGTTAAGCCTTCAGCAGCAAATGCCAGTATTGATACTGGTTAAATTATCGATTTTTTATCATCATTACTCAATATATTTAGTTTGTTGTTTTTAACATTAAGTTAGGTTAAAAAACAGTTGTCACGTAGTTATTAATTTGGTCAATAGATTGCATAGTTTGCATAATTTTCTTCTTCATTGGTTTTCACAAAAAATTGTCTGGATTAGTTTTATTTGTTTGTGTTTTTTTTTCTCTTATTTTGATTATTCTATATAAAAAAAATTTTTAAAAATTTTTTTGAACGAGATAATACACTGTTTGTGCTATATTCATGATACAGCACATTTGTTTTCTGTAACGGTTTTTTGAAGAAATTACGCAGCAATAATTATTTTTCCGTATTTTTGGTATATATAGTGACAATAGTTTTCTGTAAAAAGATTTTATATATATATTTTATTTATTGATACATGTTTTTTACATTTATTTTTATATGTTTTGACAAAAATACTCATAATATTAAGTAAGTACATTTGATTAAAATTAATTTTTACATAATGTGTTATTTTTTGTAATGAATTCTTGTTTATTGTAATTATAAGAATTGTATTATGTATATTTATTTGACATTTTTCTAATAAATGCTTTCTTCATTGTCTTTTTAGCGACTTGATAAAGACTCGAACGTTGGTCGAAAGCTCGTCAAAATTTAAAAATGAGTGTTTGATTTATCCTTAAACATCTTACTGTTTTGGCTGCTTCACCCACATAACAAAAAAGTTTTTAAAAATAAATATTCCAGCCGTAAACTTTATTATACTATATATATATATATATATATATATATATATATATATATATACATATATATATACAACAAAATACTCTTACTTATATATATATATATATATATATATATATAAATATTGATACTCTTCTACACTGGTTTTTTAATTATTCTATTTGTTTTTTAGATTTAAAAAAATAATTTTTTTAATCGTCTCTAAACAATTCAAATTAACTTTTGTAACTTACCCCGCAGTAAGCTTTTTTATTTGTGCCCAGTGGCTTTGAATTTAAGAGGGCCAGAAGGACCCTAACATTTTGTTTAGAGGAGTATAAATCTTGTACAAAAGAGTAAAAAATATTAATTTTAGCAGAACCTATTATCTTAATTCATTACTGAATGATTTTACATAAACAAGTTACATAGATACCAAATAGTGTAAACTTAATCTATTTTTAAAATACTAATAAATATTCTGAACCTGCTTTTGACATTTTCATTATTAAATATATGTTTTTAAATGAACTAATCTTTCACAGCATGTACTAAACTATAAATTTTTAGCATATTGTACGAGTACAGTCACGTATAACTGGCTACAAGGAATTTATAATAATTTATCATAATTTACGTAAAATAATAATAATATTAAAAAACTATTTACAAAATTATTTGAAAGGCCTGTCGGGGTAGGGGGATTTGAATATATTTTGGGGGAAAAGCACGCTCTCCGGACCGTTCATTAGCGCTGCTACTGTGTGCGGCCATTTCAAGGACCAAACAGAATTTTGTCCATTTTCCGAAGTGAGCAATTACAAATGTTGTTATAAAAATGTAGTATAAACTTTTTCTATCTAGGCATGCACCTTTAGCTTCATCTGTATTTATAATACCTCTCAAACATACTCTCTTATAAAATTAATGATATTTTAATTGTGTATTACAGGAAGATAATCGTAAGCCAGGTGGTACATCATAATCTGAGCGTGGATCTTTTCATTTTGAAGGTTTTTAATATACAAAAATAAAATCTTTCTATTTTTTACATAAACAATTAGTTAAATTAATATATATATATATATATATATATATATATATATATATATATATATATATATATATATATATATTGTGACATTTAGATGAAGAAAAATATTAGATGTTAAAGTTAAATTTTATCAAAGTGTTCAAATTTTGAAATATTTTATTCATCTGATTTTTATCCTACCTGTCACCCATAATGGGCACCGGAGTCAGTTGTTTGGAGGAGAGCGGGGTCGTAGGTGGGGTTGGTAGGAACTTTATTTTGTGATGTTGGTAAATTAGGTGGGCGCCAGTCAAAGCGGAATGTTGACGCAAAATGAGAAGCTTTGACAAATCTCAAAAAGGAACTTAACGGGATAGGGATTGATTTCATTTTTCGAGAATTTGTTTCGGAAATGCGATTAATTAATTAAATAAAAAGAGAACTTACATGCGTTTGTGTAAAGCCAATCGTTATATTGCATGATAGTTGAAATACAGAGTTACGTACGTCGTTTGTTTGATGTCTGCTGGTTAGCGGGTGGTCTAGCTAAGGCAGATCTTCTTCTGCGTTTTCGTCAGCGCCGAGGAGATGCCAGAATGCATAGCGCAGCAAGCGGCGTGGCCGTTGATCAAGACATCAGGAGAATAATCGCCCTCGCAATCAGAATACGCCCAGCGGGCTTCGGTACGTCATAAAAAATCATCATCCAATCCATAATTACTGCTCGATTTATTGGATGGTCGAAATCTTTCAATTGGTTGATCCAAACTCGGTTTCCACAATTAACTGGTGCTGCTATACATCTGAATCTCGCTCGGACACCGTTGAAAACGACAGCCTGATCATCTAAACATGAGTGGGCACAGCAGATTTATCCAACATACAAACATGATAAAATCAAACAAATCGAACTTGAAATAAAAGTCGATACAATCGAAATGACAACGATAGGCAATAGTTTCATACAATATCATCAATATAACAAATTAAAGCAAAATCAAAATACTTTACAATTTACAATTTAAAGTACACAAATCATAAATCAGCTCAAGCAACGTTAATAAATTTAGCAATCAAAAGAAATATCATAATTCAAAATTTAAGCGATAATAACAAAATTCAATTAGCAAACAGAATAGATATCATAGTACAGAATTTAAGCGATAATAACAAAATTCAATCAGCAAACAAAATAGATATCATAGTACAGAATTTAAGCGATAATAACAAAATTCAATCAGCAAACAAAATAGATAATAACAGCATAATCTCATAATACAAAATTTAAACGATAATTGCATAGTTCACTTAGCAAACAAAATAGATAACAACAGTATAATCGCAAGATACAAAAGCTAAGTGAAAATAGCATAGTTCAAAAAAATGATACAAGCAAAATTAAAATATTTAACTAGAAACAAAAATACGTAACTCAAAGAAAATTCAACGATACTACAATAAAATGACTCAACAATATGTTCTAGCTAAATAAGTTAAAGTTACTTGCTCAACAAAAATATTCAATTTCAAGATAGTACAACAATCAATAAATTTGCTACTTACAGTATACGACAAAATAAAATACGACACAAGAAAATGATTACAAATAATGATCAGGAAGAAGGAACAAAGAATTTGGGGTCGCGTGCATGGGAGAGACAGAACACGAAAGTACTTCAGCCGATCTAGACAGAATGTCTTTCCCGTGATTTGTAAATCTGGAAGCCGGCGAAACGCGCGTGATCTTATAAGCGTAGCCCACGAAAGCAAAAAGAATTCAACGAGAATCAAACCGTGGCCACAAAAAATATACTAAAAACAAAATATCATCACAGCCGATATAGCTTCTTCAGCCTAAAATTTAAGCGCTGTGATAATAGCAAAATAATACGATACGATAAACCAAAAAATCATCGCAACACGAACAATGGCACGAGGCCTCAAAATAACTCGTATTGCAATAATCACGAACTCTACAAAAGTTCAAACATTAAAACGCCGGTCGTTTTAAACGCGAATAAAATTATCGAACGCAGTGTCGCACACTGCAACCAAAAATCTGAAGATCATCACGCGATCTAGCAAGGGCTCGAAATTTACAAATGCAGACAATGATACGCACTGAAAGACTTTCACAAACGGAAAACGGGAAGGAAAATCTACTAGTCTTTACGAGAGAAGGAAATAGGATTTGGAAATGGAATCTGTGGCTTCAAGGTTAATTTTATCATCTCAAAATTACTAATCTTCAAATAAAATATAACGATACAAACTCTAATAAATTGAACTCTACAAATCATAACTCAAAACAAAATAACTAACAAAATTATTCAAGAAAGAAATTGCCGTAACAAAATATAACAAAACATAATCGTATGTAAGTTGACCATACTCGCATTCATGAGAGCAAAAATTTACGTTACTAAAATAATTCAAATATCAATAAAAATCTCATGAATAACAATTCAAACATAATACAAAATAAATAAATTGTCAACTTACATCATTTCAAATCCAAACGCACAATTTCCATTTTGAATACAAACTCTTATCATACCGCATGGTGAAAATTAACCTTAAAATATCACAGACATAGCGAGACGGACCAGTAGTTGTTTGCTCAGAACGGTAGCTAACGCAAGAGCGAGGTGGTCGCTGAGCGAGCCGGCTGCCAAGAGAGCGAGATTGAACAGTACGAGCGTATTTACGTGAATACTAATTTCACACGATATATCAATATTGCCAATTTACTAAAAAGTAAATACTCTATAAAAATATCATTTTTTATACAAAATTTGACTCGTGACAAAAAGTGTTTTTGTCACAATATATAATATATATATATAATTTAAAAAAAAATCCTGATGATGATGATATCATTGTCATTCAAATGGGGCCATGCAGTAAAAATAATAATTATTATTTTTGATATAAATCCAAATTTTATACTTAATAATATAATAATTTTTTTTTAATGTTTATACACGATGTCAACAATCAAAGCTTAAATGTAAACTCATTAAAATCGTAATTATAACTTACACGTCAGGGTGATGTATAAGCCCCAGTGATGCAAAGGCTAGAGGTGGCACTGCTAAGAAATATTAAAATGTGCAAATATGAAGAAGAACAGAAATACAAAATGTATTTATTCAATTTTATTTTGTATTCAATCATTTTGGTACAAAACCGTATTCTTCATACATATTTTAGAATTATTCAATATTATGTATACTGAAAATAATTAACCTCAAAAAAATTATATATAACAAATTTACATTTCTAAACGTACTGAAATTTGATACATATTAAGCTTTTACATTCTATCTCTTTCTATATTATATCGATTTCTTTATTCATATATAGTTTATAAATTTTCCAATGAGTGGCGTCTCTTATTTAGTTACAAAAATGGAATGATATTCCGTGTTGCTTACAATCATTTTCCTGTAAATTATTCAAATATACTTACTGCTTTTGTGATTCCATTTATATGATAGAGATGAATACAAATAAAATACATATTTATAAAATTCCATACTATTAAAATCAAATATATTCGATAATTTATGTTTGCATAAAATGCAATTGTCACATATGTCGATAAAAGAAATGAAGTAAAACCATGTAAAATCAATGCGATTAACATCACTTGTAAAACGGTATTTATTTTTTTACAGTGCTGTTGTATTTTTTCGTTAAATTCAACAATTATTTGTAAAATTTTAGCATCAGTTAAATATTGGGTATCTATTACTTTTATCTTTGATCTACTATTTTTATTAATCTTACTGTATAAACATTTTAATTTTTGATTAATTAATAAAAATCTTGACTTCACATCATACAACAAAATATAAGAAAAACATTGCATTCCTGTATTGGAAAATGATACTACTACATTAGATATAAAGACATATATACTACTACCCATAAAATTTACATCTAAAATATTATTTGTGAAAGGTATTATCGAAAGGAAAATTAACAATTTAATCTCATATTTAAAATATTTCTTATAACTTATTTTCAAATTTAGCTTTCGCAATATTTCATCAAAATCATTAATATTCAATAAAATATCTATTATATAGTTTTTGTAAACGTGTATTATGACAAAACTTGAGATATATCTTAATATTGTTGATGATAGCTGTACAATATAAATTATAACGTCAGTTGTTTCAATTTGATGTAATTCAATTTTATTAGTTTTTAAGTATCTGTCGTTGTAATTTGTCTCCACATAAATCGAATTTAGTATTATGATTAATTTCCAAACTATTATGAAAAGATTGTTTTTCAAAATAATATTGTTTCGCGAATAATTTAGTATGTTGTATGGAAATACGCCGAATAATTTACAAAATACTATTACTGGATTTATTGTTGATAAAAAATTGTTATTATTGTTCATAATGTATTTTCGATACAGTGTTCTTCACGTATGTTATTTGTAAGATATGACTAAAAGTGTTATTCACTTATCGTATGCTAATAAAATTAATTGATTACTATAAATTAATAATGTAGAATAAATTATCAATATTAATAATTGACAAATACGGGTAATTCATTAATTTTTGTTTTCTTTAGTAGCGCAGTTTCGGATTTAGTTTGAAAGTAGCTCTCAAAATTATATTTTTTGTGGAACCATTATATCAAACTGATTTTTGTTTACTAATTTATCATTTGCATAATGAGAGAGTAACATTGCCACAAATTTTTTGTTTCCAACATAATTAGATTTCAGTATACAGGTCTATATAATTAGGTATATCTTACAACGTCTTACAGTTATCGAAGAATGGATAAAATATTTATTTAGTTTGTATAATTAACGTTTTGATATTAATTACTTAGTGCATGATACTGTTTTAAAGGTAACACAATGTAATATGTGAGTGTATTACTACACAAATTTATATAATAATCTGTTTATAGTTTGTGTGACAGATTTGAACTAAGCTTGGTTTAGGTGAAATACTCGTTTCACACAGTTTTAATTTATTAGTTTATTTTTATAGTAAATAAATAGCGTAAAATAAATCTGTCGCACACACAAACACTAATTTTACATATAAGTTAAATTAAATATTTATTAGGTAATAACGTTATATTTTATTTCTATTTTCTTTATTTTTTATTGTGTTAAACGGGCATGATACTATATATACTATTGATAAACTGTCACATTTAACTTTTGTATTATTTCTACGTAAATCTGCTTTACATTGAGGCAATTTATTCATGACTGCAATTTTTAAAGTTATAGAATGTACTAGTTTCATATTTTGATAATTTCATAAAATAGTATTCATGTGTCATAAGAAAAATACAGCCCATTATCTTAAATTCTAATTGTGTTACCCTCACTAATATACGTAGTTTATATCTTTTTATATAAATGGTTTCTTCAATCATTTAGATACACTAGATAGAATGCAGGGTTTCAGTTGTTCTCGACCATTATCTGCATACTTACATTCTTGCATTCTGTTTTGAGACTTTGCCAAGTCAACATTGTGGTGTTCACATGTTTGTTTTTTTTTGAAATGAATTGCTTGTACTGCTATTCTATACATGCTCCTTTCTGAAAAATATATACTGATGTCTATGATTTTTTTCTAGGGTTCATGCAGTCATAGATCGATTTTCCTAAGTTTGCTGGTAAAGGTCATCTATACTGTGACCTAAAAAACGAATGAATATATTTCTATTTCACGTTTATTTACACCAGTGATTCCCAAAGTGGTCTATATCGACGACAACCTGCAAGGGGTCCACAATAGTAGATTAATTTTTGCATTCCATGAATGGAATAATCCATCTACACAGATAGTACCTATTTACTTACACATAATACTGCCTTATAATATAAAGACATATAAGTATCTACATAAATTATAAAAGTATCTATGAAGTAAAAATTTGTAAAAGATAAATGTTCATAAAACATCATGAAGAATTATATTTTCTGATATATGAAACTGTTTAAAAATTATTATGCTCTAGCAGTTGCCCGCAGCTCCGCCCGCGTTCCTTTTTAATTTTCTCTACGTGTAAGTTTTTATTTTGTAAAAAAAAGTATTTTTCCGCGGTGAATTGTAACATGTAGCGGCTACATTCATTTATTTTTTGCATAGTTATTTTATGTAAGATACTAAATTTTAATTTGGTTCATTTTAATTTGAATTTAATTAATAAATGTATATAACTTACTATGTATTTTTTTAAGTTTTTCACACTACAGTTAGAAATTTAAATCTTTCAAAGTGAGTAGCACTATACCAGCTGTCAAAAATACATTTAAAGTTGATGAATTTGCGAAAAATTAATATCGGGTAAGCAGGGGGTCTATCCAAACCGAAAAACACCACGAGGCAAAAAAGTTTGGGAGCATCTGATTTACACTGTATATAGAAGTGTGACAAGGATGAATGTAGTACCTATGTCTTTCTAATAACACTCACTAATTTGTCTAAAGTCCGACATGCATTGTGAAAATGATGCTCGTTGTATTGAATAACCTCAGTGTAATGTATATATAAGTATATATATATATATATATATATATATATATATATATATATATATGATTGTGTTTGTATCAGCATGAAACATAGCTATGCATTCTCATTTTTAGATAGTATTTTGATTAAATTCCTATTATTTTTTTCAAATTTTAACAATTTACATCTTTATAATAATTGAGTTTAAAATATTTTATATTGTGAGGTAATTTGAAATAGAAATCACGTAGAAATACTGCATAATTTGTTAGTTATTTTTATTTTATAATAGTTAATGAATGTAATTTTAATGCAATTATCAATTGTGTTAATGGATATTTTTTGTAGTTTATAAATTTCTATAGTGAAATCGCGATAAGACATATTTATTTTTTAGAACAGCTTATAAAAAAACACTAAATGTATTTCTTTCATAACTTTGTTTATAGTGCATAAATGTTTCCTTCAATAATATTATGTAAAAATACGAAAAGATAATTTTAATGTAATTAAGCTTACATATATATATATATATATATATATATATATATATATATATATATATATATATATATATATATATATATTATAATGTTTAAATTTTAAAATAATTATAATTTGTTTAAATTTGAATTAGGTACAGATTTTTCTTTGCACACACCTACGCGTGTACATTCATTATTAACACGTTCGCTGCCGGTTTGAAATCATATACTTCCGCTAGGGGCCGACTAAATACAACGCATATAAACACAAACAGTCAAATACCGCGCTGGCGCGTAACCGGCACCCAACAAAGGTATCATTTCACGCGCCAGCGCGTTACCGGCAGCGAAAGTGTTAAATATTTTTGCCAGTAGAACGAGGATTTAAAAAAATGAGAAAATTTGTGTGTTCTGAAATATATATAAATTTTATTTTTTAATTTTATTGTATTTTTTTTTGTTGAAGTTATGATCAACTTTTTAACAATAAAGTTGAAAAAACCATCAAAAACCTGGAAAAAACGTGATTTCAAATATTTTTAACTCACCTAGACCTAACGCAAACCCGTTATTTGCATGCTTAACTTGTATTATATTCATCTGGGCACAAAATATCACAAGCACGACTTGGTACGATGCCTGTAAGACAAGTTTTTTACATTTTTGAGAACTCGGTGGACTCTCTAAATATTTTTTAAAGGATGAGGCTATTTATACATACGGTATGTATACGCAATTGGCTATTTATACATACAGTATGTATACGAAATTGGCTATTTATACATATGGTATGTATACGCAATTGGCTATTTATACATACAGTATGTGTATGTATACAACTGGCTATTTATACATACGATATTTATATGCAATTGGCTATTTACAAATTTACATATACTGATTGTATATGCTATTATTACAATTAATATTTTGATAATAACTACACAATTATAAATAATAATTATAGTTTTATTTATTAAAATTTATTTACAATATTGTTCAATAAAGTAATACATATACTATAAAGTATCATTAAATCAGAGAAATAAATATAAAGTAAAATAAATATAAATAAAAATAAAGTAAAATAAATATATATTTTTTATTCTGTATTTTAATTATTTTATTTTTGTAAAAAGTGGTCTGCTTAGTCTTTCTCTTCGGACGTCTTATGGATTTAATTTTGGATACGGTATGTATTGTAACGCGGCAGTTTAACATTATTTAATTTTACAAATTTCTAAACGAAGAATTTTCATTTACTACTTTACTTTTAGCTATGATCGTCTAAATAAGGGCCCGACGTTATGTTAAAATACTAGTAACCCAAATTCTAAGGAGTCGTGAAATGGCGAGGTATCGGAACTTAAATTTATCTAAAATAAAAGTCAAAAATAAACCTGAACTCTGAAGTCCATTTATTTGTCAATGTTGTACATTAAATACTTTAGGTATTAGTTATAACGAACACATGTGTATTTTATTTATGAGATGTAAACATTTTATTATTGTATGATATAAAATATGTAATTTAAAGGGGGGGGAGGCAGTGTCGACGGTTGGTCTGGTAAGCGAAACATGTAACAGAAAACAACGATATAAATAACACTATCATGTCATAAGTATGGGGTGTTGTGTCCCTATGTAAATAACTTCACAAACACACAAACGCCAATGCTCGTATTATAACGTCACTAGCCGAGAGTGTGATGGTCAGTCAGTGTGTAAATAACTTCACAAACACACAAACGCCAATGCTCGTATTATAACGGCACTAGCCGAGAGTGTGATGGTCAGTCAGTGTGTAAATAACTTCACAAACACACAAACGCCAATGCTCGTATTATAACGTCACTAGCCGAGAGTGTGATGGTCAGTCAGTGTGTAAATATGTAGGTACGTATGTGTAAGGTACCATTGGACTAGAGATTCCAATTCTAGAATCAGAATCCTAATCCTCCAACTAGCCCGTTGTCAGCTCTTATAAAGGCAGCAGGTCCCCCCACTACTTCCACATGCGAAAGAACACTACCAAATATGGTCACGAAACAGAATGCTCCATTCCTATTGGTTGAAACGTTTGGCCCGGGAACGTAACTGCTAGAGAGGGAAATCTGCCCAGGACGAAACACTGCGTAGCTCTAAATAATGACAAAATGACTTATTAAACACTCGTTAACTTAAATAACATTACATCTCAATTTAATTATCATAATTGCATTCCTCATCATTTTCTGATAAATTTGATACTAAATAACATATATTTATTTAATGTGCTAACAGAGTTAACATAATTTCCATATACATTTATAATTAGAAATTGTTCACAAAAGAATAATATTATAATATAAAGAAATATTCAATAATAAAATGAATAGAAAAAACATTTATCTATTGTCATAATTGCATAGCGCAAATACGCACATATACATCAAAGCTAAAAGATAAGACAAACACAAGAACAATTAGACCAAACACAGCGAGGAATTTGGATGAGAGGTGCAAGTGCGTTATCTAAACTCAGTGCCGGATTAATTGCATTTTTCTAATACGGAAGAAATTCTACAATCTTTACTCATAAACACATGCAGATATAATATAAGTCTAATATTGTAAACTACGGTTTAATAATTATAACATAAGTAAATACTACTTGTTGAAAAGAAGAAAAACCGAAAAAATTCTCCGCCAGGGTTGGTCCCGTTTCAGTATACGCAATTGGCTATTTATACATACTAAAAAAAAAACCTAAACCTAAACCAACCTACTAACCTAACCTACCCTAAATAGCCAATTGCGTAAAAATACTGTATGTATAAATAGCCAATTGCGTATACTTACCGTATGTATCAAGCTACTGTACTACACCTACAAAATGAATATAATTGCACGACAGACGGCAATCATAGCTACTTTCCTGTCCCCAGCGGAAAAGTTCATTTTAATACAATATAACAGGGGTGTTAGGTTTAGCTGAATGCGTGGTTTTGGCGTTGCTAACTTGTACACATGCGTATGTATAAATAGCCAATTGCGTATACATACTGTATGTATAAATAGCCAATTGCGTATACATACCGTATGTATAAATAACCAATTGCGTATACATACCGTATGTATAAATAGCCACTTTCTTTTTTAAATGGCAAATGGGCTCGTATCAGTCTATTTTAGATCAAAATCTTTGATTTTAGCGCTGACCTAGCTGTATCAATTTTTTTCGAAACACCCTACTTTACCTGTTTACAACATATTTTCGACATACTAAATTTTACATATCCTTTTTTTAGTTCACGTATATTGTATAACTTTATCTCTCTTTATGTTCGCATTTTGTTTGTATGTAAAATATTAGGCACTACATGAATAAGAATTAATGTTTGTTTTTTATTAAAAAATAAAATTGTAAATTATTATATTATGGAAATGTTTTAAATGTAAAGTAATTTCAAATTATATTTTCTTTTTTTTTTAATTTAATAATTTTCATATACAGATATTACACATTTGAACTATTATGAAATATAATTACGTAATTATGAAAATGCATACAAATTTCTAACTCTATATCAATATTGTAAGGTTGTAATCATATAAATAGGCATAATATTTAATTTAACCCTCCGGAGGACGCGCCAGCGGCAAAAAACCGCAAATTTTTCTTTTATTGTTATAACTAAGATTTGGTCAGCCCTGTAATATTGTGCGTCTAAGTATTCCTTGTTTATGTTATTGGCTCCACCTACCTACAGTTTTGGCCCCGTACGTCATTTTCCGCTCAGTCGTACAGCCCTTAGATTTGAAGCAGGTTGATATTGCGGTGTGTTTGCCGCAGCGCGCCCAGTCATGTAAATTTTATTTATTAATTTTTTTTTGTAATATTTTGTAATGTGCCATTTACATGTATGTGTACGTGTACTATTGTGTATAGCATGCAAATTAAATAGCACAATTTTATTGAATTTTAGGTCACGAAAAGGATTAACACAAGAAGAGTTGGAGAATGCTTTAGAAGATGTTGTTAGGGAATTAGCCGACGAAAGGGAAAATGTGCTGAGGGAAGAACCTACATATGAATTTGATAGTGACACAAATGTTAGCGAAATAGACACAGAAGAGGAAATTACACAAAACTTATACAGCAGCGATTCTGAGCAGTCAGCAGAAGAAATCGATGAGGTCTCAGACGATGACGAACAAAGCCAACTTGAAAATGATTATCGTTTTTTTATAGGACGCGATAATGAAACACTTTGGATAAGTAAACCTATTTCAGATGGAAAAACAAAAGCAAAAAATATAATAAAAATATTACCTGGTCCAAAAGCAAGTGCTAAGAATACACATAGAGAAATTGACGCATTTAGATTGTTTATTACTGACCAAATGATTGACGACATAGTAACAAATACTAACATATATATAGAGGAAAAAAAACAGGAGGTAAACTATTCAAGAGAGAGAGATTGCAGAGACACAACTCAAACTGAAATTAGAGCTCTGTTAGGTGCATTATATTTGATTGGGACTAAAAAAGGAAGTCATACCAACTGCTTGGAGTTGTGGGATCAAGATGGAACGGGAATGATTCTTTTGAGAGCTCTCTTCAGCTACAAGCGTTTCAAATTTTTACTTCGTGCTTTACGATTCGATAATTTGCATACGCGAGAAGAAAGAAAACAAAATGACAAATTAGCCCCAATCCGAATGTACGAGTTTTACAATGAAGTATTTTATATGTGGTCTGCCATTGCGCTTGAGAACAAAACGTCTGCGTTCTTTCTCGTCCTTGGCTCGACTCAATGCCTGAATCATGTCTGGTTAAGTTATACGTTCCCGTGACGTATGTGAATGCGAGGACATCTGTTATCATGCGCTAGACAGCATTACAATATATATATATATATATATATATATATATATATAAACTGGCGCTAAATTTTAAACGTATGCTAAGTCCTTAACATACCGCCCCCCTTGAAACACAGAAGGGTTTCAAAACAATAAAGAAACAATATTACATTCTTTTTACAACATAATAGACATATCAAATAAATGCATATTCAATTCCTTATAACATAACAATAGCTTATTTGCTCACTTCAGGTAACACACAAATTTTTGTTACTGAACGCTTTACATATTTACCACTACACCACAAGGTAACCACTCTCACTATACCGTCAGCACCAGGATGTACTTCATGTATCCGCGCTAAACGCCAACATGAAGGTGGCAAGTTGTCTTCTTTTAGCAGAACGACCATGTCCGGTTTCACGTTGAAGCCAGTCGTCTTCCACTTGGTTCTTTGCTGCAAGCAGGAGATGTAGTCTCGTGACCAAGCTCTCCAGAAGTTCTGTATTAATTTCTGCAAGAATTGGTAACGATTTAGACGGGTAGTGTGTTGATCAGAAACGTCTGGATCCGCGATTGTCGTAAATGTACGACCAATCAAAAAATGCGCTGGGGTTAGCACTCGTATATCGTTCGGATCGGACGACAGTGGGCCTAATGGCCGTGAATTTAAGATTGATTCAATTTGAGTCAACACCGTGCACAACTCCTCGTACGTTAACGAACTATTTAGCACAATTCGTCTCAAATGAAACTTGACCGATTTTACACAAGCCTCCCACAGGCCGCCCATATGCGGGGAATTAGCAGGGATAAAATGCCAATCTATACCCATGTTACTCAAACCTTGTACAACTTCCGTTGTTACGTCATTCAAGAACGTGTACAATTTTTTAATTTCTGTATTAGCTCCACGAAAATTAGTGCCATTATCACTATACATCTTTGACGGTTTTCCGCGTCGCGCACAAAAACGTCTTAATGCAGCTAAGAAACATTCCGTACTTAAGGCCGTCACGGCCTCTAAGTGTACGCACTTAGTCGTAAAGCAAACAAAAACTGCAATGTAACATTTTGTAGCAATAAAAGAAGCTGGTCGCGTACCGTACGTTTGCAACTCGAAAATTTTTAATTCTTCGCTAGGAGAAAATCTCCATAATATTTTTTGATATTTTACATCATTTGAATTGATTGCAATTTGTCGATACATTTTACTTACTTCAGCCGTTAACACGTAATGATAAGTTCGGAACCGTACAAGAATACTGAATAAATCGTCCTGCAAAACAGGCCCTGTCATTAAAATGTCGTTTAGAGAAATATTATTTGAAGTTTTTGATGACGCATCAAAAACTACCCGAACCTTCGTTGTCAAGCTATCGGCCTTGTATACAGCATGGTGTGGCATAAAATAGCCTTCTTTATTACCCGATTCCAATGTACCGATTTCTTTCATATGCTCTAATTGAATATATTCTTTCATAAAATCATTGTAACTAACCCTCGCTTCCGGATTACTCAATAACTTTCTTTCCAAACTAAAAAATCGCCGTTTTGCGGTTTCTAATGAATCACCGAGACAATTTGATTCTATTTTAAAAGGTAAAGAAGCAATGAATCTACCATTTATATCGCGTGTTATTGTTTCGTTAAAATGCTTTTCGCACTCGATTTCTTCGATAGATTTTACCTTTTTGTCAGGTGTTTCTTCTATTTCCCAAAATTTAGCTATATTTTTATCTAGACGTTGTACTAGACTCAAATTACAACGCGCTACGTCTAGAATATTATGTGGTATACAACCCGATACTAGCCAACCAAAAACACTATTTTGTAAAATCAGCCCTTTTTGTTGAGTACGGATCTGACCGTTACATAACAATTCATAAAATATTTGCGCGCCTAACAAAATATCTACATCCTTTGTTTTATAAAATTCCGGATCTGCTAATTGCAGATTCCCTGGCAATTGTAACAATTTTGAATTTAAATCTATTGATGGCTGCGAGCCTGCTATTTTATCAAGAATATAAAACTCTAATTCTACGCAATAATTACTAATGTTAGATTTTAAATTCGTTTGAACTACCGCTGTAGCCTGACTATCCTTTGCATTTATACCTACGATTGGCAAATGTACCTTAGTCGATCTTAAATTTAATAAACTAAACAATTTTTTAGTTATAAAATTTACTTGTGAACCCGAATCTAACAATGACGTGCGTCATAATATTTGTTGTTATTTCCCCTTATTTTAATCATACAAGTAGACAACAATACTTGTGTAGGGTTTATTTGACAATTAGATGAAAGTGAGGTAGCCGCTGCGCTAACTACATCATCCTTACCGGTCGCGTCATCGTTCGTTGTTCCGGCCGTTAAATGCAGTACCGTATTGTGCGTCTTTTTACAATTCTTACAACGTGTAGCCTTACATTCATATGCTAGATGCCCTTCTTTTAGACAATTTAAACATAATTTATTGTTTCTAGCATATTTTATTCTCTCGTTTACATTTAATTTCAAAAATTGAAAACATTTGTTTGTGTAATGTTTATCATTTTTACAATAATAACAAAAACTATCTTTTGTTGTTAAATTACATTGTGCACGCGTATCTACCGTTTTATATTTAACGTATTTCGATTCTTGTTTATCGTTTGTTTTATGATTTAAAACTTCTAACGTATGACATTTGTGAGTTAAAAATTCTTTCAATACTTTGAATTTGGGCATTTCCGTGTTTGAAATTCTAGTTTCCCATTCGCGTCGTGTATTGAACGGTAATTTATTAACAATCAAATGTATTAACAAATCGTCCCAATATTCTACCGGCCTATTTAATGATAGCAACGCCCTAGTGTGTTGTGATACCGTGTCTAAAAGTTTTCTAATACCGTGATAATTTTCTTTTAATACCGGCTCTATTTCGAATAAAGCGCGTATATGATTATTTACTATTAATCTAGTATGCTCAAATCTTTCTTTAAGTAGCTCGATTGCTTGATTATAATTTTCGTTTGTAATTTCTAAACCCGCAATTACATCCGCAGCGTCGCCTGTCAAAGATGTAATTAGATAATGTAATTTATCTACATTTGAAAGAGTTATATTTTTGTCTATTAATTCCATAAACTGATTCTTAAAAGATATCCAATGCTCAAATTTGCCGTCAAATGATGGCAAATTTATCGTTGGAAATTTTGTTATGCGATTGGCACTCCCTACCGCATCCGTAGCAACAGGCGGTCCTGTAATGCTATGATTTGAATTATATTTCGCATAAATTTCATTTACTTTAACTTTAAATTTGCAATTAACTCATCTATTTCTTCATTTTCATCAAAAATATCATCAAACTCATCTTCTACTTCTGCGTCGTATATATCTTTAAAATACGTTTCATAATCGCTAAGTAAATTTTCGCATAGATTGAATTGTTTATATGATTTATTTTGTGAATCTAAAGTTTCATTAGTTTTATCAATGTATTTTTGTGCTAACTGTAAATTTCTTATTAAAAACGATCTTTTATTTTTTAATAGTTTTAATTGTTCGTTAAGGTTCTGTGCCATCGTTGTTAACTCAATATAGTATCAAATACGTGACAATAATAATAAATAATACGACCTGATCCGAACGATACAAAGGTGTCTTTGTGCTGAACGCCGCCGCCGCGCCGTCTTTGATTGTTGCTGCTGGCCGCCGCTGCACCGCCGCCGCTGTGAATGTTGTGCCCGTGCTGTAACGTGACCGCTGCTCTGATACCACGCCGGTGGCTGGCTCGCTTACGAAATTGCCGCTTGCAATTCCGCTGTTGCTGGTATGCTGTTGCCTCGTGCTACGACTTGTCGCTGGCTATTCCCGATGGAATTCTTGGATTTGCTTGTAACTCCCGATTGGAGTTATTACGATTTCGATTGTGACCCAATGTCAGCTATGTAAAACTCGACTGTTTTACTTGGTGTGCCAATGTATCGATTTATATTGGCGTTTTCTTGCAACTATCGATTAGTTGTTTAGCTCCGATTGGCTAATTTGATGTAACGATATACACTTTATAACTGTGATTCAGTTATTTGGCTGCGAAGGACCATGTAAAGTTATACATGGTGTTTTTTATATGTTTAGCTCCGATTGGCTAATTTGATGTAACGATATACACTTTATAACTGTGATTCAGTTATTTGGCTGCGGAGGACCATGTAAAGTTATACATGGTGTTTTTTATATGTTTAGCTCCGATTGGCTAATTTGATGTAACGATATACACTTTATAACTATGATTCAGTTATTTGGCTGCGAAGGACCATGTAAAGTTTATACATGGTGAAGTTATCTGTGAGTCTGCCGCTGCGCTTGAGAACAAAACGTCTGCGTTCTTTCTCGTCCTTGGCTCGACTCAATGCCTGAATCATGTCTGGTTAAGTTATACGTTCCCGTGACGTATGTGAATGCGAGGACATCTGTTATCATGCGCTAGACAGCATTACAATATATATATAAACTGGCGCTAAATTTTAAACGTATGCTAAGTCCTTAACACCGAAATTTTCATGATAATTTCGTCAAGAACTGTATGGCCCATTTCCATGTAAATGAATTTGTTACAATTGATGAGATGCTTCATGCGTTCAGAGGTCGCTGTTCATTTGTACAATATATTCCAAACAAGCCTGCGAGGTATGGCATTAAGATTTATGCTCTTTGTGACGCCAAGACCTTCTACACTTTTAATTTTGAAATTTATTGTGGAAAGCAAGTATCCGGACCGTATCTGAAATCAAACAAAGCCGAAGATATTGTGAATAGACTGGTCGTACCAATAGAAAAATCAAAAAGAAACGTTACTACAGATAGCTATTACACAAGTTATCCACTTGCAATATATTTGTTGACAAAAGGACTTACTTTGCTTGGAACATTAAAAAAAAAATAAGAAAGAAATACCTTTAGAATTCCAGCCAAATAAAAATAGGGAGCTAATGTCATCTGAGTTTGGCTTTCAAGATGATGCTTGTCTTGTTTCAACTGTACCCAAAAAAAATAAAGCAGTTATTTTACTCACAACGATGCACAGCTCCTCTGATGTAGATGACGAAACCAAGAAATCACTTGTAAATTTAGACTACAATGCTACAAAAGGAGGTGTCGATACAGTCGACCAAATGTGCGCTTCCTATAGTACGGCTAGAATTACAAGAAGATGGCCGTTATCACTTTTCTTCAGACATCTCGATATATGTGGAATAAATTCAAGAATCATTTTCAAATTTAACAACATCGATAACAAAGACAGAAGAAGAGTATTTTTAAAAAATCTTGCCTTACAATTGATGGAAGACCATTTGAAAGACAGGGCTCAAATGAAGTCGCTCCCTAAAGATGTCTATGTATTTTTATCTAAATACAGAGAGGACGAAGAACAAACTAAGGAACCAACAAGGCCAGGCATCTGCCACATCTGTGGAAGTCACAAAAATAACAAAACAAAATTAGTTTGTCAAAAATGTAAAAAAAATGTGTGTAAGAAACACAGTACCATTATTGTCAATTGTTCAGAATGTGAGCAGGAAGAACAAATGGAAGTTGAATAATGTAAAAAAAAATGTTTTTGAAAGTTTATACTTGTTTAATTTACGTCTGTTATAGAAAGTTTATATTTCAGTTTATTTTCTTTTCTTTACTTTATATTTGTTTAAAAATGCTTATATGTATATATATATATATATATATATATATATATATATATATATATATATATAATTATTACAATAAAATAATTAAGAATGGTATATTTGTCTTATTTTACTACATAAAATATATTTTCTTTGACATTTATGAGCCAGAAACGTAAAAACCTCAATGCGGTGTAAATGCCGCGGCGCGCCCGCTAATGTAATTCTAAAAAGCGCGCCCTCCGGAGGGTTAATAGATGTATGATAAAAACATATAAAAGAATATTATTAAAAAAAAAATCTGCTGTGGCCATCACAGAACCAACCATAATCGTATTAAATAAATTTATGAAATAGAAAAATTTTTATAACTATACTATACTGAGCTGGGATATCTCGATATATCCAATTTGGTATGATTATAATATCTGCCTTATTATATATGATATGAGGGTCAGTAAAAATCAGTGTCAATAAACTACTTTGTTAAGTTTGACAAAAATAAAATAGAATATACATATATATTTTGCATGTTTTGTATCATACATAATAGAAATAAAACTTTTATTTACAGTTCTGAACAAGTTGTAAAATTTTTTGCTCTTTCATTTCAATATAAAGAAATTATTTAAAAAAAATAACCTAACGGTACTTTCAAATTACTATTCATAGCCACAGCGAATATCTCTAGAACAGATTTTGCTTCATCTTTATGATCTCCATCATTACTATTTCCTAATATGTGCAAATATCGGTCTCGTTCTATTATATATATATATATATGTAATCTTAATAATTTATTAAATCTAATTCGGAGAAAAGTGGAAAACAAAATTATTTTCATGAAAAATTTTAGTAATAAAAATAATTTTAACTTAGATACAATTATCCTAATAGAGTTTCTGCATTTCTATTTTAAAATCAACTTTTTTAGATAACAAATTTACATTATTTAACTTATAAATTCTTATTTTTTTTTTTTTGAGATAATTAACAATTAAAAAATAACTGATATTTTATGTTTATTTGTTTCCTATCTGTAAGACATGTTATATTACAGAATTTTTTTAGTAAATTGAACTCTTCTGTTGATAGAAAAACCTAAAATATTATTTAACGCTTCAAGATCTTACAGATGTGAACCGATTTGGATTCACATATAAGGCGAAAGATAAAAATTTTGTAATATAAATTTTTCAACTTTATATTTAAGAGAAGACGAGAAATGTGTACAACGTGTTAAATAAACAAAATATTTGTGTCAATATTTATTTTAAACTACAATTTTACAATAATGTTGCAATATCTTATTTATAATTGTATATGAGTCGTATAGATGCAAAACTCACTATATGGTAAATATTATGTTCTAAGATATTTGCAAAAAAACTGTTCTAACTGGGTGTAATTGTATTTTGATGATAAAATCTTGTTACTAGATGGCACTTATTAAATAAGTAATGCCATCTAATAACAAGATTTTATCATCAAAATACAATTACACCCAGCTAGAACAGTTTTTTTGCAAATATCTTAGAACGTAATATTTACCATATAGTGAGTTTTGCATCTATACGACTCATATAAAGTAAGAAATTGAGACTGCGAAACAATTTATTTGATTTGCTGTTCTAAAATTAATAACCTAATTATAAAAAATGTTATTTAATAATAAAGATTCTTTTAGGTAATGATGCATGAAGCATTAAAAAAATAATAAAAAGTTTTTATGCAATTTTCTATTTAAATATTATAATAACCATATGGCCAGTTATAATAAATTCTTCAATAGTGTTCTTTCTGACAGTTGTGATTATTGCTTAAAAATAATTATTGTGCATAGATTTGTTTCATGTAATACTTAATAATCTTCTATTTGTATCAAATATTTTTTATTTGAATATTATATATTAGTATAGTTATAATAAATGTCTTGGCTTTCGGTGACTATTATTTAAAAGTAATTATTTTAAACAGATTTTACATTTATTTAATTGACAATATTGTGTTACATTTATTCCAATAATAATTTAATAATAAACGTCTCCGGCGTATATGACAGAAACCTATCGACATATATATTGAAAATTTTCATTTGATTTCCTGCTTCACAAATATATTTAGTTTGATGTTGTTCTTGCACATCGACTATAGTCAAATTATACCATTTTTTATCATTTTCTTCTTTTGTTTGGATTCCGTAAAATAGAATCAATTTACTCAAATGTGTATCTACCAGAGTTTCGTTTGGATATTTCCAAGTTACCTGACTAGATTGGAAGTAATTAGTTATTTGACAACTTAATGTTAGTAGACTTTTATTACAACCACTAAATGCGTAGACTACTTTTATTTGTATATTGCATTTGAAATTTTCTGTAGTTAAACCGTTCCATTTCATATTTTTTAATTTGGATGGATTTGTACAGTTTGTTGATACTAAATTTTCCTTATTAGTATTTTTCCAAAAAGCTATTAACATTTCCAGTTTACAATCACATATCCATAGGTTACTATTTAGCCCCAGTTTTTTTAAATTCGTTAAGCCGTTAAAATGATTCGCATTTAAATGTTTCAAATTATTGTTATCTAAATAAATCGCTTATAAAGTATTTGTTTCAGGAAATACATTGTTTCCAATATAGTCTATTTTATTGTGACCATAATTAAGAAACTCCAAATTTAATAAATATCGAAATGTAACCACTTTCAATTTTTGTAATTAAGTTACTATTAAGCATTATTTTCTTTATTTTGGTGTTATCTTTAAATGTATTTCTGTTTATTTGATCAATTTTATTATATGATAAAATTACTACTTCTAATTTAAATAAATTCAAAAATAAATTTTTATTTATTTTGGTAATGGCACATCTTTTGAAATCTATTTCTATAAGCCATAGAAATCCTTTAAAAACATTTTTATCAATAGTTACAATTTTACTATCTATTAAATTTACTTTTTTTATTGAAGAAACATCATAATTTGAAAATAAATTACTGTTAAGATTTTTTATTTCACTATGTCTTTTTTCAAAATAATTAATATTTCGCAACGAAAACGTATCACTGAAAATATAGCTAATAATGAATAAGTTGATTAGAAAAAAACACATCATATTATATTCAATATTTATTTTTAATAAGTTTATTTTAATTTGTTATCGATTTTAGACTGAGATCAATGCATTATGCACGAGCTTATATAAGCAAATTTTCAATCACTTATAAATTGATTTGATATCATGACTATAAATTTTAATTAATATTTTATATAATTGTTTTTAAAAAATATTAGGAAAAGTTCACTTTTATAAAGGATTAATTTATTAAAATTTTAAAAATATATTTTTTTTAAATATATTTAAATATTCATATTACCAGTCTATGTCAAAGTCAAAGTCATTATATTAGTAGTAATATAATGTGCTAAATATTATAGCAGTAACGTAATGGGTTACTTACCAACGTAGCACTTGCAATTGCATAGTCGAAATCAACCAGCTTCTTAACCACTCTGTATAAATATTAGTAACATTGTGCTGATTTCTCTGTACAGGTATCAGGTAAAAGTAATAATTATACACATTTTCACAAAATTTTCAATATTATTTTAAAATAAATCTTGCGAAGATTTTAGGCTATACTTAATATCAGAATTTTTTGCATAAGATCAATTAAATAAAATTAAGTTATTCTTAACATGTCCCATTACTATTTGAGTGAATAAATTAGAGTTCTTGACGAAAATTTACAATTTAAAATTTACATAAAAATATTACATAAATTTTTACCCTATTGAATTGTGCATAGTGCTTTAGTGATAATATACAAATTTTGAAAATGAACGAACTAAAAACAAAAATATAACAATTGCGCCCATTATGAACTTATACAAATGTTGCTGGTTTAATAGATATAGAGTGTTTGATGTTTGATGTTGATGTTAAAATTTGTTATAGTGCCAACTTAAAAATAGAAATAAAATAGATGGTGGTTATTATATCTTACTAATTTGATAAATCAAAACATATTTTTGTGTGTGTAGAATTATGGGCAAAATAGATTTCTTTCGAGGGTATATGTACTATATTTGCCTTTTACATGTCAATTTTTGAAATAAATTTCTGTGATTATATAGGGAAGTGTTATTGGTAGAAATTTAACTGAACCATATTTTTTGCTAGAAAATTTGAATAGCAAAAATTATTAGAAATTTTTGTAATATGCATGGAATTCTAATTTTGAGGGTAAGCAACCAATTATTTTTCAACACGATGGCTGTTCAGTTTATTGTTGTTTTATTGTAGAAAATATTCAAGTAGTACTGAATAATATCAATTTATGTTTGATATTTATGTCATATATTTATGTACAGCATAAATAATATTTTCTCTATAAATTATTTAATTAGTTTTATTTTTATATATGATTTTTAAATACTCTAATGTTTGATTTAAATTTTTGCAATTAAACTAATGACGACTATATTAAAACTCGAGTTGAAATATACCGAAACAGCAATAAACAAGCATCTGAACGGAACTATATAAAATGCAAGAAGAGTGGAATAATGGATAATATAGAACTGCCACTAAATAGAAGAAATATATAAAATAAAATATACTGCAAATGAAAATAAGGAAATATAATATAAAATTGCCCTCACAGTTACTCAGAACGAAAAATAAACAAAAAAAGGTAAAAATAAAGAATATGTTATCAACAAAAAACTTTTTTATATAAATACAAATAAATGTATATAACGGTTTTATTTTAATGTAAATTTATTTAAAGATAAAGCGCCAAAAATCTGAAGACAAATAAATGGGAAGATGGACTGAATAATTTTCAAAATAACATAGATAACATGGTTGCTGAATTGATAAATTCTGGTAGATAAAATATCATATTAGGTAATATCACGTACATAAAAAAAGAAAATTTCAGAAAATTGGAAAATAAAGGTTAAATATCCAATATTTGCAATTGGCAATAAATTACCGTATTAGAATGATATATACATTAAGAAAATATTTGTGAAATATACTAAATAATGTTAGAAACATATCATTGTAGATTGTATACTTATAAACTCTACTAATTGTAAGTATTTATATAATAAGATTAAAAATAATAAAAAAGTTATAATCATACGTTAAATCTATATACGCATTACTTTGATTTCAGTCAATTTTTGAAAACGTAAATAGGTAAAAATATTTGGATTAGTTACCTGAGAATTTAGTTGTCCTAGTTACAACAGCATAATTATTGTAATAATAAAAAAGATAATAATTAAAAATTAAACATAATTTACAAATAAAATTGAAAAACTTTTAAACATATATTCGCCCAGTTTTAATGATTTATTTAGAAGTATGGACTGTGACAGCATGGGCTATAAAAGTACACAAGAGAGTTGGTGCTATAAAACTAAATAAATAGACATAACAATACTGAATGAGCAGATGCCAAAAATAAACAAGGTGTTTTACTATTATATATATATATATATATATAATTTGTTATCGTTGACAATTCAAAAATAGTATAAATTTTGTATAATCCTATCAATTTACTGGCAAAGCGTAATTTTTACTGTAACATAACCAAATAAAGATTATTAATGTAATTTTAATTATGTAATGCAAGAAATTTATTTTATATCTAATTCGATAATTATTTGATGGCCTTGAAAATTTATTATATAATTTATACAACAAGTAATTCAACTAGTTTTAAAATTTACTAATTAAACAATTTAATTTTCTTAACTGATAACAGATTAAAATAATAAAAAAATTTAAAATTGAAGTACGTATATTTC
This sequence comes from Clivina fossor, assembly GCA_963966155.1. Taxonomy (NCBI): domain Eukaryota; kingdom Metazoa; phylum Arthropoda; class Insecta; order Coleoptera; family Carabidae; genus Clivina; species Clivina fossor. The sequence goes on from CAWYQG010000347.1 coordinate 975,194, forward strand.
ATTAAGATTACCTAAAATAACTCATTAATTAAAAATAATTAATTATTACAAAATAATTTACTATATGTATATACCGGGTGATTCATTTAACCTGGAATTTGTTATATTTCGAAAAATACGCATCGGACAGAAAATTTGTCGCATCTAAACTTTAATATCTCAAAGGGGGGCATCCGCTAGTACTAAAATTTCGCCAACCCCCCGCCCCCTGTGGGCGGGGCGGGGGGCAACTTTGAAATTTTAAATAGGAACCTCTATTTTATATTACAGATTCGGATTTTATGATAAAAACTACGTACATTTTGTCCGAAAAAAATTTTTCGATTCTCGACAGATGGCGCTGTAATCGCAAGAAATTTTTAAGATTTCAAAGTTGCCCACCGCCATGCCTACAGGGGGTGGGGGGTGGCGAGAATTAAATACTAACGAATGCCCCCCTTTGAGATATTAAAGTTTGGATTCGGCAAATTTTTCTGTCCGATGCGTATTTTTCGAAATATAACAAATTCCAGGTTAAATCCATTTTTTGCGATTACAGCGCCATCTGTTGAAAACCGAAAATTTTTTTTAGACGAAATGTACGTAGTTTTTATCGTAGAATTTGAATCTGTGATAAAAAATAGGAGTTCCTATTTAAAATTTCGAAGTTGCCCCCCGGCCCACCCACAGGGGGAAGGGGGGTGGCGGGAATTTAATACTAACGGATGCCCCCCTTTGAGATATTAAAGTTTGGATTCGACAAATTTTCTGTCCGATGCGTATTTTTCGAAATATAACAAATTCCAGGTTAAATCCATTTTTTGCGATTACAGCGCCATCTGTTGAAAATCGAAAATTTTTTTTGGACGAAATGTACGTAGTTTTTATCGTAGAATTTGAATCTGTGATAAAAAATAGGAGTTCCTATTTAAAATTTCGAAGTTGCCCCCCGGCCCACCCACAAGGGGGAAGGGGGGTGGCGGGAATTTAATACTAACGGATGCCCCCCTTTGAGATATTAAAGTTTGGATTCGGCAAATTTTCTGTCCGATGCGTATTTTTCGAAATATAACAAATTCCAGGTTAAATCCATTTTTTGCGATTACAGCGCCATCTGTTGAAAATCGAAATTTTTTTTTGGACGAAATGTACGTAGTTTTTATCGTAGAATTTGAATCTGTGATAAAAAATAGGAGTTCCTATTTAAAATTTCGAAGTTGCCCCCCGGCCCGCCCACAGGGGGAAGGGGGGGTGGCGGGAATTTAATACTAACGGATGCTCCCCTTTGAGATATTAAAGTTTGGATTCGGCAAATTTTCTGTCCGATGCGTATTTTTTAAAATATAACAAATTCCAGGTTAAATGAATCACCCGGTATATAAATATATATATATATATATATATATATATATATATATATATATATATATATATATATATATATATATATATAATATATATATATATATATATATATAAATATATATATATATATATATATATATATATAAATATATATATATATATATATATATATATATATATATATATATATATATATATATACTGGGTGTCCCATTTTAATGTTCCCAGGGAAATTTCTCGAAATGAGTACATCTGACAAAAAAAGTTGCAAAATAAAAGTTTAATTGTTTCGAGGGGGACATCTGATGCAGAGACCCTTGCCCCCCTTGGACCCTCTGGAAACCGGAAACGGGGGGCAACTTTGAAATCTTAAATGGAACTCCCTATTTTGTATTGCAGATTCGGATAGACCATTAAAGACCATTTGAGAGAGATATCTGATGCAGTGACCCTTGCCCTCCTTCCTCCTCCTAAAGAACTGAAAAGAACTTGAATATCATACTTAGTTACATCTTTTTTTTCAAATTGAAGACTGATAAACTGAGAAAAAAAATGCTGTTTGCAGCGCCATATATCAAAGATAAAAAAAAGTTTTAAAACAAAATTTACATACCTTTTAATGGTCTATCGCTATCCGAATCTGCAATAAAAAATAGTTGATTCTATTTAAGATTTTAAAGTTGCCCCCCTTTTCCGCTTTCCAGGAGGTCCAAGGGGGACAATGGTCTCTGTATCAGATGTCCCCCTCGAAACAATTAAACTTTAATTTGGAAACTTTTTTTTGTCAGATATACTCATTTCGAGAAATTGCACTGGGAACATTAAAATGGGACACCCAGTATATATATATATATATATATATATATATATATATATATATATATATATATATATATATATATATATATATATATATATATATATAATATAATATATAGTGACTGTACGATTGTTTTCATGTAGATTTTCTGTAATTTTATCATTTACAATCTCATGTCAAAATCTCATCCGCTACGCAATCCTCTTCCAATTAACATTGATAGACAAAATAATTCGATCTGAGATTTTGTCGTCAAAGTAATTTATAAAATAAATGCAATAATAAATAAAAATTAAAAAAAAATGATGTGGACTGCAATAAAATTATTACTGATTACAATGTAGTATGTAATTTATTTGAATTAGTAAAAATAAAATATAAAAAAACATTAGTTATCAAATTTTTAAGTTTTCTGAGAAATACATTGTACTTTCTTAGGACTATATATTTTTCTTATAGTGAAAGTTCTATAAACCCAGATTTAAGTAACACCAATTTAAAAGCAATGCAACTGCCTTTATAAGACCAGGACGAAACAATTAAACTACTCGTAAGCACCCAAAATTTTAACGTTTTAGTATCAAGCAATTATTATAAAAACCATTCTTGTTTATTAAAAATGAATTACTTGATGAAAAGTCATCTTTTTTTTTCTATTATTAAATAAAATTTTGTAGCGACTGTTATTGTTAACTCAGACAGTAGAACAGCTTGCCGGAAACAGGAAGGTTTTTTTGGTTCGATTCCCAAACGGTTCAGTTGAAATTTATGTTATTTATTTATTAAAATTATTATTACGGGATTTTTTTAATTAACTAGACGAACATACTACTATTTTAGGGTATCTTACTTTATTTGTAAAATGGCCCTTGTAAGGTTGCCTTTTATATATCGGGATTACGCAACCCTAGTGCTGCCATCTGGCAACTGACGTCTCTATCGTAAAGTTTGACATTTTTGACAGACTACGTACTCAGAAGGGTTTAACGTACGAACGCTATTTGTGTTGTTTATAGTAACATAAAAAATTCATCTCGGCCAAAATATTTAAAAAATTAAATCGTGAACATTTTCGTACGATTTTTGACATGAATTAACACAACAGCAGTGTAACGATAAACATAATTCGACTATTGGAGATAAAGCACAATCAAGTACAAGTTAACCGATAGCAAATATATATATATATATATATATATATATATATATATATATATATATATATATATATATCGTCGTATCGAATTTCCAGTAAAATACCATTTTACGCACTGAACTTTTTCATTTACCTTAAGTTTATTCATTATTTTCAATAATAATGATAATAATACAGAACGTAACAATAAAATAAATACGATCTGTCAAACTCAAACTCCAGAAGAAATGAAATTATTTGTTTAATTTCCGTGGCACTTTGATGTAAAGAGCGCAAAAATGGAAATTTTAATTTGCTTCTAATTCTTGATCAGAACATCCTATATTGATAAATGTGGCATCATTTGATGCATTTTTGAATTCTAAACAACTTTTGTATTTGTACTTTTGTTCTATAATAATTAGGGGAAAATTTATCACCAAATGAAAATTTTAGCATTTTATTCCCTATGTAACAAAAAAAAAGTAGACACCCGGTATATATATATATATATATATATATTTGCGCTCAAAAATGTAACGAATAAAACAAAATAAAAATTTTGGGCTGGTACGCCGTGGTCGATCTACTCTCTTCACGGACGTTTTGCCATACATCGTAGATGACGTCGTTAGTGCTTAGTCACCAAGCACTGAGGATGCCATCTACGATGTATGACAGGACGTCTGCGACGAGAATAGATCGACCACGGCATACCAGCCCAGAAAATTCTATAAATTCAAATGTTTTTCTTATTGTTCTTTACAGTAATTAGAACTACTGTGTTATTTATAAATAAAAAAAATTTAATTTCTAAAGTTTGCAAACAAATTTATTTATTTAAATGTTTATATACTTTTTAATTACAAATATTATAATAAAATAACAAAAAACACAAAACTAAATAAGTTATTAACATAATTAGAAAAATTATCAAAAAATTATAATAGTATTATTATTTTCATATAAATAAAAATCAAACTTAAAAAAATTATTTCTATTTAATTTTAAATAAATAATAAAATAAAAATTATATTAAATAGTCCATTATTGCCTTGAAACATTCCAAATCAAAATATTATCGAGAATCAATATAAATTTTCCACATCTTATAGAAAATTTACGATACTTGTCTCATAATATCTATTTTGCCGGTTAATCAAAATTAAATTTTGACGTTTATTTTTTATATGAAATTAGTAGTAAAATACGGTGAACCGTTTCATAAACATAAGTTCATAACTGAAAGATGTCACACAGATTTTCTATTAGCTACAGATTTACGAATTTTCGTGAAGTATTCAGAATTGGTTTATTAATCTGATTTACAACGGAAGTGATATAAGTACTTCCGGCCAGTGTATTTTTAGGTTTTGAACAAGCTCCAAAAATTACTTTAATAATACCTTTCAAAAACAAATAATAAAAAATATTCACATGCGATGCATACTTTTTGATGGAGATTGTATATAATAATATATGAATATTTCAGAAAAATAGATTTTTTTATATTTTTATATTTTTCTAATTCATCGTCGTATTTGGTATGATGACCCTGGGTGAGCTTTCATCGCAAGTACAAAGTACTTGTTCCGTGATTATTCATGTAGACAACTTTCGAAAGTGCAAGTTGTGCTTTCGGATGGAGCAGCGACGAGTTCCGGCCAGTAATCTAAACTATTGATATTTTTTAAGAAAAGCAGTTGATTAAATTTATGTGTTTGATTCTGTATAATTAATGACTGACCTTGTGGTATTTTTGTAATTTTACGTTGAACAGAAACGCCGGCCAGCGGAATCAAATCATCGATCTCAGTATTATATTCGGTAGTACCTAGCGCTGAAACACACTCGGTTACCAGGCTGATTACCTAATTATCTATTAAAAAATAATTATTGGTAATTAGCGTTACGATCAGGGCCGGATTATGGCCTAGACAAAAAAGACAAATGTCTAGGGCCCGCATACAAAGGGCCCGGCTTGCAGTCGGTTTTTGTTAATTGATGAAAGTTTAATTCTAATTATCCTCAGCCCCGTGGGGGCCCGGAGAAAAAAAATGTCTAGGGCCCCACAAAAGGTTAATCCGGCCTTGGTTACGATATAAATTATTGCTTACAAAATATAATACAAATTACATTTCTGGTTATATTATTATATTTATGTTTATTAAATATTTACAAAGATAAAAAGATATCAGAAATGTCCAAAATTATATCTTACATTAGGTTAGTATAATGTTTTATTTAAATTCTGTTACATAATGACAATTATAAAATTATATCAATAATAATAGCACAGTAATATTTCGTATAGCGCCGTCTCTACTCGTATATTTTTCTATAAGAACATTGTATATTCCTTTTTACATTTTACTGTGAATATCGATTTGAAAAAGAATGTTTAAGAATACAAAAAAATATGCGAAGAATATGAAGTTATTTTTGAAATTATGGATTGAAGGTCCTGAAACATTTTCAGAAATGGCATATTGTTTTCTACCGTGGTTAACTATCTCAGGACATAATGTTATGAGATTTAAGTATTCAAACAATCGACTAAAAATGTACGCAGAAGATAGAAAAATAATAAATTTTTTATATATAACAGGTAATAGATTCAATATTAAACATTTTTAATTTGATCAGCCTTTACTTTATAATACATGATAAGTATTTTAAATAAAAACAAACAATTTCTTAAAACAATTTGTTACTGTAGTTTCGACTGCGAGCCTTGCGAGGTTGTCATTTGATGTTGTAAATTTTATTTCTATGAATTTTTGAAAAAACGATTAACTATTTAATTACAGGTATTTGTGCAGCAATAATATGAGTTCATTGGATAAAATTACAAACAATAACAACTACAGATCAATTTTTATATTATGTGAAGATATTTACTTACGGTTCAAGTGGATTTGCAGCGATATTAACAATAATTTTGTTTTCATTTCCGGAAAACAAATATTGATTTCGGATTTCATATGTTAGAGGACATCGATAAGACAATAAGAAAATGCAAAATAAAAGCAACTTATCGAAAATGGTCAATTTTGCATTAGCACATGCAGCATTTGCAATAATAATACTAATTCTATATTTAATTCATGAAAAAAATTATAACGGAATATTGGATATTATAACAATATTACATACAACTGCAATACGACTAACAACCTTTACAGTGTTATTCATATTGGAAAATATTAGAGTAGATAGATATAAACAAATGAAGAAAGTGTTAAAAAATTTAGAAACCTTCGACTATCCTGCATATATATTTACTGAAATTTCTCGAATTTATTTGAATATGTATCGAGGCATTAATCTTGTTACGCAAAATTTCAGCATATCTTTTTTTGCTACTCTTTTTATTATAACAACACAATATATAGTGATTTTTACATTTTTCTTCATTAGATATTTCGAAGAATTCAATCGTAATATTTACAGTTTACTTACATTTTTTGTCAATTACTTGTCTATATTTGTATATTATTTTTCTTACAAATTAGGCGAAGAGGTAAGAATTTATATTCGCTAATGCACGTTAATTTCTTTAAAATTTTTTTTTTAGACATATTACGTACTTATGCATAACCAGTTCCAGTTTTATAATAAATTCTTTAATTAGAGCATCAACTTTAAATTAAATTCGTATAATTATTAATGTTGTTAATAAAACTATTTTATTACACTAATTAGTATAGTTATATCATTTTAAATTTTAGATATATAACACAAACGTGCTTTTTTAAATAGAACGTATAAATAAAACTAATATCATCAAAAAGGTTATTTTACAAGCTTTTCAAAAATATATTCAAAGTGGTTTGGCTAAAAATAATATATCATAAACAATAATTTAATGCATTTTTTGTTTCACAATTTATATTGTATGAAGTACTTATATCAGTTTTATAATAAGCATTTTTAATAAAAATCCAAATTTAAATTCTAGTTGCATAATTTTTAATGTAGTTAATAAAGCTATGTGTTTTTTGCAAACTTTTAAAACTTCTAATGGCAAAATTATTTGGTGTTACCAATAAAACAACGCTATTTTTATCAATCTAAAATCGATTTTAATTAAAATATTTACCATGAAACCGATCATTATGAAAATTTAAAATGATTTAAGTAAAAAATAATATAATTAAAACAAAATTAGAACATTTATTGCCTTTAAATATGCATTAAAATTTACATTTTTATTGCAATAAACAATATCTGTGAAATTTTTTACAGTTAAGTATCTTACTGATGATGTGATTTTGAATAATTCTGTTGCTTTACAGAATATTTGATCTTTTTATAGTAAATAAAGTTTGTCAATTCACAAAAAAAGATAAAATATTGTGCACCGTTTGGTTTTAAAAAATTTAAGATCATTTAAAATTATATTTTTTTTTTTTTTGAAATTTTATACAGCTGTCCCAAAAGTGTAGAAACGGTTAAATATCTCAAGAAATGCATATCAAACCAAAATATATCTTTAATATCTAAAGCTATCTAACGATACTACACTAGATCCCCTATCTTTACCCGCAGGGGGTAAGAAGGGGTCAACTTTGAAATCTTAAATAGGAACCCCTACTTTTTATTGCAAATTCGGATTCTGTAATTAAAAATACGTAGGATTTGTCTGTAACATATTTTCTATTCATGATAGATAGCGCTGTAATCGACGGACACACAAATACATAAGCGTGCATACAAAAACAAACCGGCTACCTACACACAGACAGCGCAGCGGTCGCCTGTGTAGATAGAAGCTCCGTGTATGTACATGCGCTTATGTGGTTGCGTATCCGTCGATTATAACGCTATATTATATATCATAAATAGAAAAAAATATTTCAGACAAATTCTAGGGCCCGTAATCTCACCTCATTTATAAAAGTGATTTTTGCCAAAAGTGCTTTTGACGTTTACTTAAAATTATTTATTAAGGACTTTATAATAGTTTATGTAAATTTTATTATACGAAATATAATAAAAATGATCAAAAATAGAAAAACTATTCATATTTGATCAAAAACAGAAGCAAAATATTATTTTGACAATAATGATAAAAGCACTATTTCACGAAAAACTGAGGTGAGAATACGGGCCTAGGTATTTTTAGCCATAGAATCCGAATCTGCAATAAAAAGTAGGGGTTTCTTATTTAAAATTTTAAAGTTGGGAGTAGGGGTTGAATGTGGTATCTTTAGATAACTTTTTTAAAAATTTGAAGAAGTATTTTTTGTTTTTTTGTATTGATATATATTTCTCGAGATATTTGACCGTTTCCAGACTTTTATATATATATATATATATATATATATATATATATATATATGTATATATATTTTATATATATATATACATACATATATATATATATATATATATGTATATATATGTATATATATTTTATATATATATATATTGTGACAATTTAGATGAATTTAAAATTTATGTTGTTAATTAAATTTTATCAAAGTGTTCAAATTTTGAAATATTTCATTCATCTGATTTTTATCCTACCTGTCACCCATAATGGGCACGGCGTCAGTTGTTTGGAGGAGAGCGGGGTCGTAGGTGGGGTTGGTAGGAACTTTATTTTGTGATGTTGGTAAATTAGGTGGGCGCCAGTCAAAGCGGAATGTTGACGCAAAATTGAGAAGCTTTGACAAATCTCAACAAGGAACTTATCGGGATAGGTACTGTTTTCGTCTTTTCGAGAATTTGTTTCGGAAATGAAATATCTTAATTAAATAAAAATATACCTGATGTTGGTTGAAAACTTAATTTGGTTATATTGATGATTTTATTCGCTACAGAGTTCCGTGTTCTTTTTCAATACAAAGAAATGTATGTCATTCGTAATAGTGTATCTAGACAGATTGTTTGACGTCTGCTGGTTAGCGGGTGGTCTAGCTACAGTAGATCTTCTTCTGAGCTTTCGTAGACACTGAGGGGACGACAGTACGCATTACGCAGTAGCGGTTTGGTAGTTGATGAAGACTGCCAGAAAATGGTCGCTCTCGAGATCTGATTATGCCCAGTTGGCGTTCGTACGTTTAGAATAAATCGTTCAGTCACTACTTCGTGCTCGATTTGTATAAAAGTATATCTCATTCAGCGGCTGATCCAAAATTCGGCTTCCAAGATAGACTGATGCTGCTAATACGACTGAATCCCACTCAGACGTCTTTGAAAGGCACAGACTGGTCCCTAAACATAAGAGGGCAGAGCAGAATAATCCGAACTAACAAATGTAATATAATCAAACAATTCGAACTTGAAACAAAAGTTGATACACTTGAAATAACAGAGGTATTAAATACAAACATACAATCATCAATATAACAGAAAATTAGAGATCGTTACACGACTCAAATAAAGGACTTAAGTGAACTTAACGTATTCTATCAGGAATGTGATAGCGCAATGCAATGAAAATTCGACAGTATGCAACTAAATATACTACACACGATTCCAAACAAAATAAGTTAACTTTACCTAGTTACATGTCCTGATTCATCATAAATTAACAATTCGGTATAAAATTATTACAACAAAATAACATATTGGCTTTACAAAAAAACAATTGGCTTTGCTTTGCTGATGGCATGTGCGGCGAAAGTCTTTCGTTGCTATGGTCTAGACTACAAGTCGAAACTACGCGAGCAATGTCTCCGAAAGAAAGTTGTGGTACGTTCCAAACTCAAAACTAATAAAACAGGCTCCTTGCCTCAAACATAATAGAACGTTTTCCACAATATCACAAAAAAATTATCTTTACGAAGACGGCCGACTATCAAAATGGACTTTAATCCTAGCCGAATTACGCACGCAGAATAATGACGCTACGCTTCAATCAACTCACGCACACAGGTTCACCAAATCATCAACAGCAGCCCAATGACGTCACAATTACAACATGCAAGCTACAATGATAGGATTGCACTTGGAATATTGGACAACATAACACATAAACTATAATACATGATACGGACAGTCGCGAAATTGTTCTCAAAACAATTGACTATAAATCAAAATCTTAGAAAATTTTCTCATAAAAACGAATTTAACATCTTAACCGATGATAAATTAAAGCATTAGAAAATTTCTTCTTCTAAAATAATTTGAACTACAAATTATTTTCTCATCAAAAATCTATCAAATGAATTTAAAATAATTGTTCATCAATCCATCGACTAATGACACAATAAACTAGACAGATTTGAACAACATGACTGAATAGAACGTAAGTCATTGATCAAGGTCACGTGAATTTAAAAATGAATCAAAAGAAAAACAATTTGATCTAGATTTAGATTCTAAATTTCACAATTATCGCTTACCTACGTTTATTCAGCTATGCCAAGTTCCAATCATCACCAACCATGTGGACGTTATTACAACGCAATTACTAGCGTTCAAATAAAATATGCTCTCCAACCGATAAAATAAAATATTCCCACCGGAATCATAAATTTTCTAACGTTATAATTACAAAAACTTGAATATTCCAAATCTTCACACAATAAATTTTCACGTTCGCATTGAAAACAATTTCAGTACCGGTAACATGAACAGAAATGTCGGTTCAGGAGAGTACGCTCTCAACGAGAGAGAGTCTGTCGACGAAGGTTGAACGTCAGAGCTGGAAGAGGAAGAGAATGCTACCAAGGCCGACGCACATATTTATGGAATCTCCCCACTCAACAGGCGTGACGCGGAAATGACGAATTCTAACAAATTTTATTTCGCTTATTTCGATGTTACTAATAATATTGCTCGTTGATATAGTAATTAAATATTCTAAAACAATTACTGAATTTAGAAAACACAATTTAATCTGCTGACGTAAAATATTCAGCAATATGTCAGTAACGCCATCTCTTGTGGTTCACAGGAATCTCAATGACAGTTGTCAAAATATTTATAAGTTCTAAATTAATGACATTGAAATCATAAATCTGCTCGATTCAACTATTAAAGACACCGAAATAATATAAAAATAATACGGATATAATAATCGCGATATCCATCAGTTCCATATTGAGGTTAGGCCGATGTAATCGTTTGTAAGCGGAATTATTTTAATTTTCAAACCAGTGACAATGTCAAATTGTCACACAGCCCCCCTTGCAAAAGAATTTTTTATCTCATAAAAAATTATACTCATACTTTAACATGAACCGTAACATTCAATAAATAATTTACTAATAAAAATGAATAACAATAAAAATTTTAAAAATTACTAACTAACTGCTTTATAACAAATTTACTCCGTTTTTACAGAATCGTCAGATGTTATGCTTTCGTTTTCATCCTCAGAACTTTCAGGAGCTGGTTTTAGGTCTTTGACGTGCCAAATACCCTGATCTTCATTCAGGAGGTTAGCAAGGCGATAAGTAATTGGGGATAATTTGTTCACGACGCGACATTCAATAAAGCGTGGCGCTAATTTCGACGCAAAATGCCGAATACCCGACGACAGAACATAGTTTCGTTTCCATACAGTATCTCCAACAGAAAATTCTAAGTGGCGACGATTTGCATTGTAATATTTCGCGTTCCGATTGTACGCGGCATGAATACGATCTTGCACTGTATTGAATACGGTTGCCAAGGATTCCAATCTATTGGCATACGCAATACGACTATCAGTACACACATTCTTGGGAGCGTTACCATAAAATTTTCCGGATGTGGGTACATGTCGACCGAAAGTTAGAAACGACGGCGAGAAGCCAGTGACTTGATGCACTGATGTACGAATCGCTTGAGCGACAGACGTGAGATTTTTGTCCCACTCGCGATGGTTATCATCCAAATATGACCGAATAGCTTGTTTCACAACGCGGTTCGAACGTTCTACAAAATTTACCTGCGGATGAAATTTCGCATTGTACCATAACTTGGGAATTTCATACTTTTTAATCAAATTTTCGAAATTTTTACTCGTAAATTGTGTGCCATTATCACACATAACAATCTGTGGAATTCCAAATAATAAAAATACTTCCGATTCGAGAATCTCACAAATTTTCGGAGCATTAGCTTGACGTAACGGAAACAATAACAGAAATTTTGAAAACCAGTCCGATACGGCGAGAATATATTGATACCGATTCGGATGTGAGGTGGCAGGTAATGGACCCATCAAATCGATGGATATTGCTTGCCATGGCGATGAAATATTTTTTTCTTTGCCCATACGTCCGATAGGCGGACGTTGTTCAACTTTCTGAGCTAAACACGTTTTACACCGTTGTACAAAATGAGCGACAGATGAATGTAAATGCGGCCAATAATATCGTTCAGCGATACGCGCAGCTGTTTTAAAAATACCGAGATGTGCGGCGGTTGGCACATTATGACATTGCTCAATAATCGCTTTACGCTCGCAACGGGGAACTACAATTTTCCACGGTGACAGATTAGCCGGTAATTCATAGGAATGATTTCGTAATTTGAAAATTATATTATTTTCAACACGCCAATCAGGAAAGGAAATAGGTTGTTCGGTAATACGTTGCCGTAACGAAATATACCATTTGTCCGTGGTGTCAGCATAACTTTCAATAACAGCGACTTCTAATGGCGCACGAGATAACGCGTCTGGTAGTTCATTTGTCTTACCAGGACGATGAATAAGCTCGAAATCAAATTGTTGTAACTTTACTGCCCAACGAGCAAGTTTACCTGTTGGTTCTGACATTCGCATTAACCATAATAACGAATAGTGGTCCGTAATGACTGTAAAATGTAAACCTTCCACGTAAGGTCGGAATTTATCGATAGCAAAAACTACAGCGAGACATTCGCGTTCCGTAACAGAATAATTACGTTCCGCTTTATTTAGCGTGCGACTAATATAAGAAATAGCATGTTCAGAGCCGTCTGCGTCTTCCTGCGTTAATACAGCGCCTAGACCAAAATTAGATGCATCGGTATACATCCGAAATTTGCGGATAGGAACAGAATAATCCGGACTAACGAGTACTGGTGACGATACGAGTGCTTCTTTGAGCTTACAGAACGCGGTTTCGGCCGAGCTGTTCCATACGACAGCCATTTTCTTTTTCTTACCCTTCGTAAGATCAGAAATAGGAGCAGAAAGGGATGCGAAGCTCGGGACGAAACGTCTGTACCACGAGGCTAAGCCGAGAAATCGCTTGATTTCGGTTACATTCGTCGGACGCGGAAACTGTTCAATCGCGGATACTTTTTCCGGATTAGTACGTAAGCCAAATTTATCAACTACAAAACCTAAGTAGTTCAGCGAGGGTCTACAAAATTTACATTTTTCAAAATTTACAGTGAAACCAGCTTTTTGAAAGCGATGTGAAACTTCTTTTAACGTAATTAAATGTTCTTCGAACGAATTTGTCGCAATAATACAATCGTCCAAATAAACGAAAACTTTCGGTTCAAGCTCGGGACCAATGATTCTGTCCATCAGACGTTGTAATGTCTGACCAGCGTTACATAAACCAAACGGCATGCGTTGAAATTCAAATAAACCACGACCGGGTACTGAAAAAGCAGTCTTTTCACAAGATGAAGCGGAAAGTGGAATTTGCCAAAAAGCACTTTTTAAATCGAGCGAAGTTAAATATTTCGCACCGCGAAGTTGATTAAGAATGTAGTCTACACGCGGTAGAGGATAAGCATCTTTTTTCGTAACAGAATTTACTTTTCGACCATCGAAACAAAAACGATATTTTCCGTCAGATTTCTTAACCATCAGAACGGGTGAACTCCACGCGGATGATGAGGGACGGATTACACCGAGTTCTAACATTTCATCTAACTCTTTATTCAAATGTCCACGCACGATTTCAGACAGGGGATATTGTCGTTGCTTAATCGGAAGCGCATCAGCAGTATCGATAATATGTTCGACTAAATGAGTTTTTCCGAGTCCTACTTTACCTAACTTTTCAAAATCCGCGATTAAACTATCGAGTGACTTTCTTTGAACATCCGATAATTCATCCGAACTAGCAATGCCAATACAAGACGCAACTTCAGGCGCAGCTGTCCACGAATTCGTTGCAAAATTGACAGAAATTCCAAACGATTTACAAAAATTTACTCCGAGAATCATCGTATGACGGATTGACGGGACAATAACGAAAGTGATCGTTCGCGTTTGCGACTGAGTAGTAATCGGTAAATGAACGGTGCCAAGTGAAGCTTGGGCTTTGCCGTCTGCTGTAACAATAGTAGCATGTTCTACTGGTAACAAGCTGATTTTTAAATCACGTAATAAGGAGAGGCCACGATATCCAATAATAGAAACATTCGCGCCAGAATCTAACAATGCCGTAATAGACTTATTATACGCAGTAACAGTAATAAAAGGGCGATCATCTGAACCGGGATTTATTAATACAGGTGCAATTTCAGGGGTTTGTACAAAACGATGGATCGTATTTAACCAAGCGGTCCATTCTTTTCTATCAGCACTTAATCTGCCGAATTTTCGGGAGCTGACGAAACCGAAACGGCGTGTACGTTTTTTGTCTGCCTTTCACAGCAGCGTTTGCATTTGCCAGCAGTTTGATTTTTCATTCCGCATTTGTAGCAGAAGATTTTACGTGGTTTAGTACAAGAATTAAAAGAATGCCCGTTTTCGTCGCAGTTCCAACATTTCATTTTAAACGAAGTGTTGTGCGGAGTAATTTCAGCAACATGAACGCGCGGCGGACGTCGATAAGCCATATCAGGTTCTAATAACGAATGGTTAGGGGACGGAGGATTCTTAAACGATGCTACGTTAAATTCAGTATCTTCAATACGTTTACACGTTCGAATCAAATCGCTAATAGTATCAAATGACTGTAGTGAGCAGAGACGTTGAAACCGTGGCTGTAGATTTTTTATTATTAATGAAACACGCGAAGATTCGTCTGGTCGATGTGACAAGCGAGAAAATAAATTCTCCATAATAGCAACGTAAATTTCTACACGTTCCGTTGGACCTTGTGTCCTTTGACGTATTTCATCCATTAAAGCTAGTTCGAAATTTGACGGCAGGAAGGTTTCCTTTAGTCGGCCAACTAATTCAGACCAAGTTTTGACACTTGGGCGCACCATACGGAGCCAGATCAAAGCATCTTTCGTGAATAACGAAGAAGCTTGTCTAAATAAAGTTTCATCCGATACACCGTAAGCATACGCAGCTTCGCTAATTCGCTCAATAAATTGATTAACACCCGATAAACCGTCGAATACAATATTCCAACGACTAACTTGCGTTCTTGAATCAAAATGGTTACTCGGAATCGGAATAAAATTTTGCGTTGACGTAGTAGGATACGAATTATTTAGTGATGGTACACGAGCGTCAGGAACAGGATTATCGCGTTGATTACGTGCAGTTAAATTATCATTCTCGCGATTTATAGTTGACGAATCGAATTGTATACGATTTAACAGAGTCGAAAATCCAGGATCTAGATAGGAAGGAGTGATCGAAGTATTTCGCAAGACAGAGGTTTCGTTCGATGAGCCAGCTGGTGGTGCGTCAGCTTCTGAGTTCAAATTAATCAGATTCGCAGACGGATTGCCACGAATTGACTCACGAATTTGCGTGTGCATATTTTTTGTGACCGAAAGCAACTTGATGAGTTCTTGTTGATGATTTAATGATAATAAGCAAATGCGATCTTGCAAGTAAAAAATTCTTGAATTCAACAGTTCATCATGTAGCTTACGTTCAGCGGGATTAAGAAATGGCAAAATTTTTAGCATACCCAATACTTCATGCAACTTTAACTGACATACTCTGGATTCGTTCACAGGAACAGGACTGCATTCAGGCCTTATCATTGACTGAACTCGTTCTTTCTCTAACTGTAGAAGTCCTTCTAGTACGATTCGCTTGCTGTTTAGTGATCCGGATTCGGAGACATTGCGTATTGATAACTCATGTTCAATTTCGTCCTCATACAGGTGCTCGATTCGATACGGAAGATTCGCCATGTTACAAAGTATAATTAGTAAGCAAAATAACACAATATAATTCAAAATAATAAATAACACAAGATAATTCAAAATATTCAATAAATAAATGAATAGCAAACAAATAATATTAAAATAGCCAATATCAACAATAATATAATTCAAAACAATAAATTAAATAACTGATAGCAAACAAATAATATCAAAATAGCCAATATGAACGATAATAACTTATAATAACTATAAATATTTTCGAACTCAAATTCTCGGAAAAGTGAAAGGAAGGAATGGATTTATTCGAAGACAAAAATTTTTGTGCAAAGCAAATCACAATATGAACAAAAGCCCCACACGTTGGATGCGCCACTTATTATGTGCGGATACAAATCAATCAAGGCCCCACGTTGGCGTGACACTTATTATGTGTGACAATTTAGATGAATTTAAAATTTATGTTGTTAATTAAATTTTATCAAAGTGTTCAAATTTTGAAATATTTCATTCATCTGATTTTTATCCTACCTGTCACCCATAATGGGCACGGCGTCAGTTGTTTGGAGGAGAGCGGGGTCGTAGGTGGGGTTGGTAGGAACTTTATTTTGTGATGTTGGTAAATTAGGTGGGCGCCAGTCAAAGCGGAATGTTGACGCAAAATTGAGAAGCTTTGACAAATCTCAACAAGGAACTTATCGGGATAGGTACTGTTTTCGTCTTTTCGAGAATTTGTTTCGGAAATGAAATATCTTAATTAAATAAAAATATACCTGATGTTGGTTGAAAACTTAATTTGGTTATATTGATGATTTTATTCGCTACAGAGTTCCGTGTTCTTTTTCAATACAAAGAAATGTATGTCATTCGTAATAGTGTATCTAGACAGATTGTTTGACGTCTGCTGGTTAGCGGGTGGTCTAGCTACAGTAGATCTTCTTCTGAGCTTTCGTAGACACTGAGGGGACGACAGTACGCATTACGCAGTAGCGGTTTGGTAGTTGATGAAGACTGCCAGAAAATGGTCGCTCTCGAGATCTGATTATGCCCAGTTGGCGTTCGTACGTTTAGAATAAATCGTTCAGTCACTACTTCGTGCTCGATTTGTATAAAAGTATATCTCATTCAGCGGCTGATCCAAAATTCGGCTTCCAAGATAGACTGATGCTGCTAATACGACTGAATCCCACTCAGACGTCTTTGAAAGGCACAGACTGGTCCCTAAACATAAGAGGGCAGAGCAGAATAATCCGAACTAACAAATGTAATATAATCAAACAATTCGAACTTGAAACAAAAGTTGATACACTTGAAATAACAGAGGTATTAAATACAAACATACAATCATCAATATAACAGAAAATTAGAGATCGTTACACGACTCAAATAAAGGACTTAAGTGAACTTAACGTATTCTATCAGGAATGTGATAGCGCAATGCAATGAAAATTCGACAGTATGCAACTAAATATACTACACACGATTCCAAACAAAATAAGTTAACTTTACCTAGTTACATGTCCTGATTCATCATAAATTAACAATTCGGTATAAAATTATTACAACAAAATAACATATTGGCTTTACAAAAAAACAATTGGCTTTGCTTTGCTGATGGCATGTGCGGCGAAAGTCTTTCGTTGCTATGGTCTAGACTACAAGTCGAAACTACGCGAGCAATGTCTCCGAAAGAAAGTTGTGGTACGTTCCAAACTCAAAACTAATAAAACAGGCTCCTTGCCTCAAACATAATAGAACGTTTTCCACAATATCACAAAAAAATTATCTTTACGAAGACGGCCGACTATCAAAATGGACTTTAATCCTAGCCGAATTACGCACGCAGAATAATGACGCTACGCTTCAATCAACTCACGCACACAGGTTCACCAAATCATCAACAGCAGCCCAATGACGTCACAATTACAACATGCAAGCTACAATGATAGGATTGCACTTGGAATATTGGACAACATAACACATAAACTATAATACATGATACGGACAGTCGCGAAATTGTTCTCAAAACAATTGACTATAAATCAAAATCTTAGAAAATTTTCTCATAAAAACGAATTTAACATCTTAACCGATGATAAATTAAAGCATTAGAAAATTTCTTCTTCTAAAATAATTTGAACTACAAATTATTTTCTCATCAAAAATCTATCAAATGAATTTAAAATAATTGTTCATCAATCCATCGACTAATGACACAATAAACTAGACAGATTTGAACAACATGACTGAATAGAACGTAAGTCATTGATCAAGGTCACGTGAATTTAAAAATGAATCAAAAGAAAAACAATTTGATCTAGATTTAGATTCTAAATTTCACAATTATCGCTTACCTACGTTTATTCAGCTATGCCAAGTTCCAATCATCACCAACCATGTGGACGTTATTACAACGCAATTACTAGCGTTCAAATAAAATATGCTCTCCAACCGATAAAATAAAATATTCCCACCGGAATCATAAATTTTCTAACGTTATAATTACAAAAACTTGAATATTCCAAATCTTCACACAATAAATTTTCACGTTCGCATTGAAAACAATTTCAGTACCGGTAACATGAACAGAAATGTCGGTTCAGGAGAGTACGCTCTCAACGAGAGAGAGTCTGTCGACGAAGGTTGAACGTCAGAGCTGGAAGAGGAAGAGAATGCTACCAAGGCCGACGCACATATTTATGGAATCTCCCCACTCAACAGGCGTGACGCGGAAATGACGAATTCTAACAAATTTTATTTCGCTTATTTCGATGTTACTAATAATATTGCTCGTTGATATAGTAATTAAATATTCTAAAACAATTACTGAATTTAGAAAACACAATTTAATCTGCTGACGTAAAATATTCAGCAATATGTCAGTAACGCCATCTCTTGTGGTTCACAGGAATCTCAATGACAGTTGTCAAAATATTTATAAGTTCTAAATTAATGACATTGAAATCATAAATCTGCTCGATTCAACTATTAAAGACACCGAAATAATATAAAAATAATACGGATATAATAATCGCGATATCCATCAGTTCCATATTGAGGTTAGGCCGATGTAATCGTTTGTAAGCGGAATTATTTTAATTTTCAAACCAGTGACAATGTCAAATTGTCACAATATATATATATATATATATATACATACATATATATATATATATACATACATATATATATATATATATATATATATCACAATAAATTTGGAAAATTATTTGTATATAAATATATTATATATTATGAGAAATCAATAAATTGTCCATTTCAAATAAAAAATTTGTTTCAGGAAAAAAAATTAACAGCTGAACTTGCACTTGTAACAACATATTACGAAAATTATCAACTAGGACAATTGGTAATAAAAATTATCAAGAGTACAATTGTTTTTATTATTAATGTTATTATTTTTGTAGAGAAATTCATTGTTAATTCAAAGCTCGGATCATTTCCCAACTCCAAAGTTATTTGGGATAATTCCAGTAACACTCCAGTTTTTATTAAAAGTATTCAATATTTTCTTTTTAATTCTACCAATTGTTAAATAAAATTATTTTTTTTATTAATTTGTCTTTTGTACAACTGTTATATTTTTGCTATTGCAATTTTACAAAACACAATAATAGTCTAAAATAATATATCAATAGTTAACATGTTTTTAATCACAATGGTACTTGAGTACGCCAGATTTGTTATTTACTCGCTAGTTTTATTTTTATTTATTATAAAATTTATGTTTAATAAATGATGTAAACCATACTATATTTTAAATAAATAATAATTATCAAATGACATACAAAACTAGTTGCAGAAAGCATTGTTATGTATGGTAGCGTATGTGGTATAACTAGAAGTAATCGGCTACAAAATGGTTTAGTGTATAATGAGTGTGAAATTGAAAAACAATGTTATTACAAAAGTTGATGTTAGTTAGTTACTTAAGATGGTTCGATCATCTTGAGCGAATGTCTAATGAACTAAGAATATATGTAAATGATTTTGAAGTTATGCGTTTGCGTGGACGTCCAATGAATAATTAGAGTGGTATGATTAAAAGTGTTTTGGTGAGCAAAAGTTTCTAAGTGGTTGGAAATGAAGAGCTTGTATAAAAGGTAAGATAATTGTGGATGAAACCACAGTTGTTTGTCTGGATAGGAATAGTTCGGGATAGTGGAGAAAGTTTGTACCACACCCATTTGGGTACATGGCGTTATTGTGTACGTACGTACTAGGAAACTGGATTATCAAATGTTTTCATACATTCAATGATTAGCCAATTGGCATGTTAACAAGCGAGTTAAATTACAAAGCCTTTAACATTGCTTTATGCAATCAGGTAAATTATATTATTATCACTTCAACTAAAATTTTAACATATTTTATTAAATCAGAATCAGACATATACAAAAATCAAATCTTACAGCTTCTTAATGTTTTATTATTATTTTTTAATTACCTTCTAGTACAATAATACATAAATTATACATACGGTCTATCTATTATTATTATTAATTGAGTGAAATTCCGAATCAAATTCAAAACATGACAAATTAATCAGTTGTCTTTCTTATTTACTACTAAGAAAAAAATATATTACTGACCTAAATATCTACGAGAAGAATATTAATTTCTGGAATTTAAAATGTTCATGCAGCAATTTACAGATTTGACTCTCAACTACAGTTGCTAATTAAAAATAGTTGAAAGCTCCAGAAACAGTTACCAACGTTGAAATTAAAAATATATTAAAATAGCTTGATTTGACGTTACAAGTTTGTCGTTATATGTTCAAATTCAAACAGAGAAGAGTGTATGTATTCAACTACTTATTAGATTAAGCAGTTTCGAATGACGTCATATTATTATCCAACATGGCTGCAAGATAGAAACATTTAAATGTCATATATAGCTCAATATATACCGGGTGTTTGTTCGTCAAATTTGTATGGGCGTTTAACATGAAATTTCGATAATTTGCGATATACTTCTATCTCATACTATAATTTAGGTAAGAAACCGTTATTTTAGGATGAATCGCTTAGTAGAGAAAAACTGAATTTTTGAAAATTTTTCAAGGGGGATTTTTTCAAAATAAGACTTTTTTCAAAATTTGCTCAAAAAATCTAAAAAAATTCAATAAAATAAAAAAAAAACTACATCACAGGTAATTCACGTTTTTTTTCTAACATACTGATTTGGCAGCAAAAATTATTGAAAATTTAAAATTTTTTTTTTAATTTTCAATAATTTTTCCTGCCAAATCAATATAAGTTAGAGAAAACAGTTACTTAGCTATTATGTAGTTAATTTTTTTCACTATTTTACTAAATTTTTTAAATTTTTTTAAAAAAAAAATTTCAAAAATTCAATTTTGAATTTTTTTTACTAAACAACGCATTCTAGAATAATGGTTTTTTTACTCAATTATAGTACTCATTATTCTGCATCTTTTCATATCATGCTTATTTTCCTACACCTCGTAGTGTTTGAGAAAAAAATAAAAACAAAAAATCTGAAAAAAATTCTAGCGCCCAAACGGCACATGCTAGTAAATTAAAACTAAAACCAAATTATATAACTTTTTATTCTCTATCGAACAGTATCGTAAGTATTTCTCCGAATTTAACTCGAGAAAGAAGTATATCGTAAATTATCGAAATTGCATGTTAAACGCCCGTACGAGCAACAAAAGAACACTCGATATATATTTTTTAAATATTTTAAAATTACTAGTTAATATTTGCTTAATTTACAAAAATGTAGTAAGTAACAATATGTATTCTTTTAAAAACCATTTGTATGTTTGACTAAAATATTTCATTTACAAAAAGTGTTTGTTAGAAAATGACCGCCTGACAAATCCATACATAAAAGATAAGTTTCTTTGCAAAATATCAGCATATGTGTAATAATCATATTATGAGGTGTATTTTATATTTAAACATTTATATATGAATAATTTATATATGTTATAAAAATTCTTATCTGTTGCATGCGTCCCATGTTTTTGGTTTTAGGTCTTACAAGTATAGTTATAGCTATTAAAAATTCACAATTACAAATTTTCAGGACAATCTGTATGGGGCCAAGAATCTGTATGGTGTTTAGAAATTTGTATGAGGCTAGGAAAAATTATTTTATACCTTTTACTCCGTTTTAAAAACGTGATGTATATTTTTTTTTTTATTTAGCTAACTATTGATATTTAGTTCTGAGTGATAAATGTATAGGACAACATATAATACTAAAGGGTGATTTATTTAGAGGTACTTTTTTCAAAAATAAAAACAAATAGAAAAATTCGATATTATCGGGTAATCTTTATTATCATACAAAAGAATCATTCTTTACATTTATTTTTTAAAGATTATTTTTTTAAAATGTTGGCCGTAACTGCGGCTAATATACTCGAATCTGAAGTTCCAATTTTCGATGACACGTTCGATCATTTCGAGCGGTATTTGGCGAATGACGCGAGTAATGTTGGTTTCCAATTCCTCAATCGTAGCCGGCTTATCCCTGTAGACTTTGGACTTTACGTAACCCAAAAGGAAAAAGTCTAGAGGTATGATATCACACGTTCTAGACGGCCAATTCACCTGTCCGAAGTGTGAAATTAACTTTTCACCGCATTGTTCTCGCAATAAAGCCATAAAGCAAAAAAGGAAGGTCGGCCGGCATCAGTTTTTGCACGAGTTGAATTTTGTATGCTTTTAAACCAAGATCTTTATGTAAAATACGCCAAGTTGTTGCATATAACAAGCCAAGTTGTTGAGAACGGCGCCGAATTGATTCATCACGTTCAACGCGGACACTCTCAGCTACTGCCGCTATACTTTTTTCACTATGTGCTGGATGTGGTCTATTTGGTCGCGTATTATCCAATAATGAAAATTGGGTTTCAAATTTTTCGATGGCACGACGAATTGTGCGTTCGGTAGGCCGATTATGTGGACCATAAGTTGCTCTAAGCGCTCGAAACACATTCTTCGTAGAACGTTGATTTTCGTAACACAGCTGAATAATTTGCAGACGCTGTGCCGGGCGAAGTCTTTCCATAATGAAATGTCAAACAATACTGAACAAAAATACAATGACAGGTTGACACGACTCGCGCGTCAACTGTCATAAAATCAGCTGTGAAAAAAATACCTCTAAATGAATCACCCATTATATTAATATTATAGTTATCCTACTTCCTACTTTCAACAAAAATTAATTTACACATATTTATATATATATATATATATATATATATATATATACAGTAGAACCTCGATTATCCGGGCCAGCCGGGACCGAGCCTTCGCCGGATAATCGAAAACACGGATAATCCAAAGACCTCATTTTTATTTTTTTTAATAATTTATTCAGACAAATACATGTGTCAAACGAATGTCTGTTTACGTTTAACTAACGAGTCGGTCGGCAGTTGGCGAAAATAATAAGTAAACACATAAACGGAGGATTTCTCAAGCCGAACTCGGGTATTCCTCGACGCGAACGCCTGCACGCACATTCAGCGTTCATGCGCCAACCTCTGGCCGTCAGCCACGGATAATCCGCGCACGGATGACATTTTAAAAATGCCGCACGAAGAATCCGCCGCCCGGATAATGCGCGCACGGATAATCGGGGTTCTACTGTATATATATATATATATATATTGTAACGCCACCTCGGTTTCGGTGACGTTATTTTAGTTCTCCTTTTTATTTCCGGATATCGGGCGCCAATCTCGTACTTCCTGCAACCTGTAATACGGGAAAAGGGAACGGATTGCAGATATTTCAGTCGCGTTTGTCCGGGGTTCATAAACACGTTTAATGGAAGATACACAATTGTATATGTATATATGTAATATAAAAGAACACAGTTTGAAATACTAACAACACAAATTTTATTTTAAAAAATTATATCAAAAGAAATTATTTAATTATAAATTATAAATTATAAATTATTCTAATTACAACAGTAACAATAAAGAAATTTCCAAAACAACAAAGATTTAATAAACTACAGTTCCGTGCTGACCGACTGATATATATTTTTTTTTAAAGCCAGAAATATAAATCAACGCCGTTCTATCTGTCCACGAAACTAGATCCAATCTGACTGTCCGAAAAATTAAATTCTATACTGATTGCTGAATTTTTCTAAGTCCGCAAAATTAATTCAAAAATTTTCTAAGTTCCAAAAAAATTTAAAACCGACGACCGAATTCTCTAAGTCCGTAAAATCGTAAATCTGGGGCCGAGAATCAGCCAACGAGTGAGTTCGTTCAGACGCTAAACAAACTCCCCTTCCCCTGGGTCCGGACTCCGGTCAACCAGGGAAGGTTTGTCAGTCTCGACGCGAGACCGAATGTCTTTTTAAGCTACGAATCTTCCCTTTTATAGGCGACAATTCGTTAAAACTAGTTATAACCGCTTGCAGCGCGCTGTCTCACTCGTATTGCGAGAGAGCGCGTCAGTTCTTCTTAATATTGTTAAAAACAAAACTCGGCCGGTCGTAACTATACGCGCAGGCAGATGTCTCTACTCATACCGTACGGAGAAAAAAAATAATATTTACTATCAGCTGGCCTTCGCACAAAAACATTAAAAACATCGGACATGACTGAACATCGCTATGAGATAATTTCGTTCTTTTTGTTATATTATAACAAAATAATTCAAATTTTAATTTATCGAAGAACGTTTAATTGACGAACTTAAAATATAGAAAAATGAAATTTTGACCGTTATTATCTCATAGTGAGTTTTACAATTTTGTACAATTATACAACCCAGATTACATGCTAATCTAAATCAACTTAAATATATGTGTCGTACGCGAAGCGTATCGTCACAATATATATATTATATAAGTAATATTTAACGCTATAAGGCTATATAGTATAGTTTAAATTGAATAAATATCAATAATTATTTGAAAATAAATCAAAAATCTGTCAACTTATATCGTCCGGGAATCGAACCCAAGACCTTCTAGTATTCGGCTAGGTGCTCTTACTACCATATATATATATATATATATATATATATATATATATATATATATATACGTGTATTAGGATAGGTCGAAAAAAATAGATTTTGTCGGCTGCGTTTTAATATGAAGGTTTTTAATATAAAAACATGCGGAACATCAAAAACATTTATACAAAATAATTTTTAGGAAGCGCGCGATACTCCCAATAATGCCATTTTTAGCAATTTTTTAAAGTTTTTTGGTTATATCTCTGAACGAACGTATTGGTCACAAATGGCTGGGTTTTGGATATGTTGTGCCCAGATCGATACCCTACAATGTTTTTAGAATAATTCCATATTACTACAATAATGCCTTTTTATATTTTATAGTAATTTATGATAAGTTCAAAGTATACTGAAATAAATGATAAAAATGGGTACTAAATATAATTTTTGAATTCGTTTCCAATCATCGGCATTTATTTCAGTACTTTAAGGCCGAATTTACTGCAATTTTGTTTGTACTACACTTGTTTTAAGACATCCATGAGTCACTGAAAATCGCACCTTATTAGCTGAAAATGCGGTAAATTGCAAAAAAAATGATTTTTAGGTTAGAATAACTCTTCAGCATATTCAGCATTTTCATGTAACAATATTGTAGGATATTGTTCTGGTCACAACATATTCAAAAACTAGCAATTTCTGACAAATACGTTCAGAGTTATAATCAATAAACTAAAAAAAGTGTTAAAAATTACATTTTTTAGGGGTCTTGCGCACTTTCAAATTTTTTTGTTTTAAGTCTTGTTGATGTTCCGCATGTTTTTATATAAAGAACCTTTATTTTAAAACCGACCCGGCAAAATCTGTTTTTTTTTGACATATATATATATATATACACAGGCTGTAACAGAATAACTATTCCTAATTTTCAGAAATAATAGAGTGCACCTGGAGAATCATTTTTTATTAATAAACTAGTGTCCGGAAATTTCTCGGTGCCAAGATACACTAAATATCGTTAAAAACAATCTTAATCAAAACATCAAAGAGTAGTTAAGTTAAGGAACTTTTTATTAGAAATAATAGCGCATTAAACTTTATAAAAATTCGATTTTCGATACACAAGTTGGAACGATGTACAATCGTAGAAAAAAAAAAGAAAAAAAATGTCCGGACACTAGTTTATTAATAAAAAATGTTCCTTTATGTGCCCTCTATCATTTCTGAAAATTAGGAATAGTTATTCTGTTACACCCTGTATATATATATATATATATATATATATATATATATATATATATATAGTACGAAAATTTAACGGGATACGGTATTGGGGTTGAGAAAATTTATAAAAATGCAAGCATTTACAATTCTATCAATTTATTGTACATTCTAATATTTCGCCAGCAATTTGTGGCTTCTTCAGGGAAACACTAAAAAAAAATTTAATTTTACAATTTCACAATTTTCTATAAAACAAGTAATAATTTAATATGAACTATAGATGAGAAAGCTTACATGTATGATCAGAACACTATAAATGCTGTTGTATGTGATTTGAATGTTTAGAATTGATTAATTTTCCTTGTTTTCATCTTACAACGTAAAATGTACACGTTTAATAAAAAACTTATAAATAATCAAACAATTGAAACAGTTATTAAAATATATCGTTGTGAAAGTCAGTAGTTAAATGAATAAATAAATAAATATAATAAAATTGTTAAATAAATACATACATACATACATACATACACAATCACGCCATGTACCCAAAAAGGTGTGGCATAAACTCTTTTCAACATCCCGAAATCAGTCGCCTCCAAACATTCCTATCCAAACAAGCAACTTTTGCTTCATCCACATTCGTAATTCCTCTCATACATGCTCTTTTATTCCTACTACTTGGAAACTTTCGCTCACGCAAAACACTCTCAATCATACCATTCCAACTAATCATTGGACGTCCACGCAAACGTATGCCATCAAAATCATTGAAATAAATCTTTTTAACAGCAAACGTTCATTAGACATTCGCTCAACATTCCGAACCATCTTAACTGACAAACACCGTAACTTTTGCTACAACATTTCTTTCAAAAATACTTACATATATTTCTAAAAGTAATACAAAAATATGTAATTTTTAAATTAATTTCCACAATCTATATGTGAAATGTTTCATTACTGTCTGCTTTTTACTTGTTTGCTTAATCGACGATAGAGGTCTCGCCGTTTTTGGTGAAAACGTATAGCGCGTATATGCACACACTGCTATCTGTTGAGAAGAGTGCAGTTACGTTTGTTTTTTTATCTAAGTTCAGTGAATTATTGGCATTAGAGACTAACAATATTCCACTCTGGTGCCGAGTAGCACAACTCAGAGAAATGTATAACCTAGGCCTGCAATATTTAATTTTTATATGTACATTTGTACACTTTAACATTTAAGAATTTTGTACTGTTTTATATGTTTGTGTATTCTACGAAAATAACTAATAACTTAAAACTACAAATTAAAATATTATTTGGAACAAAGTTTTATTAAAAGAACTAAAAAAAAAAACAATAAAATTAATGACAAAAACATAGAGAAACAGCTTGACTTCGCTATTACATGCGCATGTCACTGGTAAATATCAAATATTGATTTTTGTTTATATGAAACTCACGCCATCTTCTGATAATTCACTATTCAATTTCATATTTGAAACCTTTCAAGCGGGAAACTTTTGTATGTATATAAAACGTGTTTATGTTTCTGACGTTCTCAAAAAGAATTTTAAAATAATCTTAAAAGAATTTTAATCAGAATATGGGCAGTTAAAAATACTCCAAAATTTTAATTATTGATTTATGAAATATTTTCTTTAAAATATTAAATATTTAAGGTTTATTGGCTTTATAAATTATAGCTACTACAATTAATTTGTTTTCCGATTTAATTAAAAAATTTATTAACAAAATGTATTGATAACCAAAATTTGTACCCACGTCGTATTATATTTGGTTATAGTATTTTGTTTTTTTGCTTAAATTGCCATTAATTTGTTTTGATGAACTAATTAATTTATTAGTTAATTTTTAAATAAAGAAAAATGAAATTTAAAAATTAACTAATGACTTAATTAGTTCATCAAAATAAATTAACGGTGATTTAAGCAAAAAAACACAAAAACACTTTATATGTTTTATGAAAATTACATTATGCCGAATATTATACCTTTACCTATTTCTTTTATTCCAAATGTATTCTTTCTCTGCGCATGACCAATATTTATCTATTAGCTTATAATAGCCACAAAACGTGACCAATAAAGTAATTTTTTTAATGTTTAGTCAATTTTGCGTTTACAAACGTCACCTTTAATTACACAAAAAAGTTCTAGAAATTAAAAACGCCTCATTAGCTAATTTATAGGTATGAAACTTTAATTTTAAAAATAATAGTAAAAATTTTAATAAACTTTTAAATAAAACTTTTTATTATATTAATCAAACTAATTTTTAAATAGCATCATTAAATTTCCAGTTATTAAAATATTTAATATGGCAGAATTTATTAGAAAAATTTTATCATATTCGTATTTATTTAAAATGTTTGCCATTTGGCCAGCTCCTTTAAAGAAAAATAATAAATTAAAAATTTATTTAAATATTTTCCATATAATAACAATAATTGTTTTTAGATATACTTGTATTTTTTCAATAAAAAGTAAATTTACTTCAAATTCACTTAGAGTTACAGATAACATTCGACTAATATATGGTATTGTAAATTCCTTAATTTTTTGCATAACATTGTTTTACATGTATTTTAAACGAAATAATTTAAAATTACTTGTAACTAAATTAAACAATTTCACTAAAAATAGTTGCAAAAATTCGAACCTGAAAAAATTTATATGTTTAATAATTTTTATTATAGCACAAGCAACTATTACCAATTTAATAAATTACCAAATTTTTGGACATCTCAATTTATTATTATACATAATTTACATAATGCCGGTATTTTTTCAATTAATACATATTTTTGTAATTTGTATTATTTTCGATTATATAACAGATATTTATAAAACCGGTAATAAAACTCTATCTAATTTACAAAAATGTATTTCACAAAATATTGTAATTGATGTGTTAAAATTACAGAAATATTTAATTTTAAATAATTAATTTTGATGAATACAATAATTATAAGACAATTTGTGAAAAATGAATCTTTTAGTTTAATAACAATCGTACATTTTTTATTATGGGTAATTTTTTTATTATTGAGTGTTGCACGACTTTTGAGTAATTGGAATTGTATTGAAAAAGAGGTAAGTACATATAAAATATAAAAAAAATTAAGTCCTACAAATTAATTTTACTCAAAATTATACATACATACATACATACATACCACATACCACATACCCAAAAGAATGTGGCTCAAACTCTTTTCATCATTCCGAAATCAGTTGCCTCCAAAAATCCTATCCAAACAAGCAACTTTCGCTTCATCCACATTCATAATTCCTCTCATACAGGCTCTTCTATTTCTACTACTTGGAAACTTTCGCTCACGCAAAACACTCTCAATCATACCACTCCAACTACTCATCGGACGTCCACGCATACGTATGCCATCAAAATCATTCAAATAAATTTTTTTATCCAAACGTTCATTAGACTTTCGCTCAACATGTCCGAACCATCTTACTAAACAGCTAAAAATTTGTAAAGTGGTTCTTTATAAAATCGTAACGATTAAAAACATTTTTTATACAATCTGTTTTCTAATTACATACATACAAAATCACGTCATGCACCCAAAAGAGTTTAGCAAAAACAATTTCAATTATCTGGATATTAGTTTTTTTTAAACATTTCTATTTACACAAGCAACTGTAGCTTCATCCACATTTATGATATCTTTTATATATGCTTTTATATTTCTACTAATTGAAAATTTTTGCTCTCGCAAAGCACTTTTAATTATACCACTCCATCTACGCACCGTACGTCCACGTAAACGTATAACTGTAAAATCATTCATCGTCTACTATTACATTTCGTACTCGTTTTCTTCTTATTACATCACACACGCCACCCAAAATCTTACAACCAACAATAACACTTCTTTCAATCTCACAATCAACGCGTCCATCTTTAGATAATAAAGTACCCAAATACACAAATTTATTTACCTGATTTATGCGTGCACCATTAATATACATTACATTCAATAGTCAAATCATACATACATACATACATACATACACAATCACGCTATGTACCCAAAAGGGTGTGGCACAAACTCTTTTCATCATCCCGGAATCAGTCGCCTCCAAACACTCCTATCCAAACAAGCAACTTTCGCTTCATCCACATTCATAATTTCTCTCATACATGCTCTTCTATTCCTACTACTTGGAAACTTTCGCTAACGCAAAACACTCTCAATCATATCACTCCAACTACTCATCGGACTGATCCACTGAGCAAACGTATACCATCAAAATCATTCAAATAAATCTTTTTAACAGCAAACGTTCATTAGACATTCGCTCAACATGTCCGAACCATCTTAACTGACTAACACCGTAACTTTTGCTACAACATTTCTTTCAATTTCACACTCATCATACACTAATCTATTTCGTACCCGATCTCTCCTATTTACCCTTCTCAAAAAGGAATGCTTTGTACTTATCAACATCCAACACAAGATTCATATCCTTCCCTACAACATTTATTCTATCAGACATTCTTCTCAGTTGCTCTTAAGATTTATCCAATACAACCACATCATCGTCATACGTTAAAGCATATACAACATAATAACCTATATGTATACCATTATCACCAAATATGGTGTGCGTAATGATTCGCCGCCAACGTTTCGCCGCCGTAACGTTTCGCCGCAATAACGTTTTGCTGCCGTAACGGCCTAATCTAACCAAAACAAACCTAACCTAACCTAAAGTACCCTAAAATAACCTAACTTAACCTAAGAGAAATAGACCTTGAACAAATAAATGTTCTTATTGTCATTGTGAAATTTAATATAATAATACTCAAGAATATTGAGATTTTATATTTTTCCCAAAATTTCACAAGATACTCAGTCATTGAATCGGCTTGTTAGGCTATGCAACAATGACTGGCCAGTTTTAACCGTAGACGACCGAAACACGTGTCTACGGTTAAAACTGGCCAGTCATTGATGCATAGCCTAACAAGCCGATCCAATAACTCAGTATCTTGTGAAATTTTGGGAAAAATATATAATCTCAATATTCTTGAGTATTATTAACCTAAGAGAACCCTTAAGGCGGCGAAATGTTACGGCGGCAAAACATTCGCGGCGAATGGTTCCGCGACGAAAAGTTGGCGACAAATCGAATGCACCACCCAATATGGCTTTCTAGAGATACTATAGGTAGAGTTTGGCCGATGCGCCGCCATTAATATGTGGCGCCAAATTTAAATTAAAATTTGTTTCATCAAATAAACACAAAATATTTGTTCTTGTTTTCTGCATACAAAAAAACATATAAAACATAAAAATGCAATGTATAATATTGTAATAACGTTTATTATGATAATAAATATACTCTGGATGTTAAATACGATCTGAATAGCGCAAACCAGAGCGTCAGAAAATCCTAATATTTCGTGTTTATGCAGCAATATGTTATGATCTATTTGATCGAACGCTTTTTGTATGTCAGTGTAAATCACATCTACTTGACTACCTTTATCCAATGCTTCAGCAAGATATTGCGTTAGTACGGCAAGATTTGTAAGAGTAGACCTTTTTGATACAAAACCATGTTGTGCTGATGTTATACTCTGACGTACCTGACTATAAATTTTACTATGTAATACTGACTCAAATTTTTTTTAAAAGTTGCATAAAATTGATATTTGTCTGTAGTTTTTTATGTATTTTTTGTCACCAGACTTAAATACTGGACACACCCTCGATACTTTCCATTGATCTGGAAACTTTGTGGATTGTATTATTAAATTGAATATGGCTGTTAATGGTGTAGCAAGAACTAGTGCACAATCTTTAATTAGAAATGAGGATATTTGGTTTGTACCAGCAGTATGTTTAGGTTTTAACTTTTTTATGGCGTATATTGTCTCATCAATACTTATAGTTGGTATGCTTATATTTGAATTCATTGTTACTGAATGATTTGAATAATCTAAATTAGTATCTGTGGAAGATTTCAGAAATACACTTGAGAAATAATCGGCAAAAGCTTGTGCAATACTTTGTGGATCGTTTAGCATTGTATTATCATCTATCAACATCTTTCCAGGAATGCGTGATTCTTGTTTTTTTGAACGAACATAGGACCAAAAAAGATTGGGATCTCTGTTCATTGATGTTTCGGTATTGTTTACATATAATTTATAATCGTTCTGAACTTTTTGTTTAAAGTCACGTCTTAATTGCTTGAATTTATTGTAAACTGTAATTGAGTGAGATTTAATGTAGCGTTCATGCGCTTTATCTTTTTTATGTAATAGTTGAATAGTGCATTTGGTGTACCATTTAGGATATTTTTTCTTGAATTATTTTTATAACGAGGTACACATATATCAAAAATTTCATACAATTTACTGTAAAATATAGCACACGCCTCATTGACATTATCAACATTTTCAGCAATAGACCAATCAGTTTCTAAGATCAAGTTATATAAATCATTAAAGTTTGCTTTTTTAAAATTGTAGTTGCCTTGATAATGTACTGGAAAAGCTTGATTTTCCGAGTTGTTCATATGTAATTCAATTTCCAGTGACGGATGATAGTGATCTTCATTGACATAATGCACATCTGAGCGACGAACTTCACAAGGAAAGTTTGATATTACTAAATCAAGTATTCTTTGGTGCATGTTCATAACAGTATTATGTTGTTGCAAATACAAGAACTGCATGTAATTTTGGCAAATTGCAAATTTTTTATCAAGCATATTATTTGAAATAAAAGTTGGTATATTGAAATCACCAATCAAAAAAATATTGTTATTTGCCAAGTAATCAAGTACACTGAACATTTCAAAAAAATTTCAAATTCTGATAGAGAAATGTTGGGTGGAATATAAACAACAAATATTAATAATTTTTTATTTATGACTTTGCACCCAACAATGTCAACATTAACACATACATTCAAAATTGAAGCTAAATTTAATTGTGAAATTGCAAATTTATTTTTTATGGCTAAGAGTACACTCTGCTTAGCCCTGTACGCTCAAAATTGCGGTCGTTACGGAAGACATTGTACTCTTCAGTAAAAAGTTCCGCGCATTTTACGTCGTTGGATAGCCATGTTCCAGTTACACAAACAATGTCAAATAAATTTGTCGATGAAAAAGCTAAGAAGTTGTCTGTTTTGGAATTAAGTCCACGCACATTTTGATAAAATACACTTATTTTATTTAAATCTGGAATAACACTGTTTGGCTTTAACGCAGGAAAATTTGCCTTTTTGAAATTATATTTTTTCTTTAATGATTGTGATGGGAAAGTAGAGTTATAGTCAAAATTTACTTTAAAATTAATTTCTAATTTTGGATGGTAATTATCAATTTTTGAAAGCTGTACTATAGATTCGGTAACACTGCAATCAGAATTTGAAAAAACTAAGTCTAAAATATTATTGTTCGAATTTAAGACAGAATTAAACTGTTTAACTGCTAAGAATTCTGAAAAATTAAGTAAAGTTTGCGATTTAATATCATTAAAATATGGATTTGTAAAAGTGTTAACATTAAAATCTCCAACTATAACAACATTACTTTCCGCTAAATATTCTAAATTACACACATTGTTCAATAGTGTTTCCATTATTAAGTTATTTGTTGATGGCGGAATGTAAATGACAAGAACATATATAATATTGAAATAATTATAAAATAAAACAATTTAAACTTTGATAATTTCACACTTTATTGATTATTGTGACCGCAGTTTCGCCAAACATTGGCATTATCAAACTGTACTGTACATATTACATTTTCTCTTTATATATGATTACAAACAGGTATAAATGTTTACAAAATATAGGGAATTACAAACAGGTGGCTAATATTATTAAAATGTTTACAAAATTTAGGATTACAACCAGGTAACTTATATACTAATGGTTACAAGATTTTATTCGGAGAAACCGTAATTAACTAAAACTTACTATTTAAATACATGCTTTAAAAATTGGTGAATATATTAGGTCTATTTGGTCGTTTAAGAGTGTAAATTGGGGGCTTTTGTTAGCTTTATAAATTTCCAGTGATTCTAATAAATTTAGTTTATTACTTTTATCTATTGTGTGCAAGATTTTAATGTTTTCGTTGGAAAAATTGTGATTCTTTTCAATTAAATGGTTTGCGAATGTTGAATCTGTTTTTAATAATCTAAGAGCTCTAATATGTTCCTTAATTCTAATTTCAAATGACCGACCAGTTTGACCTATATAAGCACCATCACAATCACTACAAGACAATAAATACACTCCAGATTTTTTATTAATATCGGTTGAATCTTTAGCATTAAAAAGTATGTTTGAGAGTTTGTGTGGGGATTTGTATGATACAATTATGTTGTTATTTTTGCTAATAATTTTACCTATTGTTTCGCTAATTTTACCATAATAAGTTAATGTAACATATTGTTTGTTTTCGGATTTAATACAGGGGTATATGGAATTTAAAGTGATTTTATATTTTATTTTGTTCAAAATGTTGTAAATTAGTTCTTGCGGGTAACCATTGTTTTTAGCTATTTCTATGATGGTGTTTATTTCTATAGTAAAATTGGTGGTAGATAGTGGAAGTGTTAGTGCTCTATATAACATAGAGTAAAAAGCTGCGTGTTTGTGTTGTATGTGGTTGACTGAGTCGTTTGGTATTATACTGTCTGTGCACGTGGGTTTGCGATATACGTTGAAATCAAGTGTGTTGTTTGTTTTAGTTATTGTTAAATCAAGGAAATTTATACTATTGTTATTTTCGGTTTCCATGGTGAATTTAATGTTTTGATGTATTGAGTTAAGGAATTTAAGGTATGAGTTGAGTTGTCGTGTAGTGCCAATGAAGCATGCTAATATGTCATCTACGTACCGGTACCAGAATATTATGTGTTTTTTGCTTAAATTGTTGGAGAGTATTTTGTCAGTAATAAATTTCATAAAAATTTCTGCGAGTAGCGGACTCAGAGGTGAACCCATAGCCAAAGCGTCTCTATGTGAGTAATATTTTTGATCAAATGTAAAATAATTTTGATTTATAGTTAATTCTGTGAGATCTAAAATTTCTTGTTTCATAATGGGATTAACTTGATGGTCTGTAAGAATATGATCCATAATTTTTAAGCAATCTGTTGGTGGTATATTAGAAAACATGTTACAAATATCAAAAGATACGAGTTTAGTATTAGCTGGAAGATCGATGTTTTGAAGTTTTTTAGTCAAATCTATAGAATTAAGTACTGCGTTATTATCTGAAAAATTTGTTAAATGTTTAAAAACGGAATTGATTTTAGCGCTGAGTTTACTAGTAGGACATTGTTTAAATGATACTACTGGTCTGATAGGAGCCTCAGGTTTGTGAACTTTAATCAGGCCATACAATTTGGGGGCTGAGGGGTTTATTATGGTAAGTTTGTATTTTTCATTTAAACAATGTCCTACTAGTAAACTCAGCGCTAAAATCAATTCCGTTTTTAAACATTTAACAAATTTTTCAGATAATAACGCAGTACTTAATTCTATAGATTTGACTAAAAAACTTCAAAACATCGATCTTCCAGCTAATACTAAACTCGTATCTTTTGATATTTGTAACATGTTTTCTAATATACCACCAACAGAGTGCTTAAAAATTATGGATCATATTCTTACAGACCATCAAGTTAATCCCATTATGAAACAAGAAATTTTAGATCTCACAGAATTAACTATAAATCAAAATTATTTTACATTTGATCAAAAATATTACTCACATAGAGACGCTTTGGCTATGGGTTCACCTCTGAGTCCGCTACTCGCAGAAATTTTTATGAAATTTATTACTGACAAAATACTCTCCAACAATTTAAGCAAAAAACACATAATATTCTGGTACCGGTACGTAGATGACATATTAGCATGCTTCATTGGCACTACACGACAACTCAACTCATACCTTAAATTCCTTAACTCAATACATCAAAACATTAAATTCACCATGGAAACCGAAAATAACAATAGTATAAATTTCCTTGATTTAACAATAACTAAAACAAACAACACACTTGATTTCAACGTATATCGCAAACCCACGTGCACAGACAGTATAATACCAAACGACTCAGTCAACCACATACAACACAAACACGCAGCTTTTTACTCTATGTTATATAGAGCACTAACACTTCCACTATCTACCACCAATTTTACTATAGAAATAAACACCATCATAGAAATAGCTAAAAACAATGGTTACCCGCAAGAACTAATTTACAACATTTTGAACAAAATAAAATATAAAATCACTTTAAATTCCATATACCCCTGTATTAAATCCGAAAACAAACAATATGTTACATTAACTTATTATGGTAAAATTAGCGAAACAATAGGTAAAATTATTAGCAAAAATAACAACATAATTGTATCATACAAATCCCCACACAAACTCTCAAACATACTTTTTAATGCTAAAGATTCAACCGATATTAATAAAAAATCTGGAGTGTATTTATTGTCTTGTAGTGATTGTGATGGTGCTTATATAGGTCAAACTGGTCGGTCATTTGAAATTAGAATTAAGGAACATATTAGAGCTCTTAGATTATTAAAAACAGATTCAACATTCGCAAACCATT
The DNA here is from genome assembly GCA_963966155.1 of Clivina fossor. Taxonomy (NCBI): domain Eukaryota; kingdom Metazoa; phylum Arthropoda; class Insecta; order Coleoptera; family Carabidae; genus Clivina; species Clivina fossor. Next base: position 1,012,323 of record CAWYQG010000347.1, read on the forward strand.
TAATTGAAAAGAATCACAATTTTTCCAACGAAAACATTAAAATCTTGCACACAATAGATAAAAGTAATAAACTAAATTTATTAGAATCACTGGAAATTTATAAAGCTAACAAAAGCCCCCAATTTACACTCTTAAACGACCAAATAGACCTAATATATTCACCAATTTTTAAAGCATGTATTTAAATAGTAAGTTTTAGTTAATTACGGTTTCTCCGAATAAAATCTTGTAACCATTAGTATATAAGTTACCTGGTTGTAATCCTAAATTTTGTAAACATTTTAATAATATTAGCCACCTGTTTGTAATTCCCTATATTTTGTAAACATTTATACCTGTTTGTAATCATATATAAAGAGAAATTGTAATATGTACAGTACAGTTTGATAATGCGAATGTTTGGCGAAACTGCGGTCACAATAATCAATAAAGTGTGAAATTATCAAAGTTTAAATTGTTTTATTTTATAATTATTTCAATATGAAATTTCACGAAGTAACGGCCGAAAGAGTTAATTTTTTATATATAATATTATTATTGGATGTTATTAATTTTACGCGTACTATATCAATAATATAATTGGTTGATGTTAAAATGTCTGACAAATCAAGTTTTAAAGATTTGATGTTATTAGTTACAGCAAGTAAGACTCCTCCCCCTCTAGACAGACGCGTTGCTTCATAGTTCCGATCACAACGATATACGACATATTAATTCACAAACAATTCCGAACTTGACACGTTTTTATTCAACCAAGTTTCAGTAAAGCAAATAATATCAAAATTCACATCAGCTGACGCACTAAAAACATCTTCAGTTTTTGTATTTAATCCTCTAACGTTCTGATAATAAATATTAATTATTGATGAATGTTTGTGTATGTTGGGCATATCTAGTTTAAATCACTCTTAACTATTTGTGGCATTCCATTAATATATTTTATTTTTAAGTTGTTTTCACCGTTAGAAACTCTTTCATTTAGTAGTTTTTTAATTTCATTATAATGTTGAATTTGTTTTGGTGTTTTATCAGATGTAATTTATTATTACTATTTAGCTTTTTAATGTTGCTAAACACTCTACTAACATCTTTTGTGTCTTGAAATTGAACCTTGAGTAAGCAATTTTTTCCTTGAATATATACACCCATTCTTAAAAATTTAAATTGTACTTGCAGTAAATGGGGTCTAGTGTTTGAAATATATCCGAAATTACTTGTTTATCATATTCACTTATATCATGGATATTTAACATGTGCGATTTTTCTTTTAGGCCAAGAATTACGATGTTATTTTTTCTTGAGTCACAATATGCAATTTCTTTTATTGTCTTTTCTAGGGTTGCCAAATTATTTGTATTTTGTTTTGACAATGAGGTCAATTCAGTTATAGTAGCTTCTAATCCATAACATTTATTTTCTAAAAATTCCATTTTTGTTTTTAGTTTTTCATTTTCTAGTTTTACCAAATTCAGAGTTTCTGTAATACTTTTGATGGTGTCTTGTGTTTCTAATTGAGACTGCAATATCAAATTCAATTTTGACATTAAATCTACATTCGATATAACTCTATTAGATTTGCAACTAGGGCATTTCCATTCATCAATCGTTTTTTCAATACGCATTTCGTTGAATTTATCGATGTTGACATTCATGCATTCTAAATGAAATATACCTTTGCACAAACCCGCACAAAACAAACGGTCACCATACCTGTCGAGACTTTTCGTACACTTTTCACAGCGCGCCATAGTTTTCTATTTGTTTGGTCGACTGTTGTACTTTATTTAAGTTGGTTGGCAAAGGTTACTTATATCCAACAAAATATGAGACGAGATACAAAATTGATATTTACAAATACTGCACTAATTAATCAATTATAGAGCAATAATTCGCACAATGCACAAGATAAGTCTTCTTTGATGTTAAGAAATACTGAATCAAGTTTTATTTTATTCTTTTTACTAGTATTTTCACTGTTTTCTGTAGAGCTCAAAAAGACACGCATACTTTACACACACGATACTACGATACTACACGATACTAATACGAGTTGTACGCTGATTTTTGTTTGACAGGTTTTCGGTGAAAGTTTTGCGAAAACAGTTCACCAATCACGTCAAGTTTTCGGTCAAAATTATGCGCCAAATGAATCGACAGTGAGGCTTTTAATTACAAAATTTGAGACCAAATTTACGCTGATGCATCAGAAGACCATTGTTCGTCGTCGTCTTTGTCGGTCACTCGAAAATATAGCCACAGTAAGGGAATCTGTGGCCGAGAATCCAGGAACTTCCATTCGGCATCGTGGTCAATAATTAAACATTTCCAGAAGCACTATGCAACGGATTTTGGTAAAAGATCTGCATTTGCACACATACAAGGTTCAATTGGTGCAAGAAATCAAGCCAAGGGACCATGAGCAGCGCCGTGGATTTGCTGATTGGGTGTTGGAAAATCATCAAATTAATGCGGATTTTTCGAAGAAAATCATATTTTTAGATGAGGCACATTTTCAACTCGACGGATACGTAAATAAGTAAAACTGTCGGATTTGGGGTGCTGAAAATCCACATGTGATACTCGAACAACCAATGCATCCACCACGAGTAACTGTGTGGTGCGCATTTTGGGCTGACGGACTGATTAGGCCGTATTTCTTTGAAAATGCGACTGGTTATGTGCCCGTTTGAGTATACCTATATACAATGCAGTTTTGGTGACTACGTTGATGTATGGTAGTGAATGTTGGGTTTGGTTCCAAAAGCATAAACGGAAAATGACTGCTGTGCGAAATGAGATTTTTACGTGGGGTAGCTGGGTGTAACTATAGGAGAGATCGGGTACAAAATACGATTAGTGTATGATCGAGTGTGAAATTCAGAAAAAAATGTTGTAGCAAAAGTTCCAGTGTTAGTCAGTTAAGATGGTTCGGACATGTTGAGTGAATGTCTAATGAACGTTTGGTTAAAAAGATTTATTTGAATGATTTTGATGGTATACGTTTGCGTGGACGTCCGATGAGTAGTTGGAGTGGTATGATTGAGAGTGTTTTGCGTGAACGAAAGTTTCCAAGTAGTAGGAATAAAAGAGCATGTATGAGAGGATAAAGCGAAAGTTGCTTGTTTGGATAGGAATGTTTGGAGGCGACTGATTTCGGAATGATAAAGAGAGTTTGTGCCACACCCTTTTGGGTACATGGCGTGATTGTGTATGTATGTATGTATGTATGTATGTATGTATGTATGTATGTATGTATGTATGTATGTTTGTATGTATGTATGTATGTATGTATGTATGTATGTATTGCAACGTATTTTCTTCGGAAAATAGCTGCTCGTTTGGCGTGATACGGTTCGGGCGCCAAACGGTGTTTCCGGGTAACTCGTGGTGTAGGGTTCAGGGTGAAAGTAGACACACAATTTGCTAAACTCTGGTTTTATTAAAGTAGTACTATAGAAGCAGGTAAACAGTTTTATTACACAGAACCTAAATTATTGTCAAAGCAGCATCAATAAATACAACTAATATTATGTGCAAGGCGTTAGCATGTGTTACGTGCGCAAAGCAGTGTAGGATGTTAATAGTTAATTTACGTGCAGTAGTAGGAGACCAGTGGGGTCTGTGATTAGCTATACCGGAAATTCGGATAATGCATAAATTGAGTTGTCTGTCAATAACACACGACGTAGAATCCGCGAAATCGTAATAAACGGTCAACGAGAATACCGCGGACCCGACTTCGTACCAGGTTATTACAAACAATCGCAAACGGACAGCGAAGGTCACCGGATCCTGACTTCGCGCCAGGATATGCTAAACAAACTCAAACGGATCGCGAAGGTCACCGGATCCTGACTTCGCGCCAGGATATGCTAAACAAACTCAAACGGATAGCGAAGGTCACCGGATCCTGACTTCGCGCCAGGATATGCTAAACAAACTCAAACGGATCGCGAAGGTCACCGGATCCTGACTTCGCGCCAGGATATGCTAAACAAACTCAAACGGATCGCGAAGGTCACCGGATCCTGACTTCGCGCCAGGATATGCTAAACAAACTCAAACGGTTCGCGAAGGTCACCGGATCCTGACTTCGCGCCAGGATATGCTAAACAAACTCAAACGGTTCGCGAAGGTCACCGGATCCTGACTTCGCGCCAGGATATGCTAAACAAACTCAAACGGTTCGCGAAGGTCACCGGATCCTGACTTCGCGCCAGGATATGCTAAACAAACTCAAACGGATCGCGAAGGTCACCGGATCCTGACTTCGCGCCAGGATATGCTAAACAAACTCAAACGGATCGCGAAGGTCACCGGATCCTGACTTCGCGCCAGGATATGCTAAACAAACTCAAACGGATCGCGAAGGTCACCGGATCCTGACTTCGCGCCAGGATATGCTAAACAAACTCAAACGGATCGCGAAGGTCACCGGATCCTGACTTCGCGCCAGGATATGCTAAACAAACTCAAACGGATCGCGAAGGTCACCGGATCCTGACTTCGCGCCAGGATATGCTAAACAAACTCAAACGGATCGCGAAGGTCACCGGATCCTGACTTCGCGCCAGGATATGCTAAACAAACTCAAACGGTTCGCGAAGGTCACCGGATCCTGACTTCGCGCCAGGATATGCTAAACAAACTCAAACGGTTCGCGAAGGTCACCGGATCCTGACTTCGCGCCAGGATATGCTAAACAAACTCAAACGGATCGCGAAGGTCACCGGATCCTGACTTCGCGCCAGGATATGCTAAACAAATTCAAACGGTTCGCGAAGGTCACCGGATCCTGACTTCGCGCCAGGATATGCTAAACAAATTCAAACGGTTCGCGAACGGTGTGACAGTACAACTCGGTTAGTACAGCTTAAGCCGCAAACAAAATTAACAAGCAGTGTAAAAAGATCGGGTGCTTACCTTGCTACTGTTCTCACTGGATTGTTGCTTCAGCCTACACAACTGAAGAACTTTCTTCAGCCTACACAACTGAAGAACTCTCTTCAGCCTACACAACTGAAGAACTGCTTTTATATTGATTTCCCGGCGGTTTATATACTCTCTGAGCGCGCGAAAACAAAGTTTTAACTCGCCGAGTTTGGTTTTTTTGGTTTCAACTTGTCGATACGCTCGCTCAACGCTAGTTTTGTATGTATAGCATTATGAGATTTTATATTTCGGTTATCTCGCGAACTACTTTGCGCATCATGCTCATATATACATCAAATTACAGATCTTTTAACGGCGGTTACAATGGTATACAACACTTCATATAAAAGTGTAACAGAACACAAAATCTATCAAAACTAAAGTTTGATTGTTGATAACAATTGTTATATCAATGTCCCAACAATGACACATACTTCAGTGCAAAGTGCACTAAAGCCTCTATCCATTGATATATCATTTGTTACATTTTATAATTCCATAACAGGATAAATAATTTATAACAACAGATATTTATGACACAATCGCAACAAACTGCTACAAACAGAGTTTGATTGCTTATAACAATTGTTATATCAATGTCACAACAATGACACATACTCCAGTGCAAAGTGCACTAAAGCCTCTATCCATTGATATATCATTTGCTATGTTTGATAAGTTCATAACAACATAAATAATTTATAACAACAGATACTTATGACCAAATCGCACCAAACTGATACAACCTAGCGTTTGATTGCGAATAACAATTGTTATATCAATATCACAACAATGACACATACTTTAATGCAAAGGGCATTAAAGCTTCTATTCATTGATATATCAATTGTTATGTTTCGTACTTCGACGGTCTCTAAAATAATTTCTAACACATGTGCGTTTCTAGCGGAAATGTACTAGATTTTATGAACAAACCATTTGTCCCGAAAATGGTTTGTTACATCCCCCGGTTACTTCGGGGAGAAAAAAAAAAAACCGCACAAAAAAAAACTTGCTAGCTTTCGGCTAGATCACTTGAGGCGAAGCACTCTTCGTCCACAAACCGCGCACTGGGCGTCTGTCGTTTGGGCGATGCACGGGGTATTGTCGTCCACAAACCGCGCACTGGGCGTCCGTCGTTTGGGCGATGCACGGGGGGCAAGCGTGTCGAGGGGGAAACGAAACACTAGTGGGTAGCCCGGCCCCTTCGGATTGTATACCACAGTTGTTTGCCGTCTGGTGCGGCAATTCGGATCCGGCACTTTTTGTATGGCTTAAAGCCTTCGGGCATCAGTGCCTGTGCCTCGGCGTCCGATATTCTAGGCCGAGTGCCCTCGTAGCGGGATAGGATTCGCTCCACTACAGTCGCCCGAGCGAGGGCAGGAGCGGGCTGGGACGGTGGCAGCTGTTCGGCGGAGAGTGAAGGGGTGAGGATCGGCGTGGTGAGGGGTGGTGGTGACTGCGGCAGGGGAGATACGGGGTGATTAATATATTCCAGGAAAGTGCACGAGGGCCTCGGCACATCTGGCGTTCTCTCCGGGGAGTCCGGAGATATGCTGCCGAAGAGCTCTAACAGCATCTTCTCCCGGGCAGCTGTGGTGCAGGCTTCGGGTCGCCGGGCCTTGAGAAGTGGCCCCGACACTGGCCGGATTTGCGGAGCTCGGCGGTGTCGTCGGGGGCCGGAACGACCTGGTGGGGGCTTCCTGACACGCTGTGGAAGGGGCTGTTGGAGAGTTGCCGTAGGGGTTGCGGGCAGCAACTGCTGTTCCCGCACAGCTGGTGGTGGTTTCCTGGCGGGAGCCGGGCTTGGAGCCGGGCTTGGAGCCCGCCTCTTGGAGGGCCGGCGGACGGGTGGTGCCTCATCTTCGGAACTGGAGTTAATCGGGATGGGTGACGTCCCAATTAGTAGTACGTCCGGAGATGGGCTCCGGTATGGAGGCGTCAAAACCGGCGTCTCCCACTTGTTCGGCGGGTAAGGCCCAAACATTTCGCTTAACACCCTCCGGAGTTTCCGGTCGCCTTCCCCGGGGAGCCACGGAGCCCGAGGCGATTGGGGTTGATTCCGGCCGGCGGTGGTTTTGGCTGGATTGCCAGTTGCTCCTCTTTTCTCTACACCTGTCATCTACCAAGAAAAGGAATTAGTATGCATTTTTATACAGCCGGCTTAAGGTCTTTTATATGAATGCGATGGAGAATGCGTCCACGCTCTCCTCGCAAATCATATACCACCGGCGACCTTTTCGTTATGACGGTCCATGGACCAGAAAATTTTGGTGCTAGCTTAGCAGCATATCCCTTGGCAGCGTCGGAAAGAGGATGTTCTCTCCGCATCACCTGATCTCCTACCCTACACTGCCATTCTCGTCGCCGTAAATTATAATAATGACCCTGCCGGTCTGATGCTCGAGCTAGCTGGATGCGCGCAAATTCCCTTATTTCGTTTAGCCGCTTAACACGGGCTAAAATCTCTTCCGGTATTTTATTTGTCTTTGTGTTGAGCGGTACCTCCGGTTGAATTTCCTGGAATAATCCCGGCAGCGTCAATTCGCGACCAAAGTTGAGATATGCGGGAGTGTAACTGGTGGACTCGTGTTTTGCGGAGTTAATGGCCAGCCTTAATTCTGGCAAGAATTCGTCCCACGTACGTTGATCCTCTTGGCAGTATTGCGCGATCATCGTTTTCAGTACTCGGTTTACCCGCTCTACGGGGTTAGCTTGAGGTGTATAGGGCGGTGTCAGTAATTGTCGGATACCCATAGCCTCCAAAGTTTGCCTAAGCAGTTTATTGTCGAATTCCGTCCCGTTGTCGGTAATGATTGTTCTCGGGCAGCCATACCGCGTCACCACCAATTCTCGGATTCCCTTGGTGATCGTGGCGGCTGTGGCTTTACGGAGTGCTCGGCATTCCACCCATTTAGTGAGTCGGTCCTGTAACACTAATAGGTACATGTGGCCACTTTTTGAACGGGGCAGCGGACCCATAATGTCAACTGCTACGGTATCCCAGGGTCCACGTATTTCTGGAGGGTGCATCTGACCCGCAATTCCACGCTGCGATGGCTTGAATTTCTGACAGGACGGACAGCTTCGGACATACTTTGTGATATCGCGAAACATACCGGGCCAATAATACCGTAAGGCGATACGTGAGGCAGTTTTTGCTACTCCGGCGTGTCCTGCATCCGGTCGGTCGTGATTCTCTTTCAGAATCTGTATTCGAGTCGGTTCTGGGATGCAGAGTTTCCACTCGTTGGCTCCATCATCCTCCGTTAGGTTTCGTGGGTTGTGGATACGTCGGTACAAGTGCCCATCTCTCACGGCAAAGTCTGGAAAATCGGTGGGTCGTGCCAGAACGTCTCGTTGCTTCTTTGCATACCACTTGCAGGTGGCGGCTACTAAAAAGATTTCCGCGTCGGAACTATCTTCGGGTTTGGCTGCAAGTGGCTGTCTCGATAATGCATCTGCCAATTGATTCAACGAGCCTTTTCGGTACTGGATTTCAAAATCAAATTGTTGTAAAAACATGGCCCACCGAGCGAGTCGTCCTGGGGGATTCTCGATTACTTGTAACCATTTCAATGCTTGGTGGTCGGTGATGACGGTAAAATGGTAACCTTCGAGATAATGTCGCATCTTTTGAATTCCCCAAACGATTGCCAAACATTCCTTCTCGGTTACAGAATAATTTTTCTCGGGATCGGTCAGTGTCCGGCTAGCATAGGCGATTATTCGTTCTCCGTTTGTATCCGCTTGAATGAGCGCGGCTCCTAGCCCTTTATCTGACGCGTCAGTCTGTAGGACGAACGGTTTTGTAAAATCCGGGCAGGCCAAAACTGGAGCACTCGTTAATAGTTGTTTCAGGCCGTCGAACGCCTCTTGTTGCTCCGTACCCCAAGTCCATCGTTGCGCCTTCTTGAGTAACCGGGTCAGTGGTCCTACCTTCTTGGAGAACTGTGGGACAAACCGTCGATACCAAGATGCTGCCCCTAAGAATTGTCGTAGCTGCTTTAGGCTGGTAGGCGGAGGTATATTGCTGATGGCAGTTACTTTCTCCGGATCGGTGTGGATGCCTTCGTTGGTAATAACATGTCCTAAATATTTAATTGATTGCTTACCAAATTGACATTTCTCCGGGTTGATGCGCAGATTTGCCTCTTGTAGTCGTTGGAACACTTTTCTTAAATGCGTCAAGTGTTCGTCCAAGGTATTACTGGCTATTACTATGTCGTCCAGATAAGCAAAAGCGTTTGGTTCCATTTCGGGTCCGATGACGCGATCCAGCAATCGTTGGAAAGTAGCCGGCGCTGCGTGGAGTCCGAATGGCATTACGCAAAACTGGTACAATCCTTTCCCGGGCACGGTAAATGCGGTGAGTGGCTTACTTTCCTCCGTCAACGGTACCTGCCAATATCCCTGCTTCAGATCCAGCGTTGAGAAATACTTTGCTTGCCGGAGTTTTTCAAGGATCCCATTAATATACGGTAATGGGTACGCATCCTTCTCCGATACCTCGTTCAATCTCCTGAAATCAATGCAGAACCGGGGCTTGCCATCTCGTTTTCTTACAATCACCGCCGGAGAACTCCATGCACTCTGCGACTTTTCGATAACTCCCTCGCTCAACATGCGCTCCACTTCCTCATTGATGATTTCCTGAATCCGCGGGTTCCGAGGTTGATAGCGTTGTTTAATTGGCGTGGGGTTCTGTAACCGTATTTGATGTGTTGCCATCGGCGTTACTCCCTGTAATTTTTGAAATGATGGTAATTCCGTATTCAAAAACCTTTGGAGTTTTCGTTCTTCCGTCGGCTCTGTTTGCATCATTCGTACACCCAGCTGACCTTCGGGTTGGTAGCGGGTTTATCGGTGTTTCCCGGCATTGGTGATGCTGGTGGAGATCTTCCCACGGGCATGTAGTGCGTCAATTAAGTCCCTGTTCGGGCGCCAAATTTGCAACGTATTTTCTTCGGAAAATAGCTGCTCGTTTGGCGTGATACGGTTCGGGCGCCAAACGGTGTTTCCGGGTAACTCGTGGTGTAGGGTTCAGGGTGAAAGTAGACACACAATTTGCTAAACTCTGGTTTTATTAAAGTAGTACTATAGAAGCAGGTAAACAGTTTTATTACACAGAACCTAAATTATTGTCAAAGCAGCATCAATAAATACAACTAATATTATGTGCAAGGCGTTAGCATGTGTTACGTGCGCAAAGCAGTGTAGGATGTTAATAGTTAATTTACGTGCAGTAGTAGGAGACCAGTGGGGTCTGTGATTAGCTATACCGGAAATTCGGATAATGCATAAATTGAGTTGTCTGTCAATAACACACGACGTAGAATCCGCGAAATCGTAATAAACGGTCAACGAGAATACCGCGGACCCGACTTCGTACCAGGTTATTACAAACAATCGCAAACGGACAGCGAAGGTCACCGGATCCTGACTTCGCGCCAGGATATGCTAAACAAACTCAAACGGATCGCGAAGGTCACCGGATCCTGACTTCGCGCCAGGATATGCTAAACAAACTCAAACGGATAGCGAAGGTCACCGGATCCTGACTTCGCGCCAGGATATGCTAAACAAACTCAAACGGATCGCGAAGGTCACCGGATCCTGACTTCGCGCCAGGATATGCTAAACAAACTCAAACGGATCGCGAAGGTCACCGGATCCTGACTTCGCGCCAGGATATGCTAAACAAACTCAAACGGTTCGCGAAGGTCACCGGATCCTGACTTCGCGCCAGGATATGCTAAACAAACTCAAACGGTTCGCGAAGGTCACCGGATCCTGACTTCGCGCCAGGATATGCTAAACAAACTCAAACGGTTCGCGAAGGTCACCGGATCCTGACTTCGCGCCAGGATATGCTAAACAAACTCAAACGGATCGCGAAGGTCACCGGATCCTGACTTCGCGCCAGGATATGCTAAACAAACTCAAACGGATCGCGAAGGTCACCGGATCCTGACTTCGCGCCAGGATATGCTAAACAAACTCAAACGGATCGCGAAGGTCACCGGATCCTGACTTCGCGCCAGGATATGCTAAACAAACTCAAACGGATCGCGAAGGTCACCGGATCCTGACTTCGCGCCAGGATATGCTAAACAAACTCAAACGGATCGCGAAGGTCACCGGATCCTGACTTCGCGCCAGGATATGCTAAACAAACTCAAACGGATCGCGAAGGTCACCGGATCCTGACTTCGCGCCAGGATATGCTAAACAAACTCAAACGGTTCGCGAAGGTCACCGGATCCTGACTTCGCGCCAGGATATGCTAAACAAACTCAAACGGTTCGCGAAGGTCACCGGATCCTGACTTCGCGCCAGGATATGCTAAACAAACTCAAACGGATCGCGAAGGTCACCGGATCCTGACTTCGCGCCAGGATATGCTAAACAAATTCAAACGGTTCGCGAAGGTCACCGGATCCTGACTTCGCGCCAGGATATGCTAAACAAATTCAAACGGTTCGCGAACGGTGTGACAGTACAACTCGGTTAGTACAGCTTAAGCCGCAAACAAAATTAACAAGCAGTGTAAAAAGATCGGGTGCTTACCTTGCTACTGTTCTCACTGGATTGTTGCTTCAGCCTACACAACTGAAGAACTTTCTTCAGCCTACACAACTGAAGAACTCTCTTCAGCCTACACAACTGAAGAACTGCTTTTATATTGATTTCCCGGCGGTTTATATACTCTCTGAGCGCGCGAAAACAAAGTTTTAACTCGCCGAGTTTGGTTTTTTTGGTTTCAACTTGTCGATACGCTCGCTCAACGCTAGTTTTGTATGTATAGCATTATGAGATTTTATATTTCGGTTATCTCGCGAACTACTTTGCGCATCATGCTCATATATACATCAAATTACAGATCTTTTAACGGCGGTTACAATGGTATACAACACTTCATATAAAAGTGTAACAGAACACAAAATCTATCAAAACTAAAGTTTGATTGTTGATAACAATTGTTATATCAATGTCCCAACAATGACACATACTTCAGTGCAAAGTGCACTAAAGCCTCTATCCATTGATATATCATTTGTTACATTTTATAATTCCATAACAGGATAAATAATTTATAACAACAGATATTTATGACACAATCGCAACAAACTGCTACAAACAGAGTTTGATTGCTTATAACAATTGTTATATCAATGTCACAACAATGACACATACTCCAGTGCAAAGTGCACTAAAGCCTCTATCCATTGATATATCATTTGCTATGTTTGATAAGTTCATAACAACATAAATAATTTATAACAACAGATACTTATGACCAAATCGCACCAAACTGATACAACCTAGCGTTTGATTGCGAATAACAATTGTTATATCAATATCACAACAATGACACATACTTTAATGCAAAGGGCATTAAAGCTTCTATTCATTGATATATCAATTGTTATGTTTCGTACTTCGACGGTCTCTAAAATAATTTCTAACACATGTGCGTTTCTAGCGGAAATGTACTAGATTTTATGAACAAACCATTTGTCCCGAAAATGGTTTGTTACAGTATGTATGTATGTATGTATGTATGTATGTATGTATGTATGTATGTATGTATGTATGTATGTATGTATGTATGTATGTATGTATGTATGTATGTTTGTATGTATGTATGTATGTATGTATGTATGTATGTATGTATGTATGTATGTATGTATGTATGTATGTATGTATGTATGTATGTATGCATGTTAATGGTGTGCGGTATCGCAAAATGTTAATGGACTTATTGTGGCCCGAATTGGATGTAATTGATGTGGAGGACATGTTTCTCCAACAAGTCGGTGCGACCTGCCACACAGCACGTGTCATTTCTCGATTTGGCGATCAACATTGGCCACCAAGATTGTGCGATCTAACGCCGATGGACTTTTTTCTTTGGGGTTATGTGACGGAAAAGGTGTGCGCGAATAAGCCTGAAACAGTTGAACATCTTAAAGAGGAAATACGGCGCGTTATTGGTGAAATACAGCCACATTTATGCGAAAACGTTATTCAAAATTTCAACAAAAGAATAACCCTGTGCCAGAGGTTTTGTGGTGGCCATTTGCCTGATGTTGTATTTCGTGTTTGATCGGAACTCTTTTTCTATATATGGAAATAAAAATGTTTGCTTAATTCAAAAAATAAATGTGTTTTTCTTTAAAATTAAATCCGGCATTTTTGTTGGGACCCCTATACGTGTTTCACGTTCACGTTTTTGGCTGTAACTTCGTAATTTTTTCGAATTCGTAAAGTTTTGACTACACATTCTTCACATTTATTGCATTAATTGCAAAAAACAAAAATTTGAATTTTTTGATCCAGAGAACTGAGCTACTCGTACCATAATAAGTTAAATAAAATCTGTTAAAAATTATTTATTTAATTACAGTAAACTATATTATGCTCAGTCCGTAAAATGGCTGTACTTGCCTTATGTGTTAATTGAGCAAAAATTTTCTTAAAAAAAATAATTATATTTTAAAAATATATAAATATTAAAAAGTCTTCAAGAAAAAAACAAAAATAAAATAAAATAAATAATAAATATGATTAATTCATCTAAGAAAAGAGTTTTAGCGTTTATTAAAATAATTAATTTATTAAATAACAATTAAGTGTAAACATTATTTTCTTATTACATATTGAACGTTTAATTTGGTTAAATTTATTAATGTAATTTTACTATATTTGTATTTACTGCAAGTGTTAGCCGTTTGGTCGATTTTTTAACAGGTTTTTATTAACTGGCTTTCTTGTTTGTCTGTTTTTTTGTTTATCTGTTAATTAATGAACTTAATTAATTAAAATTATATAATTAAAGTCAATAAAATTATAATTATTAACATATAATAATTTAAATTAATTAATTAATTTAATGCTAAGGTTAAACAACCCTAAAAGCAGAAAGTAATTATTTAAATAAAAAAATTTAATATATCACGTTTTTAAAACGGACTAAAAGGTATAAAATAATTTCTCCTAGCCCCATACAGATTTATAACCCCATACAGATTCCTGACTCCATACAGATTGTCCAGAAAATTAGTGATTGTAAATTTGTATAAATTTGTAAGATTTAAAACGAAAGACGTGGTTTGCAACGTCAGCTACTCCCAGCACTCCTTACTATTATCTATTGCATGCGCTTTCAAGTTCGCTAATTATCCGAGAAAAAAATACTAAAATTTTTAAAATTTAAATTTAATTTCGTTATTTATTCCAGACTTTTATGATTGATACTTTCATATGCAAAATTTAACTTTTTACAATGTTTTCTTATTAGTTAGTATTTATATAATAATGTCAAATTGGTCTATATATGGGTTTATCAATACACTTATTTTAGAAATATTTTTGTTCACGACCAATAAATTATTTTATATTATTATTTTTCCCGTTATTGTTAGATGAATTTTTTACACAGACACACACACACACACACACACGCACACACAAACACACACACACACACACACACACACACACACACACACACACATACACAATTTTTTGACCAAGTTTCATCGAAATCTGTGGTGAAGTAGTTCATCGACAATTTTTTTTAAAATATTTAGAAAATAACATCAATTTTTTTAATTTAAATTTTATGACAAATATATACTGGGTGTCCCATTTTAATCCGCCACCTGCAATAACTTTAAAATCGTGCATCGGACAAAAAAATGTTTCGGATAAAAAGTAAATGATTTCGAGGGGGACATCTGATGCAGAGACCCTTGCCCCCTCCGGTCCCCCTGGGGGGCGGGAAAGGGGGGCAACTTTGAAATCTTAAATGGAACACCCTATTTTTTATTGTAGATTCTGATAGGCCATTAAAAAGTATGTAAATTTTATTTTAAGACTTTTTGTTTATCTTTGATAGATGGCGCTGCAAACAGCATTTTTTTTCTCAGTTTATCAGTTTTTAATTTGAAAAAAAAGGTGTAACTAAGTACGATATTCAAGTTCTTTTCAGTTCTTTGGGAAGAGGGGGGGGGCAAGGGTCACTGAATCAGATATCCCCTCGAAGCCATTAACTTAAAGTTATACCCCTCTAAACCATTAACTTAAAGTTAATGGTTTCGAGGAAGCTATTTGATGCAGTGACCCTTGCCCCCCCTTCTTTCCAAAGAACTGAAAAAATCTTGAATATCGTACTTAGTTACACTTTTTTTTTCAAATTGAAGATTGATAAACTGAGAGAAAAATGCTGTTTGCAGCGCCATCTATCAAAGATAAAAAAAAAGTCTTGAAATAAAATTTACATACTTTTTAATGGCCTATCAGAATCTACAATAAAAAATAGGGTGTTCCATTTAAGATTTCAAAGTTGCCCCCCTTTCCCGCCCCTCAGGGGGTCCAGAGGGGGCAAGGGTCTCTGCATCAGATGTCCCCCTTGAAACCATTTACTTTTTATCCGAAACATTTTTTTGTCCGATGCACGATTTTAAAGTTATTGCAGGTGGCGGATTAAAATGGGACACCCAGTATATATATACCGGGTGTCTACTTTTTTTTTGTTACATAGGGAATAAAATGCTAAAATTTTCATTTGGTGATAAATTTTCCCCTAATTATTATAGAACAAAAGTACAAATACAAAAGTTGTTTAGAATTCAAAAATGCATCAAATGATGCCAAATTTATCAATATAGGATGTTCTGATCAAGAATTAGAAGCAAATTAAAATTTCCATTTTTGCGCTCTTTACATCAAAGTGCCACGGAAATTAAACAAATAATTTCATTTCTTCTGGAGTTTGAGTTTGACAGATCGTATTTATTTTATTGTTACGTTCTGTATTATTATTATTATTATTATTATTATTATTATTATTATTGAAAATAATGAATAAACTTAATGTAAATGAAAAGCTATTAAGTATAAAAAGTATTAAGTATTTATTATTTATTACAATGAAAGGGTATTTTACTCGGCTGTACACTACGTACTAGCTGTGGTTTTAAATTGTGAATGTCTCCATTATAATTTTAAGTAATTGTTTAATTTATTTATTAACTTCAAGTTATAAAAACAATACATTTGAATTAGATGACTGGCATTATGCCTAATATATTTATTATAATAATTTAAACTTATCCCTGAGGATGCTGTAAGTTGTGCAGTGAAACGTCGGATAAGAGTTTAATAAATAGTAAATAGCTGAACTCCGTAAAACTTTCTTTATTTATTACAATATTCAATATACCTATAAAACAGAAAAATTCATGAATACAAGATATAGGAGAACAAAAACGAAACTAACAATTTAAATTAAATGTTCAAATAAATCGCCATTAACTGCCAAACAATAACCTAATCTGTTATAAAATTCGTGACGTACAGAGCTTAATTGTGTTTGTGTTATATTATTGCACTCTTCAACAATGGCATTTTTCAAATCAACAAGATTTTTGATATGTCGTTTATAAATTTTCTCCTTCAAATATGGCCATAAAAAGAAATCGCACGGTGCTAAATCGGGCGATCTAGCTGGCCAATTAATTGGACCACCTCTACCAATCCATGAATTTGGAAAACATTGATCCAAATATAATTTAATGTTGCAGCTGTAATGTGCCGGACATCCGTCTTGTTGATACCAGACAACATTATCTTGAGTTGCACACTCTTCTAACTGCGGACCAATATGATTTTGCAACATATCCAAATATTTTTCGTTGTTTAAATTATTTTCAATAAAAAATGGCCCAATTATACACCTGCCAAAAATTCCAGCCCATACATTAACTTTTTCTGGATATTGGGTACGTGTTGCTACCATTAAATGAGGATTTGTTTGGCTCCATATTCTAAAGTTTTGTGTATTAGGTTCGCCGTGTAAAGTAAACGTAGACTCGTCAGTAAAACAAATAGATTTCAAGAAGTTTCTGTCTAAATTGGATTTTTCCATAATAATGTTACTAAATTCGCTTCTAGCCATTTTATCCGCTTCAAATATCTCTTGGTGCGTGGAATATTTATAAGAATGATATTTTTCATTTTTTAGTACCTTATGTATTGTTGAAGGATGCAAATTTAATTCAGCACCAAGTTGACGCACACTAACATTTGGGTTTTCCGTTACACACAAAAGTATATTCAATGTATTTTCTTTAATTGCATTTTGATTTAAATTCTCCTCCTGATCTTCTGCGTTGATTTTTCTACAATTTTTACAACGTTTTAACACACTTCCAGTTTCTTCGAATTGTTTAATTATCCTACGAATAGTCATAGCGGAAGGTATGGGACGGTTTTCAAAGAAAGCGCTGAATAAATCTCTTACTCGTCGTATCGAATTTCCAGTAAAATACCATTTTACGCACTGAACTTTTTCATTTACCTTAAGTTTATTCATTATTTTCAATAATAATGATAATAATACAAAACGTAACAATAAAATAAATACGATCTGTCAAACTCAAACTCCAGAAGAAATGAAATTATTTGTTTAATTTCCATGGCACTTTGATGTAAAGAGCGCAAAAATGGAAATTTTAATTTGCTTCTAATTCTTGATCGGAACATCCTATATTGATAAATTTGGCATCATTTGATGCATTTTTGAATTCTAAACAACTTTTGTATTTGTACTTTTGTTCTATAATAATTAGGGGAAAATTTATCACCAAATGAAAATTTTAGCATTGTATTCCCTATGTAACAAAAAAAAAGTAGACACCCGGTATATATATATATATATATATATATATATATATTTATACAGTAAAACCCCGATTATCCGTGCGCGCATTATCCGGGTGGCGGATTCTTCGTGCGGCATTTTTAAAATGTCATCCGTGCGCGGATTATCCGTGGCTGACCGTGGCTGCACCGTGCAGGCGTTCGCCTCGGGGAATACCCGAGTTCGGCTCGAGAAATCCTCCGTTTATGTGTTTACTTATTATTTTCGCCAACTGCCGACCGACTCGTTAGTTAAACGTAAACAGACATTCGTTTGACATATGTATTTGTCTGAATAAATTATTTAAAAAAATAAAAATGAGGTCTTTGGATTATCCGTGTTTTCGATTATCCGGCGAAGGCTCGGTTCCGGCTGGCCCGGATAATCGAGGTTTTACTGTATATATATATATATATATATATATATATATATATATATATATATATATATATCTATCTAGGAGAATTAGTTGGTGTTGCAGTCTGGTTTTTGGAATTGGTGTTAAATAAAAGCACTCATTTAAAGTTGATGGCGATCTTTCGGTTTAATTTTTAAACCTTCTTACATGGAAATAATACATTTGACAATTATTATAAACATCAATATTATTGATAGAAATTAGTAGAAGTATTATACCAGTTATTATTCATTCAATATATATATATATATATATACACCGTGTGTTGACTTGGACCGTCGTACATAGGGATTTAGCATGTAAAATGAGACATGTGCGATTTCCTCCTTCCCAAATTATTTTACAAAAAAAACCTTATGATAAATGTGTTAGGGCATACTTTTCTGCATGTAAATCAATTACTAAACATTTTTTTTGAACCTTCCTAACGTCAAGAATTAGGTCTAAAGTTGTTAAGAAATTGACTGGAAAATGGCAATCAAACAAATGCTAATGCACTGCCGACTAATGCCATTTTCAGTCAATTTCTTGACAACTTTAGGGCTAATTCCTGACGTTCAGATGGTTCAAAAAAAAAATTTGTTTATTGATTTACATTTAAAAAAGTGTTTCCTAAAACATTTATCCCAAAGTTTTTTTGTAAAATAATTTGTCAACACACGGTATATATATATATATATATATATATATATATATATATATATATATATATATATATATATATATGTAATTTCGATAAATTGCGATATACTACTTTCTCGAGTAAAATTCGAGGAAATACTTAGAATACTTTTCGATAGGACAAAAAACGTTCTATTATTTGGTTTTAGTTTTAATTTGCTAGCGTGTGCCGTTTGGGCGCTAGAATTTTTTTTTGTTTTTTGGTTTTTATTTTTTTTCTCAAAAACTATGAGGTGTAGGAAAATAAGCATAACATGGAAAAATGCGGAATAATGAGTACGATAATTCAGTTAAGAAACCATTATTTTACAATGCATCGTTTAGTAGAAAAAAATTAAAAACTGAATTTTTGAAAATTTGACAAGGTAACCCGGTACCCTTGGGATTTTTTCAAAATAAAACTTTTTTCAAAATTTGCTCAAAAAAATCTGAAAAAATTTAATAAAATAGAGAAAAAAAATTGCTACATAATAGCTAAGTAACTTTTTTTATACCTCATTCTGGTTTGGCAGGAAAAAATATTGAAAATTCTAAAATGTTTTTAGAATTTTCAATAATTTTTCCTGTAAAATCAGTATGAGTTAGGGAAAAAAATTACTTAGTTATTATATAGCTATTTTTTTTCTCTATTTTACTAAATTTTTTCAGATTTTTTTGAGCAAATTTTAAAAAAAGTCTTATTTTTAAAAAATCCCAGTTTTTCTACTAAACGATGCATTGTAGAATAATGGTTTTGCTACTCAATTATTGTACTCATTATTCCGCATTTTTCCATGTTATGCTTATTTTCCTACACCTCATAGTTTTTGAGAAAAAAATAAAAACCAAAAAACAAAAAACAATTCTAGCGCCCAAACGGCACATGCCAGCAAATTAAAACTAAAAACAAATTATATAACTTTTTCTGTTCTATCAAAAAGTATTCTAAGTATTTCTTCGAATTTTACTCGAGAAAGTAGTATATCGCAATTTATCGAAATTACATGTTAAACGCCCATACGAACTTGACGAACGAACACCCGGTTTATTATATGTTATTTATTATATTAAGTATACAGTTTTGATTTAAATTAAAAAATATTGATTTTAATCCTTAATGGAATATTCCATTTCTTGCAACATACTTAGAAAATATAGCCCATACATATGTATATAAAAATAATGCATTAGCAACATGTAGAAATTATGTATATTTCTATTAAATTGTAATTAATTAATTTCTATATAAATTATAAATTTTAATTATATTACCTATTACATATTAAATTGATGTTTGGAAAAACATTATTTATAAATTTACTTTGTGTTAAATACAAGTGCAAATGGCCAAATTTAAAACAATAATTTTGTATTTTTCTTTAATTTTAAATTTTTTCGGTATATGGCCAGTTTCATTACAAGATAATTATAAAAACAAATTACATTTATTTTTCAATAACTTATTAAGTGTATTTTTCGTATTATTTTTCACATATTTTTCAACATTTGGTACAAGTTATTACCTTACACTATTATTTACTAGAAATGAAGGCGTTGTCATAGCAACATACTTGTTTTATTTAACAATTGGTTTAACTAGTTTTTATTTACCATTAATTCATATATTTTTTAAACGTTCTGATTTGAAATTATTAATAAGTAAATTAGATAAATTTAGTTTGAATTATTCTGTAATACAAATCGTTAAAAAAGTTTCGTATCTTATCATTTATATAATTTATGAATCTTATTTAGATATTCAAATGTATTTAAAATATAGCATATATTATATTTTAGTGTTTTATTTAATTTTTTCAGTTCCTGTATTTTTTGTTTTAATTCATATATTTGTAATTTGTTTTATTCTAACTGCTGTGAAAGATGCGTACAAGATTATTAATAATAATTTACGTAATATTAAAGTATATGATTGTAAAATTATGGTAATTGACGATGTAAAATTACATTGGAAAATGACAGAAGTTTGTAAAAAAAATTTGTGTCTATTTGAAATTGTAATTACTGTGTATTTAGCTTTTATAATTTCTATAATAATTAGTTTACTTAACATGTGTTATGAAATATTAAAAAAATTTGAGCAAGGTGCTGTACTAAAGTTAATTTATTATTTATCGTTAATTACTGTTGTTTCATTTTTTATTACCATTCTTTTACACAAATATGTCAGCATTCATAAAGAGGTAAGAATATACAAATATATTAGATATACAGGGTGTAACAGAATAACTATTCCTAATTTTCAGAAATGATAGAGGGCACAAAAAGAAACATTTTTTTCGGCAGTCGATTGTACATCGTTACAACTTGTGTATCGAAAATGGTGGTCGTAACTTCGAACAATTTTTATAAAATTTAATGCGCTATTATTTCTAATAAAACGTTCCTTAACTTAACCTACTCTTTGATGTTTTGATTAAGATTGTTTTTAGCGATATCTAGTGTATCTTGGCACCGAGAAATTTCCGGACACTAGTTTATTAATAAAAAATGTTTCTCTAAGTGCACTCTATCATTTCTGAATATTAGGAATAGTTATTCTGTTACACCTGTATAAACATTAAACATAGCGTTTTTTGTTGAAAATTAGAAATGTTATGTAACTATTACTTATACCAGTGAGTTTTTGAATCATTATTAAAAACTTTTAGATTAATTAAACTTTTGTAAGTTTATTACTTAATAATTTTTCAGGAATCGCAATATTGCAGTAATAATTGAAAAATTGCGTTGTTGCAATATATATATATATATATATATATATATATATATATATATATATATATATATATATATATATATATATATCGCAGGGGCATATATTTTCAGGACTCGTATTACTCATAGGGCTCAAAATAATATAGTTAGTAAATAATAAGTAATAGTTGTTGTTGTGGCTGAATCTGAAGAAAAACTGAGAAGGATGATTGATAGAATTAATGTTGTTGGTAAAGATATGAATCTTGTGTTGAATGTTATTGATAAGTACAAAGTTTTAGTTTTTGAGAAGGGTGATTTGATGACTGAATGTAATGTATATATTGACGGTGCACGTTTAGAGCAGGTAGATGAATTTGTGTATTTGAGTAGTTTGCTGTCTAGAGATGGCCGTTTTGATTGTGAAATTGAAAGGAGAGTAAATGCTGCTGTTGTAAGGTGCTTTGGGTGCTTTGGGAACTTTTGCTAGGAATGTAAATGTTTTCAGAGAAGCCCGTTTAAGTATATGCTATGCAGTTTTGGTGCCTACGTTGATGTATGGTAGTTAATGTTGGGTTTGGTTGCAAAAGCATAAACGTAAAATGACTGCTGTGGAAATGAGATTTTACGTGGGGTATGTGGTGTAAATAGGAGAGATCGGGTACGAAATAGATTAGTGTATGATGAGTGTGAAATTGAAAGAAATGTTGTAGCAAAAGTTGGTGTAAGTCAGTTAAGATGGTTCGGACATGTTGAGCGAATGTCTAACGAACGTTTGGTTAAAAAAAATTATTTGAATGATTTTGACGGTATACGTTTGCGTGGACGTCCGATGAGTAGTTGGAGTGATATGATTGAGAGCGTTTTGCGTGAGCAAAAGTTCCAAGTAGTAGGAATAGAAGAGCATGTATGAGAGGAATTATGAATGTGAATGAAGCAAAAGTTGCTTGTTTGGATAGGAGTGTTTGGAGGCGACTGATTTCGGGATGATAAAAAGAGTTTGTGCCACACCCTTTTGAGTAAATGGCGTGATTGTGTATGTGTATGTATGTATGTATGTATGTATGTCATAATATTAAACACTAATTATGTTTCCACACATGTAACATCAGCTAATTATATTCTCCTGTAAATATGTTTTTGTTGAGTTTTTTTGCATATTATTATATATGTATATATAAATGTATTTTTATGTATACATATTTGTATTGTAGAGCCCTGAAAAAGGTAAAAGTGATTGCTAAAACATTGACCTACAAGATAATAAAAATATTCAGCTGACTGAATTCCGTCTATTACATATTATTTAGTTTCCAATTTAATATAAATAATATTTTTGATACTTTTCGATAATAAATTGGAAAAAACATTTTTTTTTAATTTGATTTAAATATTTAAAAAAAAAATATCTAAAAATCTTTGTTTTATTCAGTTATATTAAAAAATAAAAATGTTTTGGTTTTTTTGTTGTGTATGATTTAATTATTTAATAATTTTATGTAACTGCAAGTAATATTTTTTCTTCTTAATAAAAATTACTTGTGTATATAACAGTAATTTACATATATACACAATCACCTCATATACCCAAAAGGGTATAAATCATTTTCCCCTAAACATTCCTAGCTAGATAAACAACTTTCGCTTCATCCACATTTATAATTTTTCTCATGCATGCGCTTCCTATTTGGAAACTTTCACTCACGCAAAACACTCTTAATCGTACCACTATTCATCGGGTGTCCATATACATGTATAACTTCAAAATCGTTCATATAATTTTTTTAACCAAATGTTCATCAAACATTTGCTCAGGATATCCGAACCATCTTAACTAACTAACACCAACTTTTGCTACAACATTTTTTTTATTTTACATTTATCATACACTAATCTATTTCGTATCCGAGTCCTCCTAGTTTACCACATAGTCCACGTAAAAATATATTTTCTACAGCATTCATTTTACTTTTATGGTTTTGTAGCTAAACCTAACCTTAACTAGGTACCATACATTAATGTGATCACCAAAACAGCATTGTATATACTTAAAAGGGCTTCTTTGGAAACATTTACATTCCTAGCAAAACAACCCAAAGTATTCAAAACCATACAACCAGCATTAACTCTTTTTTCAATTACACGATCAAATTGACCGTCTTTAGATAATAAACTACTCAAATTCATCTACCTGCTCTAAACGATCACCATTAACAGATACATTATATTCAGTCCTCAAGTTAAATGATGTTTTTAATTTTATCCAAACAGCCTATATTTAATATTTAAAAAACATTTCTAGATAAAAAAAAATTTTATTATTCAATGATAATAAAAAATAGAAATATTTTAGTTTATTTCTGTATGATTTATAATTATTTAATAATTTTATATAAAAATTACTTAAACTTTTCAAAATATTCTTCATTTGACAGTAATTTACATATAATCACGCCATATATCCAAAAGAGTGCGACACACTTTTTTCATTATCCCGAAATGTTTCTTCCAAACATCTCTAATCAGACAAGCAACTTTAACTTTATCCACATTTATAATTTTTCTCATACAAGTTTTTCTATTCCTACTATTTGGAAATTTTCACTCACGCACAAGATGTCCGAACCATCTTAACTGACTAACACCAACTTTTGCTACAATATTTTTTTCAATTACACACTCATCATACGCTAATTTATTTTGTACCCGATTTCCTCCTACTTAAGTGATTGAATTGCATTTTTTCGATGAAAATAATTTAATTGTGTAAGTAAGCTCTCATCAAACAATAGCTAAATAATCTGTTATTTAGTTGTATTCCAATTATTTTTTATTGGAAAACTATGCAGCGTGATCAACTGAAGTTCTGCTATTTAAATAATATTTTTAAAATCTTTAAATATTTGTATTCAAAAGATTTTTAACCTCAAAAATCACATAAATAATAATCACTTTAGATGCCTGTAAATTTAATATAAAAAATATTCCAAAATATTTATAATATTAAATTTGTATTGTATCATAGTAACAGCGCTAATTAATGAAATATCGTTAAAGCAATTTTGAAATTAATCGCAAAGTGTTGAGTAAAGACTTTTAAAATTGTTATTGATTAAAAGATGCTGAATAATAAACAACATTAACTATATCAAACAAGGCATATATAATTAATATATTGATTAATAAGAATTGAATAAATATCTGAAGAGAAATTGTTAAAGCACCGTAAAATTTAATACAATTTCTTTATTTGTTTAATTAAATCTGATTGATACATAGACTTGAATATTTAAAAAAATTATAGCAAGTACTTGATTAATTTTATTACATTAAATATAATTATAAAAATATAAGTTTTATTTTAATTGTTTAGTATCAGTTCATAATAACAAATCAAATATTAAATTTCTAAAACTACAAAAAGCCAGTTTCTATATTTTGTCAAATATATATCCCTTATAGTATTTTTTTTATATATTACTATTATTTTTTATTTATAGTCAATATTGGTTTTAGTTGTACCTTATTTTTTATTTAATTTTTCAAATGTTCCCTACAAAATATTGGTATTATATTGTTTGTTTTAGTATCAGATATATTTTTTCAAATAGTAATATTTTATATTATATTATTCTGTAATATTTATTTGATTAAAAAACAGAAAGAAGTATTTGATTATTAAAAAGAAATCATAAAAATTGTGCGACCATATTGAACAATAATATAAAATCTGTTTATGTAGAATTATTTACTTATATTTTGTTCTATAATAAAAATTTTAACAAAATAATTATTATGCAACAAAAGTGAGTTATTATATTACTATAGTAATTTTATTCGTACAAACTAATTCGATTTTCAAAATTTGAATATATTTTATCAATTAACAAAATAAATTTTTTTTTGAGAATTTATTATATTAAAATAAGACTGTTTAGTTTAAAGTTCTGTATTAATATTTATTCATAATCGACGTTTCGACAAACTCAACGTTCGTCTTCATCAAGATATAAATGACATTAAAGTAAATAACAGTACATAGGCAACAAGTTACTAGGTAATTAGATCATAAGAATTATAGATTTTTAAATAATGGAAGCAAAATTTTATTTAACTTAGTGCGTTCATAATGATTGATGATAACTTTTTCTTAATAAATTTCTATTTTCTTCTCTTATCAATCTGCTGTTAATATTTATTGGTCTAGCAATTATTATAGTAACTTCAAATTTTACATCGTAAAGATATTATAACGCATTTTTAGTAATGGCAGATTTATCTTGATGATTTAGACGTATTGAACATGCGTTTCTAATTGTCACGTGATTGCAGATCATGATGTTTTTACAATTAACCTTGCGCTGCAATGCAAATTTTTTTGCATTTTAGAAACTAGCGCATAAAAAAACATTTTTTTTTCCAAAAGAAATTTATATTATGCCTTAAAAAAAATTATTAAAAATTGCCGAAATAGCGGATAATATTCGCTACTTTTTGTAGTTAATCGTGCCCATAGGTACCTATATCATCAACTAGTGAAATCACGTTATACTTTATATTTTCGATGTAATATAAGTATACACGCATCTACTTACATTTATTGATGTAGATAAATTAAAAGTTTGCATACTCACCTCTTGTCACTTGCAGTAATTTGCCATTAAACTCTCTTACTGTTTAATTTACGATTTTGAAAAATCTGTTGTTTTTATGTTGTTTTCACTCTTATTTTGTAGTTATGGTACACTGTAGCATATGATTTTTCTGTAATTTTATTACTGATGTAAGGTAGTTTATACTTTTTGACGGAATAGTGTTAAAATATTTGAAAAACATGACTTTTAAAGCTTTTTCTTTGATTAATTTATCTCAATATATATTCGTTTCTAGATCGCAACATTTGGAATGTGTTTGTATTTTAGTTAATAGAACAAAATAAAACAATTGAATTATTAAAATTCAATTATAGTAAACAGACCTATTACCCATGCTCGTATTAAAAATATACAGTTTCAATATTTGATGCAAAATTGTTATTTTATTATATTTTTTTATAATAATACAAATTTTGTATTTTCTGGTTTCAGGCTGTAAAAACTGCCCTTTTAGTTCACGAACTATGGAACAACTATGCAAATAATGATCAAGTTAAGCTAGATGCCCAAAATGTCAGTATATAATTTATAACTTAACTAACTTAATACTAGACAGTTTACGCCAAAACTTAGTTTATAAGAAGTTCACAATCTGAAGGAGAACAAAAATTAATACTCTTTATTTTGTATTTCTATATTATTAAAACTGTCTGATTTGATAATTTTCAATTAGTTTTGTGTAAAAAACAAAAGATATTGTTATTATTTTTTTGTCCAGTTTGTAAATTTGTTTTCGAATTTAAATCTAAAAACAGGGAAAGGGTAAAATTTTTTGTTTGGCTTTATGTGTATTATATATGTATGCAATAAAAATTAAAGACAAAAATAGTGAGTTGCACATATTATAATTATTTTTATTTCATTTTGCCTATATGTAATTATTTTATACCAAAGTATACGTTGTGACTGTGGCGTGATTTCTCTAGTATTAAGTCACCTTGCTTGTAACTCAAGTATTAAAAATTTGGTTTTTATGACTTTCAGTTCAAAATGATATCACTACAACTACTACACAGCAAATTACAGTTTACAGCTTGCGGATTATTTCCACTAAATTATTCTTTGTTATATATGGTAAGCTGATTTTCCTACATTAATTTTCTAAATACAATTCACATTTATAAAAATTGTTTTTCTTAATCGGATTACTATAGTTATTTATCCGATCTTTACTTAAAATTCTATTGTTTTAATAAAATTACTATTATTATTATCAAAAAAAAAACAGTATTATATTATATACTTAATTACAAATGGCGTATTATATACAAGGTGTTTAATTAATAATTGGAAAATTTTAACTGGAAAATCCTGGGCTCAGAATATGAAGATTTAATCAAAAATCACTTAGATAGAATGTGGCTCCTTACTGAGCTACAGGATTTTCTTTTTAAATTTAAAAACAATTTTTGCCCAACAACAATCAGAATCTTTGGTGTCATTAAAAACAATAACTATAGCAATGACACCGTCCTACTAGCTCGAACCGATTAATTCAGACTTGAGCCAACTACTATACAACAAGATGTCAACACCGATATGATATTTAGATATTTAGATATTTATTTATTAGAGTATACAGATACAAAAGTACATTAACTCATGTCATACAAAAAAATATGATTAATAAAATCAAAATAGTTGTGCAGCTTTATGTTTAACTTTAAATATTTCAAAAAATAATGACTTTATTGTTATGAAGAAAGACTATGTTGTTTACACAGAAAGTATTGGAGAATCGAAAAATTGTGCTAATATGACAATTCCGCTAGTGGCGTAGAATTTAGGAACGGCAATCCTCTCACTTGTTCCTGTCGTACGCCTCTGGCACTAGCCACAAACTTTTATTTAACATAATTTAGTATGGTGTAAGATACCAACATTTTCTGCCAAGTATGATAGGAATACGCCAAATAGTTTTAAAGTACTGGGCAAAAATCGTTTTTAAACTTTTAAATAAAACATCCTGTAGCTCAATAAGGAGCCACATTTAATTAAGTAATTTAGGTTAAATCCTCATATACTAAACCCAAGATTCTCCAGTTAAAATATTTCCAATTATTAATGAATCACCCCATATATTGGGTTACAGTATCCTGTTTATGCTTAAATCGCCATTAATTTATTTTGATAAATTAATTAAATCATTAGTTAATTTTAAATGAAGAAAACTGCATTGACGTTGCCAGGATTTGAACTCGGACCCTTTTGCATGTGCGGCAACTGCACTAACCAACTTTGCCACAAGATCACAACGACTAAGTACGTAAATGCATTTTTCTATATTTTAGCTGGTCAAAATAAACTCATAAATTTAATCCAGTCGAGTACATCACATGTTGTGGCTATAAATCAAGCAATGTTAGTATACAGGGTCCTGCACCTCACCTCCCGTCTTCTGTAGCTCATTTATTAATTAAGTTAGGATTTTGATATTTTGCTGGCGTTCTCTGTACCTCCGAGTCTATTTCAGGAAAATATTTTTGATTATACAGGGTGTCCCAATAAAGTGTTACGCCATGATGATATATCTTTTTAAATTACATGCTATACTTTTTTTTACTTATTTGGGTGTCTTTTATGGTTGCCTACATATTCCTCAAATTCTATTAAAATCGGTTTTTTGAAGTCAGCGAAAAAAAATAAAAACCAAAAAAAGTCGGTTTTGCTCCACTGGCTTTAAAAATTAATAAAAAACGCAAATAGTATCTGGTTAATAAAATTTTAGGACATAGTCATTAAGTAAAGTCTAGTAGTCTCGTTAACCAAGTTTTTATTGATCCAGATTATACAGGATGATCAAAATCTAGTGTCAAACTTCGCAAACTTTAAAGCACTTTATCTTTCTTATTTCAAATGGGAACCCCTATATATTTTTATATTATTCGATGCGGAATTGAAAAACAAACGTTTTTTCTTATTACAACCCTATGGCAATTTCTAACATTTTACAAGTTATTCACCAAAAACTTATTTTATCAACTATTCCAATAGCAATTTTAATTGTTTATCAAAGGCACCTTCGATTTTTATCAATTAAAATTGCTATTGGAATAGTTGATAAAATAAGTTTTTGGTGAATAACTTGTAAAATGTTAGGAATTGCCATAGGGTTGTAATTAGAAAAAATGTTTGTTTTTTAATTCCGCATCGAATGATATAAAAATATATAGGGGTTCCCATTTGAAATAAGAAAGATAAAGTGCTTTAAAGTTTGCGAAGTTTGACACTAGATTTTAATCATCCTGTATAATCTGGATCAATAAAAACTTGGTTAACGAGACTACTAGACTTTATTTAATGACTATGTTCTAAAATTTTATTAACCAAATACTATTTGCGTTTTTTATTAATTTTTAAAGCCAGTGGTGCAAAACCGACTTTTTTTGGTTTTTATTTTTTTTCGCTGACTTCAACGAACCGATTTCAATAGAATTTTAGGAATATGTAGGCAACCATAAAAGACACCCAAATAAGTAAAAAAAAGTATAGCATGTAATTTAAAAAGATATATCATCATGGCGTAACACTTTATTGGGACATCCTGTATAATCAAAAATATTTTCCTGAAATAGACTCGGAGGTACAGAGAATGCCTGCAAAATATCAAAATCCTAACTTAATTAATAACTGAGCTACAGAAGACGGGAGGTGAGGTGCAGGACCCTGTATATAATATATTCTTAGTTACATTTGGCGTATAATATATTAGATTATAGTATTTTGGTTTTGCTTAACTCTTAGTTACTGTAAGAGCAGAAGGTTCCGGGTTTAAACCGCGGCAAGATCAATGCATTTTTCTTTATTTAAAAATTAACTAATGATTTAATTAGTTAATCGAAATAAATTAATGACTATTTAAGCACAAACTAAATACTATAACTAGCATTATTTTTTTTCCAGATTATTGGAGCCGTAACGACGTACGTTGTAATTTTAGTCCAGTTTGATAGTGTGAAATCTTCCTCTTAAATTTATTTAAATATTGTGCAAAATCACAAACCATTTTTTTTTTTGAAAATTGTTATTATAAATATTATGTTCTTTTTCTTTTTATAATAAAAATAATTTTTATTTAATAATTATTTGTTTTGTAGGTATAAAGGTGATTCTTTAAAATATCATTTAACGTTTCATTAATTAATTTTCTCGTTAACTTGTCAATTGACTAATAAATAAAAAGTTTTAAAGACAATCGATGAACTACAAGATGGAATAGAAATATTTGACTGTTTGACTTTGTATTAGTATGAAAATATTATTTATTGGTACTCAAGGGTATAAAATAGTAATTTTTTTTTCTTGGAAAGTTGGTAAATTTCTGTGGTAGAAAAATGTTAAAGTTTTGTGTGCACCAGGAGACTCTTTTTTAACATGTTTATTAATTTCGAATAAAAAGTAATGCCACAATTAAATTTTAAAAAATCTAGTAATTTTTTTCTCAAAAAGTTGGGAACCCTGTGAGAAAATAAAATTATGTAATTTTTATGGGCACTAAGAAAATATTTTGTAAAAATTTGGTTAATTACAGATAAATAATATAACCACAATAAATTTTCAAAAATTTTAATAATTTTTCTCTCGTAAAGTTGGCAACATTGTATTTTGTTAAATTTACATAACTTATATGGGCACTAGGAATTTTTCTGTGAAAATTTGATTAAAATCAGTTAATTACTGTGGCTATAATAAATTTTTAAAAATTTTAGTAATTTTTTTCTGAAAGTTGGCAAAACTGGATTTTACTGAAATTACATAATTTATCTAGGCGCTAAAAATCTGATTAAAATCTAATAATGTGGCCATAATGAATTTTTTAATAATTTAGTAATGTTATTCTCAGAAAGTGGGCAACACTATATTTTATTAAAATTATATAATTTATCAGAGCATTAGAGGAAATTTTCTGCAAATTTGATCAAAATCGTATTGATAAATTTTTAAAATTTTTTGTAATTTTTTCTCGGAAAGTTGACATGACTAGAAAACATGAACCCAAATGATCATCTTGGGAACTAGATAAATTTACCTTGAAAATTTTATTAATATCGGTTCAACCGTCTAGGAGGAGTTGTGTTTAAAATTTTGACTGACGACCGAGCAAACGAGCGTGGATGACGCACAAACATACACCCTCATAAACTAAGTTCGGATTCGTCATCTAGAGGCTACATATATATATATATATATATATATATATATATATATATATATATAATTATATATATATATGTAATGTTACAAGCACCGTATCACTATACCACATTTTCCTTGCTGCAAATATGGTAAAAATCAGTAAATCCATATATCAATTTAAATTTCAAACCAAATAATTTTGATTATTATGTAAATTGTTTTTGTTCTATATTTTTTTGTGACATGTCATATTCGAAGATACATATTGCACGAAGATAATTATATGTCATTGTCACATTAAAATTTATAATTTTTTTTTTTACATACTATCACAATTTAAAATTTACCTAATTTTTTAAAATAGTTCACAGAATGTATTATTACATTAGACACAAACTACTAACTAAAATACTCGGCGTTTGTCGCCGGTTCTAAATATTTTAATATAAAATAATGTCTTTTTATAATATTCATTTAATTTGAAATATAATTCTATCATACTAGTAATAATTTTTGCTCTTTTCATTAATAAAATGAAATAGACACACTACACAAAGATATTTTATAACGCTGATATTTACTTACAACAATAATAAACTAAAACAATTTATTTATCTATCTTCTTATTTAGACATACATAAATACATACTGTAACGCGGCGGAATTTACTATTAAATATCAAATTAATTAAACAAACAATTGACGATTTTAAA